>VWZN01000779.1:60237-77064 GCA_013396955.1 Regulus satrapa | reverse complement strand
AAAATTAAAATAAAAACCCTAACAAAACAATAACAACCAAAAATTAACCAACAAAGTAAAGGCACCAAAGTACTGTGATATAACTCACTTAATTCTGCATTTTTGTGTACATTTGGATTGCCTGGTGCATGCAGAACCATACAGAATTAGTTCTGTGTCTTACATTGTGTTTTATAGTGTCAGGAGGCTTTTTTTTTTTTTTTCAGCTGTGAAGCTAATGGGAACCACAGATGCTATCCAAAGCCATTTTGATAGACATAAACTACCCAAACAATAGGCAGTTGAAGAAAAACATTTTCAGTTTCTCCTCAGAGTATTGCTGTGATAACTGTGGCCTAAATTCAGAAACAGTACAAAGCTCTGCGAGTCCATTGGCTCCCATGGACTGCTTCAATCAGAATTAATTTTGCATTTTATTGATATAGTTTGAAAGTAGAGTAGTTTAGTCACCTCCCGTATTCAATTAATTGCTGGCATGTTGGACAGCATCCCAATAAAGCCATTGGGTCTGCTTATTTTAGTGGTGATTATCCCATCTCATCCCATTCACTGCTAGCTCCCAGTGCAGTTACCCACTGGGAAGAACACAACAATTTCTGTTATGCCTGGAATGAATGGAGCATTTCAGTTCCTGTGCATGAATTTACTCAGAATCCTCACAGTTGAATTTACTCTGAACTCTCACAGTGACAGATTGTTGGACAATTTCAGGCTTGCTGGTGCTGGTGTGAGATACCGCGTGGAATTCTGACAACAATGCGTCATTTGTTCTGAGGAGAAAATCTGCACTTTTGGGAAAAGCACAGACAGGGATGTACATACTCAGTCACAGGAAGAAGGCACTGGCAAAGATGGAACCAGACTTCTCAAAATTCGTGCCAGACTTGAATGCCAAGTTTCTCATTGGATGGAAAATAATACTGTCCAGTTGATAAGGCTCATGAAGATATTAAATGTGATACCTTTGTTAAACAATATTCTTTTTTTCTTATTTCCAAATGCAGCTTTTCAGAGAGGAGATTTAACCACTCTCTTTAAAGAGGCAGTGGTGGTAACTTTATATTTTATTAATATTCAAAACCAACCAGACCTTCAATTGCAAACCTGAGCTTGTCACATCAGAGATTAATGGCACTTCAGGGTGAAGACTTCATTTCCATAGCTTTGGATTGATGCTTTATTAGGGTGGGATCTTTGGTGGACCCTACTCAGGGATTCTGAAGTTATCTAAGGTCAGTACTGCTGTACACAGATGCATGTTTAAACCACATGTGGTAGTTTCAAAGTTCAACACAAATTTTGTTGCGTTGGTGTTCTGCTGGAGGCTTTTTTTTTTTTTTTTGGTGATAGTGTGTTAATAAATTTCTGCTTTCAGATCCTACCCAATGAAGAGGAGCAGACTAGAAAAAAGACACACTTTGCTACCAAATGGTTTTGTTGGTTTGTTTTTGTTTTGGGTTTTTTTTTTGTTTGTTTGGGTTTTTTTTTTTGTTTTTTTTTTTAACTAACTGGAGTGGAAAGACAGGCACTGTTAGCACTGCTTTTTACTGGATGCTTCTTGTAACACTTATATTGATGCCCTCATATCCATTCAAGAAATTGGAGAAGACCTTATGGGGATGATTGTTTCTTGCTTAAACCTTAGACCAAGCAGCATCTATCTCTGGTAGTGATACCTGTGTACCATTATACTTTACAGTTAATTCTTATACAGTGCATTTCCAAGGTTCGTTTCATTTCTGTTTCACTTTCAAGCTCTTTCTCCTCCAGACAACACCGGTTTTATCTGGGATTAATTTTCTTCCTACAAAGTGTGTGCAGCTAACTATATCACATATCAAATAAAACTTTTTTTTTTTTTTTCTGCTCGGCAACCTCAGCAGGGTTTGGCACCTTCCCTGCATAGCCTAGCATAGCCTTTGTTTTCACTGATCTGCTAATTTTTTTGTGAGTCAGCAGGACACGCATTCCACAGCTCAGGCATTCAGTGGGAGTGGGAGGAGCTGCCTTGATTGAATCTACTGAATCAAGTGATTTGTCTGAATGAGAATTGTGCAGTGTTGTTCATAAAGATCTTCGAGAGGTTAGAAAATAATGTCAAGGTTGTGTTTCTCAAGCCTAATCCCCCATACTTTGTATGTCTGTAACAGTATTTTGTTGTCAGAGGGAGATCAAGGCGGTTCATCTGTTCCATGTTATGAAAAAAAGAATAAGAAAAACAAAAACAAACCAATCACGTGGTGTGTTAAACAAAATTTCCCTTTGAGCAGAGTTATTTTCTGTGTGAGGGTAATGCTTTGAAAAAGGATTCTATACAGGCAGCTCTGCTTTATGAGAAGCAGCATGTGGAAGGGGCTGCAGGTTTCTCATGTGAGAGGGCTGAAGAGCCAAAAGTGGGCAGGTGCTTCAAGCAATTGAACAGCTGCTGTTTCTTCATCTTGGAGACTTACTGGTTACAAAAATTCAGAGAAAATTACCACACTTTGCTCAGTCTACTCAAGAAACATAAACTTTCATCCTCTTCTTGTTCTAGAGTAGAAATAAAGATGAAAGATGGGCAGATGAAGCAGAACTTTGGTTCTCCCTTTCTGCTGGCTTTGTACTTGGTCAAAGAAAGGGAGAGCAAAAGGAAGTTCAGTCTTCATCTTTCCATTCAAGTTGATGTCCTTGCTGTGTTTCTGTAAATCTATGGAAAATGCTCCTTACTCTGGGAGAATTGCAGTGTCTCTTCCTTGTGGTACAAGAACTTCTGCCTATTTGACTTTGCTCCCCATTTTTCCCTGCAGAAATTGTGTTGTTCTCAATGTGCCAGGTATTTTTGTGCTTCTCACCTGTTAGCTTGTTTTGACATCTGTTCTTTTGTCGTCTGCAGTGCCCCAGTAGGTCTACCCACAATGGTGCTGCTGTTTCTGTGTTTCTGTTCCCCTTTCTTTGATTTGCAGTACGTAAATCACACCTTTCTAGAGTTTGGGACTGGTGGTCCAGTGTGTGGGGAGATAAAAGCAAAAAAGCAAAAAGAGATTTTACTTGTAACTGAGTAATTAATTAGTTAATAGTAGCAGTCGCTCACTCATCCTCATGACCTGTCACAGGGAAGATGGAGCTCTTAATCTTCAGCGGAAGATTTTTGTCATCTCTGTCTGTCTCAGTCTTGCACTGAGACTTAAGGAGCTGCAAAGGCTGAGTGAAGTCCTACAGACAAGCCAGCCCTGTTACTTATTCCCCTGTTCAAAAATGCAAACAGTAAAATGTTTTCTTCAAGGAGTGGAAAAGGAAAACAGGTAAAAGCTTCAAGCGTGTGCCACAGCTCCATGGCACAACAAAGCACAAAGGACAGATTAGGAGTTTTGAAGGGTGTCTAAGGATAATCAAGACAGATGGCAACCTCAGACACAGAAGCTGTACAGTGGTAGAGAAGTGATTTTGTGTGCTAATCTTTGATATGAGGGCTGTGGAGAATAATTTCAAAGTAATTATTGCCATAATGAGCAGCAGTCTTGTACCATTGTTTTGTTCTTCTGTGATTTGTCCTGCCTCCAACCTAGCAAAACTGAAAACAAACATGAAATGCATCTTCAGAACAAAGCATTTTGACTTCCTTGGTCAGGTTTACCAAAGATTGACCAACAACAGAAGGTACCTCAGCACTGACAACCTCAAGGCACCTTGTTTTCATGGTTTGTCTCAGAATGCAAAAAACCCTTTTGCAGAGTGTACGGAGTGTGTGCTGGTAGGCACCACTTTTGTGTAATAAATCCCAGAAGAGCACTTGGAAGCAAATTAGCCATGATTACTATCCTGATATCATGTCTAAATAACTCAGTTAACTGCCTTGCTCCTTCGTAACAGGTAGGTGCTAAACCTGCGTCAAGATATTGCAAATCCTGGCCTTTTTCTTTTTCTTTTTCTTGGGGTTGGGGTTTTTTTGGTACAATGTGGTTTGACAGGCTACCTGTGAGGGAATCTGTCGTGTCAGGTATCGCTCTCCCGTTCACCCTGCTCCCCTTTCTGAAGGAGACAAGGAACAGATGTTCAAGCAGCAGAGTTGTCTGAGCCACCTCACTCTTTCATTTGTCTGCCAAATCCTACTCAGAGAGCAGACTGTGTCAGCTTCCCTATCTTCCAGTGCCACAGAGGGAGAACGAGGCCAGCTCACCTGTTTTCCCATCAGGACCAATCCAATCTCCATCCCTTTTTTTTTCCTCATTTTTTTTCACCCTTAATTACCCTTTTCTCTACAGCTGCTGCATTTAGCCCTGCTTCTCCTTCTCTGACACAGCAGCCTGACTCAATTCCTCCTTCCTTTCTTCCGTCTGGCAAAAATCTCTCGGCCCTCTTGCATTTCTACAGGCAGAAAACACACACACACCTGCAGCTGCAATGTGGAAATGGGGCTGGAGCCGCCTTGCAGGCATGGGGCAGGTGTGTGCAGAAATGAGGAGAAGCAGCTGCTTGCAGAAGGCAGAGGCATCTTTCAAGGCACCCCTGTACCTGACTTCCCTAGGTTTTGGGTCAACTTCTTTCTGTGCTATTTCAAAAAAATGACCTGGGGACATTGTCTGAGCTCACCAGGCCTTGTTGAGAAGAGGGTGTTCATCCCAAATCAGAGACTGAAGAAGAAGGAAATCTCTCTGTTGTTAGGAGGAAGATGCTCCATCCAGGCCTGGCATAGAGCCAGGTTTTTATACAGGGTTTTGTCTTGCAGAATCCTGTGAAAATTATCAGGAAAAAAAACCCCAACAACTTCACATGCTTCTTTACTGGCAGCCTTGGGCTTTAAATCCTTCCAGTTCTTCCTCTGTTGCAGCTAGGCATCCTGCTCTAACCTGAAAATTTCATTAGTGTCCTGAGCACTTCTCCATCCCCCAGCTTCAGAAGCTGCAGATTTTCCCATCTCTGCTGAGTTCTCACCATGGCAGGGTGAAGATGTGTGTGCCAGCAAGCTGGGAAAACAGAACTGCAGCAACATATTCATTCATTTGTTGAACAAACATTTCAGCAGAGCCTACAATGAGTCATCCCATTAAAAGCTGTCCTTTGCATCCTCTTTGGGACTACTTTTATAAAATGAATCGTTGGAGAGCATGAGGCAGAAGTCTCTCAGAGTTCCACAGAAAGAGAAAAGAATGCAGATATTAAATTAAAACCTGTAGAACAATTAAGATATATTAAACCACATGGACATGAAGTAAAGATATAAGTACAAGTTTTAGTTATAGCTTTAAGTAAGTAAGTCAATAAGTAAGAATATACCCTAAGCACCTTAGAAAAATAAAAACTTCTGAGACTTTAGCAAGCTTTAAGGTCCAGCTCAGTGGCCTGGCTTCAAGAGATAACAAAAGCATAGTAAGAACATTGCTTGCATTTTTAGGGAAAATAAGATAGAGCCACTTACTGAATAAGACAGAGTTATTTATGTAGCATATTGTTTGCATTTTTAAGATAGAACAAATAGAATCATATACATGAATAGATAAAAAATATGCATAAAAAAGCATGGAACTGACACTGCTTTCTCATATTTTAGAACTGAGGTTTGATAGGTTTAGGAAGAATGTTTAGAACTGTGTTTCTAATTCAGTGAATATTTTAAAAAAGGGTAAAAAGCATTGGCAAAGGGAGGGAGGTGTGCAGGTTTTTCAGGCTGTGTGTTTAGGGGCTGGCAGGGACGTGGATTGCACCAGTGCCATCACAATGAGTGCCTCGGCTTTCCCCAAGGGCTGGGCTCAAGAGCCACACGTGGGAGGATTCAGGCTCCAAACATCCTCTGTCCTCATGTACACCTTATGCATAAGCTCTCGGAATCTGGCCCATAATCCTTTCTCAGAAAAGAAAAAGAAATTGTTCTATCATATGTGTATGTAAGCTTATTTTCTGTAAACAGTCAGCCACAAGAATAATCAAAAAATGGATCTTCTGCGTTGATCTGTGTTATGCAGGGAGTAGCTCTGTTTAAAATAGTAAACCATTTTGGTTTTGCTATTTTGCTTCCAGTACGTGAAATCCTAAGCCTTTCATTTTAGGGAAATAAAAGCTGGTTTAATGTTCTCTATATCTGAGAGGATTAAAGGGCCATCTCAAACATAAAGAGGTAGCCTTTATGGATTCCCTAAATATGTACTGCTAAAAATGGAGTAGGTGAATGAAGATGATTTAGATACTCAGGAGCTGATTCCAGGGCAAGCCTTCGTGCAGACAAGGCTCTGCACCAGCATTAAATGTCCAGTTCAAAACAGGTATCACAATGATTGATAGTTTAGGTATATTTGTATTTGCAGGACAGAAGTGAAAAAGTTCAATCTGACTATGTGTGAAGAAAAATACCCTGTTGGACTGAGGTTGAGCAGGGCTTGCCTTTGATAGACTGAAATTCCTGCCCACATGACAATTTGGACTGCACCAGTTATGCTTTTTTTTAAGAAATAGTCACCCAAGCCTCTTCCTGGCTTGCTGTTGAAGTGGACTGAGTATGTTTTTATTTTAAATGGTCTAGTTTGCCTACAGCTGAGCTAAAAGGCCACTGCAGAGTGTGGTGCAGTGCCCTAAACACAGGCTTAGATAGCTCAGGGAATCTGAGACGTCTGCATGGCAGTGGCACTCATGAGGTGTTGCCTCTAGTGGACCCTTTCCCTTCCAAGGCAGCAGCTGGAGGAAGTGGATTTCCTAGGATAGCTAAAATGGCATGAGCTATTGACATTTGAGCAGATGAATCCCATCCTGTGCAATCTTGGACTTACTCTGATTGAAATATGAAAGAATTCGTTTACCCAGTCCATGCACACATGAGCTCTCAGCTTTCCTCATTTTGTGAAAGACTTGGGGTGAGAGCACAGCAACCTCTATGTGCTGAGGGTTGCCCTCCACCAGACATTGCAATGACAACCTGTATTTCCTTCAGATCCAAAACATAATTATTTGTTTTTCACTAGTCTACAGGGAAGAAAAAAAAGTCATTTCAGACTTCTCCAGAGAGTGTTGATGATAAATTTCTCATATCGCTTCCCTTTCATGTCTAGGCATTTCTGATAGAAGTACCACTCATTCTTTAAGGATTTTGAAATCCTCAGATGTTCAGAGGTTTTGTGTAACTGGAAAGGTTTTGTAGGTGATATTTTTCTGCCTTGAATTATATAGGAAAAGAGGACTTAGAAAAATCATTGCTTCATGAAAGATCCCTCATCACCAAAAGAAGCAGGTGCTGCAATACTAACAACAATGTTGTGTAGCAATATCAATGGCAATACTGTAATGCCTTATATATGATTTGAAGGAGTTGAAGTGTCTGTAGGAATTAGTTTTTCACCCTTAAATATCAGTGCTTCAAATAATTTCGTGTTCTTGCTTTTTGTTATGTGACTTTTTCATGTGTGCCATATTCATCTTGATCTTCCTTGAAAGTCAAGAATTTCTCTGGTTTCTGTCCTGTGAAAAGCAGCATTATTTTTTTTAGGTCGGGGAGACTGCATTAAGATCCAGACATTTATGAGGAATTTAAGGTTTGAGATGTTCCTAAGGATGAAGCTGAGAGGGGGAGATGTCACACAAAAGCAAAGAGCAGTTCACCAGTCCTTCAGGCAGAGGGAAATCCCAGGTGATGGGCAAGATGTTAACAACAACAGAGAGCTGGCCATTCCGTCTACACTTACAAAAATAAATCAGTGTACAAAACCTCTGGCCTGCATGAGAAAAAAAATTTCCCAATGATCAATTTGATTAAATAAAAAAAAGCCCTCTAAGCTCCCCAGCTTTCCTGACCCAAATAAATGTGTAATTAGAGAAGACTGGTGATTATTACTAAAAAGAGTATGGCTTTGGTTTTATTTCTTACTTTTATGTTGGCAGCAACTCCAGTTCCAAAGCTTTTGCAGGCTTCAGAAGGACTAAAAGCTGAGTTTTGCTTTAAACCAGCACTTTCCAGCAAAAAAAGGAATAAAATGGGCTCATTTTACTCTTTTTAGCAGTATAGCCAATTTCAGAAATGTCTCCTCAGCTTAAAAAAGTGAAAGTTTCTAGAATTGATGGTGCATCAGAGACTAAAACAGCTTTTAAATGCACCTCCTAGCTGAAAGATGTGCTTGCTTGTATAAATGAACTGGTGTGAGAAAATAAAATATTTAGGGATATATATTGAACACTGAATTTCAAAAATGCAACTTCTTCTCACTTTATTAACGTTTCTTGCAGAAATAAGGAGCAATACAGGCATTGCACTTTGTTTGACAATAAGAAATTACAGTTTTCTGTTTATTCAACACATTTGGAATCTCATTGGTTATCAGATGGAACTTGAGTCTCATTGCCTACAAGCAATAACATTTTTTTTCATTCTGCTGCCCAAAGTGACCAAATGTACATTAGTCTGGGGTTTATTGTTCCTGCTACAGCTGATATATAATAAAAATTGTTTCTGATACACAGATTTTTTTTTTTCCCCCTCCTTCCTTCAGGCTGCTGAAGAATGCACAGAATGAAGTTCATTTCAGAATATGGTATATGAAACTACTGGCTGCTCTCCAATTCTGTGCTGGACAAACCCTGAACAATGAGTTTGCCAAGGAAGAAAAACTCATCAGAATTCTGGAAGACATTGCCACAAAAGTGAAAACTGCCAGCGACCCAAAAAGAAAGGTTTGTTAAAAAAAAAATCTAAGTTTCTGTAGGGAATTTTATTTTTCCTAAGGTAACAACAGCTCTTTTCTTTAATACCCATTACATAAATAAACCAAAGATTTAACTAAACTTTATAAGTATTTTTCTGCTCTGAAAACAGGTAACCCACAGATGTTTAATGGGACAACTGTCATCCCTATTACTCTTGAGGCCTGCAGATCTTTTAAACCATTTAAGTTCCTTCAAATTCAAGTGCTTTCTGAAATGGGCTAGGAGTGGCCAGAAATAATTGCAACGAGGCTGATGATCATTTCACCGAGAGGAATGCTCACGTTCAGCACCTCAACCCAAAATATTTGACTCCTGTAGAGCTGTGTTGTTTCTTGAAAGCTTTGCTAAGAGTTGTTCTTGGCAGGCTGGACAGAACCTCATTTCTTAGCAGAGACAACCAGGGTGGAATGCAGTTAATATCTCAAATACAGCTCTCAGCAATGAACATTGAACGCATATCTGCAGAGCTGCCTCCCTGGCAGTAGAAATTTGCAGTTGTCTTCTCCAGTGGGTGCAGCTTTTATATCGCATAGGTACATTTCCAGTTCAGAGCTGCTAATTTTCCAGGACAGCTGCTGTTACTCACCTGGTGTGTAAAACTGCTTCTCGTTGAAATCTCAGCAAGGCAGAGCAGAAAGCCAAATAAAAATATACTTGCCACTGCTGGTTAGCATGAACGATACCATGAATCTTTCTGCCTTGTTAAGGATTCAAAGATTTTCAAAGGGTTTCTCAGAAAACTCTCAGTGCTGCTACTGAGAGCAGCAAAGCAAACATGGAAGTAAAAAGACAAAAATATTTGCTAAAGGAAAATCCATTTAAAGAAAAAGAAATAGTAGTAATACATAATACATCACTGATGCATAATTCAGATTTTGGAGATTAATCTCAAGTCTGCAGTTACTATGATACTGAGAAGCTCCCAAACCTTGCAGTTAACAGAGTTAGGCAAGGGAGATCACAATATTGAGGCAGCAAGCAACAGATTGGGAAGATCTTAGGAAAGGCAAAAACCCCCATGAGATACAACTGAGCAATACAGGGCTAATCAACCTCTAATGAAGGGGTTTGAGGCATAGAAACACAGAATTGTTTGGACTGGAAGAGATCTTAAAAATCATCCAATTCCAACCCCCTGCCATGGGCAGGGACACTTTCCACCAGACCAGGCAGCCCCATCCAGCCTGGATTCACAGGTAGAGATCTTTTCTGATGTTCAGTCTAAGCCTGCCCTCCTTCAGTCGGAAGCCATCCTCCTTGTCCTGTCACTCCCTGTCACTGGAAACAGACGCTTTCCATCTGAACCTACAGGGCAATATGGGCTGGTAGCACATCGGGGCAGGAAAAGCATCAATTCTTATTTTTAATACCCCAGTGTGGCCTCGTTACCTGTTGCAAGGTCACATGGATGCCACCAGCTCCGGAAATTACACTGCTTGTTCAAAGTAGAGAAAGACTGTAAAAAAAAAAAACAAAACAAAAACAAACAAACAAAAAAAAACCCAAAAAAAAAAAAACTGCTTTTTTGTTCTTTCATGCTGCCATAATGTGCTGCAGGAGGTGTTAAGCGTGGAGCTCAGCAGACTCCAGCAGTTCTTCCAGGAGGTGAAGCTCTGCCGGCTCCCCCTGAACCCCGCGCTTGTGGTCCAAGGCGTAGAGGCAGATGTAAGTGCAACCAGTAACGTTTTCAGTTGGGGTTTTTCAGCAGAAAGGGGAGAAGGAGGCAATGCCTGCATTGACTGGGAAATGGTCACAGTGCCGTAGAGCATAAATCACCTGGTGGATTTGCATCCAGCCTGATCTCCCTCAAAGGAGAGGCCTTTGCTGGAGGCAGAGGTGCCAGGATGGGTGGGGTAGGTGCTGTGTGTGTAGCCAGGGATTTCAACTCTGAGCAGCCCGTTCCCAGCTGGGAATTCATTCCCATCCACCACCATAGGGTTGGTGTTTTCCCATCCAAGACTCTCCCACAGCAGGTATGGGAGCAACAAAAAGTCTGGAGCTGGCTATCTGTTTGCCCAGCTGACTGAGAATTGCTAAAATATTAAATATTCACACTGGCTTATCTGTATCTATGACCCCTATTAAAAATGACTCAAGGATAGAGGAATCAGCAATGCTCTTCAGTGTTACTTGACTTGACTTTGACTGCTGTACTAAGATTCAGTTACTCATTGTTCAGAAATATTTCTGTAAACAACATAATGCCAGGAGTAAGCTGATTCATCTCTGGAGAAGGAAAATGTATCCAGCACGAAGGAAAAAAACAGACCTGAGCAGCCATATATATTGCCAGTTATAACTGCCTAATTACAGCAATTTGTGCTCTATTTTTGTTCTCTGGCTCATTATCCATACTAGACCTGATTCTAAGGGGTGCTGATCCCTTCAATTGCCTCTGACCTGTGTTTCTCCAAGTAATTGCTGTTCAGCCTTGATCTGGCTGAGAACTGAGGTCTTCCAGCACCCCACAGGCTTGGGGGAATTGTGTGTGATGCAAGTCAGAAGGATCTGAAGCCTGCTGCTTCTCCCTGCTTTCAGGCTTTTGGAAATAATGACTAATGGAAAGGTATCTCACCATAAAGTCACACTATTTATACTGCACCAGCTTGACTGGACAGATACAAAAATTTTTAAATGTAATACCTGAAGAGGTTTTTAATTTTTTTCCTCATTTTTCTTATATCATCACAGGCCATTATCTTTCTATAAATACATGTAGTTTCTTGATTGGACTGTACGTCAGTATAATCATGCAAATTAGAACTTTTAAGTGCTTATAATTACCTAAATTTAATTCATTTTGGTGTCGTCTATTGATTTCACCAGCAGCAAGCCCCGCTCCCAGCTCTATCAGAGTGGCATTATCTCACAGGAACCTTTCAAGCACTCACTGAGACATTTTCAATCTGCAAAATTCCATGGGGGGTCGGGATCTCGTCGCTGATAATGGCCCATCCCAGAGGGCTGGTGTGGCTGAGACAATATTTGCAGCCTTTGTGCCATGCTTTGAGGTGTTCAGATGAAAAGCAGCAGACAGCTGTGCCTGGTGCAGCCCAAATTGGCTTCCCTGGCACTGCACCCTGTAAGGAGAGCAAGCAGCTCTTGTGGGGTGCTCATTATTTCCAGAATCCCTTCATTTGCCATTGTCTTTAGCTGGTTTGGAGGGGTTTCCCAGCCACTCCTCCTTGGATGCTTTGAATGAAGGTAATAATTCCACCCTAAACTCTCCCAGGACTTGCAGTGCTTGGCTCATTAATGCTTTTTGAAGCCCTTTGAGATCTTCAGGTGGAAGGCGCTGTAGAGCATGAAAAGTCGGAGTTTGTGCTTAATTAAGATAAATTCCACACAAAATAGAGCATGATTTTCAAAATTTCCCGTATCCTCAGCCAGAGTGAGGTCATCAAAGACATTGGCAGGTTCTTTGCTCCCATGTTTGATTGGGCACGGCTGGGTTTTGTTCAGAAAACAACAGGACCAAAGGCTTTTCAATGCTTTAGGACTCATTAGATCAGCCTTATATAATTCATCCAATTCCAGGCAAAGCTTATTGCTGATAGGCCTGGGTGAAAATGAAAAAAACCAGTTAGTGCATAAAATATTATCTGTTCATATGGTCTGATATTTAAGCAAAGCAGGTTGTCTGGGGAAAAGAATTTCTTGGTTTTCAGACCCAATGAAACAGTCAATAATGTCAAGAAATATTTCCTTTTGCTGCCACTGGTGCTGAGCAGTGTTTAAAGCTGGATTCTTTTTCAGAGGTGTTGTACTGGCCTGGTGTTTTGTATATGTGGCACTTTTGTTCTTCTGTCTCATCTTTCTTTCCCCTGCAGTCATGTTCTTATTTTACATCCAATGCCTTCCCATTAAAAATCTCCTTCATCAATGCCAATGCTCCAAGTGGAAACATCAACGTTATTTTTAAGGTATGTTCTTCCTCTAATCCTCAGGTCTTTTGGTATGGAAAATGATCTTTTAAAATTCACCTAATTTATCTTCTAAACCTTGACTCTGAGACTAGTGGATTTAACTCTGCTGCTTGTTTACCCCTATTATTTTTGACACTAGAACTTTTATTGAAATATATTGAGGCAATACATTAAAGTGTCACCTTTTTGATCAACAGAGAATCAAACAAATTATGGCAGTATTTTTTCCTTAGTGAAGACAACCAGACTGGAATATAAAGTTCTAATATTTTAAAATTAGTTTATTAACAACACAGAAGTCAGAGGGCAAGCTTCAGAGAAGAGATAGATCAGCATGACTGAACCCTCAGCCTTGTCCATATGTCTCTGAAAAAATTAAAATACTGGGGTGTTAGAGGCTCCATTTGCCACACAAACCTAATTCTGCCCCTATCAACCAGCGTGGGGGAATGGGCTGAGGAGAGACAGCAAAGGAACTCTCATTGGAGTTACTTGGAGGAACTGACTCAAAATAAACTCTGCTTTATATTGCAGTCGTCACCTAGAAAAACTTCAGAGTTCAAAACAGTCCATCCACAAAAGATGAGTTAGTTCTCTTTCAAAAGAGCAAAAGTCTTCCCTAAACGTGGATAGTGGTGTTAGAAAAGAACACAGGTCCATAAAATGGCTGATGGATACGAAAGGGTTGGTTGCCAATGGCATTATGCTTAGATATTTTGCAGAATCATTTTCCAAATGAGAAATCTAACAAATTAGTATAAATAAATTTTTAAAAATAGATTCTATGCTGTCGTAAATTAACTTGCCCTTTAGAGCAGCTGTGATTCTCAGAAATAGAAGTATACTTTCTAGGCCTGCTAAGGGGAGAATTTAGCAATTTTAAGTTTTTTCTGAGCATTTAGAAGCCTGGTTCATATGCTGTTTCATCTGAGAATCAGTATTAAGTAACAGGTTTCTACCTACTTGAGCAAAAACTCGTCATGGGGCTTTTAAACAATTGCACTGGTTCTACTCAAACAATTTTTTTCCTACCTAATCATGTTCAGCAACCAAGTCATTGTCCAGTTGCTGCAGAAGTATTAAAGCTGTTGTCACATTCTCCTGTGAGTGAAACACTGCGTTGAAATACCTTTTACTTGTACTATAGTTCCATTGCTTATTCATGACAGATAACTTATACATAAATGATAAGCACAATAAATGATAAGGGGTATCTTACTAAATTGTCTTCCCTCTGTATATGTGAGGGAAGGTAAATGGAGAGAATAAGATTTTCTTTTTTGCATTTTTAGGTGCTAAGAAGAATTTACTGGAGTAAAGATTACCTTTCAATGAGAGAAAAATAGATTCATCTTTTTTTTTCTTTTTAAGATGAGTTTATGTCTCCTCAAGTACTTATTTCCTGGCAGTAAATGTCTGTAGATTGGAATGCTTGTGTAAAAAGAATGTAATGAAAGAATAAAGCACTTTAAATGCTAGTAAAAGTTATATATTTTACATGGAGTAGGATGGAGGGGGAGACAAAAAACCAGAGCTGTTGTTTTCACAGGCCATTTACTCAGCTATGTTTGAAAATAATCTCTTCATTAATTCTTGTGGCTACAATTAAAGCCCCATTTCACTGAGATTATTGTTTGACTAACTCCATGGGGAGAGGGGTCATCACTGCATCACTGCTCGGAACTGAATGTGAATCACGTTATGGATAAAATGTAAATTCATTCTAAAATTCCCTTGCAAATACCAAGTTGTGAGGCTTATTGTTGGACAAACGCTGTCATTTGTGCAAGGGGAGCTAGCATTAAGTAGACTTTAAAATGCAACTAAATTAGGATCCTACCTCCGGATTACATTTCCAAATTCTAATAATTATGTAGGAATTAATAAGCAGAAAGGCCATAGTTAAGCAGGGATCATTTGTGATCTCAGTGGTTGTCAAAACTGTTCCTGTCTGTGTGTGCCATCTACTCTGTCCTCTTCTGACACAGAAAGGTAAGTGGGAACTTTGAAGGAAAGCAGGACAGAGTTAACTGAAATGAATGTGGCTGCTTTGGGGGGCAAAAAAGTCCCAGTTAAACAGGACATTATTTCTGTCTGGTATTGAAGGAGAAAACTGAATTTCATGTGCAATTTTCACAGATAGGTGATGATCTCCGTCAAGATATGTTGGTTCTGCAAATGATTCGAGTGATGGACAACATTTGGCTCCAAGAGGGACTGGATATGCAAATGATCATTTATAGGTGTTTATCTACAGGGAAAGGACAAGGTCAGTCTTAAATTATAAAAGGAGCCTGTATTACATTATTCATATTTCATGTAAACGGTGGAATATAAAATTTATTTCTTCTGCCTCTCTAGAACTCATCGGATTTTGTAGCAACTTAGGCTAGAATTTTCCAAAAGCCTCAACACTGTCAGCTTGCAAAACGTTCTTAAATTCACGTTATAAAAAGAGGGCTTTGGAGAAAATTGGCCATAGCTGCTGAAGTTTTAATCCAGTGTAGTCCTGCATAGATGCTTAAATGAGCCTAGATGCATATGGCTACAGAAAGTACCTGCAGACAAGTGATGACAGCTTTGTGCTGTTGATTTTGAAATATTATTCTTGTGATTTATGTTGCTTAGGGCAGGCCTGACTCATCTGAAAGCTCTATTTCTCTCTTTTATGGTTGTTATAGCAGAGCTGTAGCAGGGATCCCAATTGCTCGCTGTAGAAATCTGCTGACAGCAGTAAGCTGCCTGTATTTCCCTGACCAAATCTTCCACTGGAAATAATCCTAGCTCAAAGAGAAGGCTGATGTATCCAGATTACCTGCTGTACAAAAGCTATTAAAATGGAAAAATTAGAGGAAAAAATCATTGCTTTCTGAGCCACAAAGCAAACATGAGAGAGGAGGAATGATCTAAAGGAAATAAGAGAAAAGTATAGATGAGTTCAAGCACAAGGCATGTGGCTGTGGTGACCTGGAAAAAAACTCCTCCCTGCTTTTGTAGGGATGGGAGTCAAAGCTTGAAAGCTTCTGCTTCAAAGGCAGATAATACAAGAATACTATTTCTGGACATGACATTATATATAGACTCTTCTATACACTAATGCTTGATTTGATGTTTGCCAAGAGAGATACAGGGATCATCTGCAAATAATATTCTCTCCCTAACAGTCTCTTCCTTCCAGCGTCACAGCAGCAAAAATCCCTCGGTGTCTCACAGTTTTTACAGATGTCTTTCCTTAGGAGTTTGCATCAGTGTTAAGATAATTGATTTCCAGTTAATAATTAAGGAAAAAGGACAAGTGACATGCCTGTGGTCACACAGGACACGTGCTTAGGGAGGTTTGGGCACATTTTTCCAAGCTTTTCCAAGTCCTAGGCTAATTATTTTCTCCACGGCCACCTTTCCCACACCAGGGGGATGGATGGGAGATGGCAATTCCATGGTCATGCAAACACAGAAATCACTTTTCACAGGAGGTCACTGAAAAGTGAATAAATCATGGGTAGAATTCCGCTCCCCAAGCATGGTGAAGTAGAGGAGTTTTCTTTTCACCAAGGAAAATTCTTAGAGAAAGCCCTTCCTGTAATGCAGATTAGCAGGGGGACCACACATGGGGGCAGGCACAGAGGGCTGGAGAGCCAGGTCTCAGCACCAAAAAAAGGAATTAAGTGCATGCAGCAAAGAGAGGATTCAAGGGGAGCACTGCAAAGTGCTTGGCTTCTCTCTGCCCTTGAGAGTCCAAGCTTGTGACAGACTGGGTCAGGCTGATTTCTGCATCACCCACTACCCTTCCTCCAAGCTTTGATCAACATCCCATATTCCAGAATAGTTTCTGCACCCTTTCTGCACCAATAAATATGAAACAACTTTCTATATGTTAGTAAGTGTCTGATCCTAATTTTAAAAAATACATATATTTATATAATTTTTAGTTTTCTACATATTCTACCCACTTTGAATTTTGCTAAGTTGTTCACTTTGTTGGTACTTTGAAGCAGATAAATCCATAATATTGTTATTGATGATTTTATTTCTCCTTCACAGAACTGCATCTTTCCACTCAGTGCCCTTTATTTCAAATTTCCAAAGAGAAGAGTAAAACTCTTAGCAGATATATATTTTATGTATCTATATGTTATATATGGAGCTATATAAATATCTATATTTTCTGCTGCATTCATTATTTTTAAGCTTTTAATGACGTATTGGGGGGGGGGGGGGGTTTCCGTGTGGGTAGTGAAAA
>VWZN01000779.1:42813-60224 GCA_013396955.1 Regulus satrapa | reverse complement strand
ATGGTGGGGAGGGGGGGAATTCTGCATGGAATGATGAAACAACAGGCAAGATGCATTGATTTTCTTCCTGTGTTTTTTAAAGTTAAGGATTTTTCATGCAAACTCTTTTCTGTCTGATTAGGACTGATACAGATGGTGCCAGATGCTACCACACTAGCGAAGATCCACAGGGAGTCTGGACTGATAGGACCACTGAAAGAAAACACAATTAAAAAATGGTTTCACCATCACCATCCTCTGGAATCAAGTTACCAAGAGGTAACATCATAATGAAGCCTATTACACGTTTCATGCTATGCCATGAGGGGGAGAAAAGGAGCCAAATTACAGTAGGCAGCAAAAACAAGTGGCTCAGACACAACACAAACAAGTCTCATGCAGAGAAACCAGGGAATCCACTCAAGTGCCACTCTCTATCTAAGGAAATGCTGGTTTTTATCAGGTGCATGGTATTACGTTTTCTATAAAACTGTGTCATCAAGATGTTTGGAAATGTAGTGGTAAATTGAAACAGAAATTGTCTTGAACTCAGAAAAAAATTATTTTTTAGTTCAGCTCTTTAAGTTCTTTATTTTTATGCAAACCATACAAAGTCTTGGCAGATTTCCTGTACTTAGGAATGACCATGCCAGTACCTGGAGTTTCAGAAAACTGCTTTAATCAAATCAAAACCACCCAGTCATGCTTGAAATACAGAAGATAATGCTTTTCCATATCACATGCACCATGGGATCACATGTAATGCATCAGATTTTATGAAAATAAGTGTTCTACACAAGCCAAACAATTGGACATTTTATTTATAGAAGCAAAGGTTTTCCAAGGAAATCTTTTTATCAATTCCTTGTTGGGTAAGCATGTTCTGAGGCCTTTGAAAAAATTTTCAATTTGTGTGGTTTTGGGACAGTTTTTATAATCCTTTTTTTTTTGTGAAAATGATAAAATAGGGGTCAACATTTTAAATTTAAAGGAGTGCTTTGAGTACTGAGCACTCTGAGAATGAATGCAGTTTGTTAGTAGGTGTGTATTATAAATATATTTGGTAAACTTTAGTAATTTGGTAATTATTCCATGGAAAATTTTTCATCCACATTTTGACTAAGAACACTTGCATTCCTCACATATAATTTGATTCTATTAAACAGGAACAATCTGTCTAGAATGGTTTTTTTTTACAAGTTTGTGTGTTTACAGTTTTGTGGTAGAAGTGTAGACATTTCCATTCAAAAGCGAGGTACTGCTAATTATTGATTGAAAACTTGATTTCATGCTGCTGCTGCTGCTTGTAAAAAATACCATTAATGTGGAATATTATAAAACCAATTCCTACCCTCATTCAAGCAATTTTTTAAAGTATATAAAATGCAGTCAGATCTGATTACACAGGGTATGCATAAAATTACTGCTGTGCATTCCCTTTGTGCTTGCTAGTGAATGAACTTTTTTCTTTACTCCTTCATAATTTTTTACCCATATTGTACTGGATCTAAGGTGCTCAGAAAACTGGTGCAGAACAAGCTTTAATGTCCTCATTTTACAGTTGGGTGAACAAAAACACAGAAATCTCAAGTGTTTTTATTCAAGGTCATCAAAGTAAGCAGAGTTAGACACAACAACCAGCCAGCTCCTGACTGGGGCCCAAGCCTTGCCATTGCAGGTGGCATCTTGTACCTACAGGGAGCTCCTGAAAGCCTAAATTCTCATTTGCCTTGGCTAATGTTGGTTTTGTCCAAAAACATTAAGATCCAAATTAGGTTTCTCTTACATTGTATACGTTGTGATTTGGATTCATGAGATATGAGCTGAGTTCTGGAGGAAAAATAATCCAGGCAGGTGCAGAACAGTGCAGTGTAAAACAACCTGCATCCTTTACAAAGCAAATGGTTGAAGTTGGGGATTTGCAAATAATTTCCTAAAAATTGTTTTTGCAGTATACCTGCAGAACACTGAACAGAAAATCCCAGCTTCCTGTCAAGAAGCTTTTCTATATTTTTTTTTTTCCTTAAGCACCTTTCAACTTAAAGTTTTCTGTAGACTTCGAGGTATCTTTGGAACATGAGGTGAAAACCTCATGCATAAAATTGTTCCTGTGCTGTAACTTTGAAACCTTTGAGTGCCATCCCTCTACCAGTCCTACTCTGACCCGTCTCATGAATCTCTCTTCAAAATTGCCTGGTCAAATTTCAACCTGTTAAAATTTTATCAGCAAGCATAGCAATTGTAAAATTACATTTATAAAATATACAAATTATTAGCATCACAAATATGTCTTGATATCTCATGTAAGAGCTTTTTTTTTTTACTCACTAGGCCATAAGGAATTTCTTTTATTCCTGTGCTGGCTGGTGTGTTGTTACCTTCATCCTGGGGGTCTGTGATCGACACAGTGACAACATAATGCTGACAAAAGCTGGACACATGTTCCACATAGATTTTGGAAGATTTTTGGGTCATGCACAGATGTTTGGAAGCATAAGAAGGTTAGTATCTATGGTTACACACAGTAAACTTTAAAGCATTGGTCTGAAATTTCACAGCCTTGTCAACTCCCATAAAAAAATACAGATGAGTTTACGCTTTCTTTTTCTTTTTTCTTCCTGTGTTTTCCAAAACAACATCTTTTTGTTGTTTCTTGCAACTTCTAAAAAGAGTAGGAATGACTGGAAAGGGATTAAAAGGTGTTGGAGATCCCTTTACAGTGTAAAAGAAAAATGTAACTCCTTGTTTGGTCAGGGATTTGAATGATGTAGTTCAGTAGCGACCAGAATAGAATTCTGAATTCCATGGGTTTTTTTTTCCCAACAGAGAAGGGCTCCTAAAATGGATCCAGATCCATATATCTAATTGACAACTTTCCCATATTCAGAGAAAAAACCAAATTTTCCAGATAGGCATGAAGAATAATTCAATTATACCTCTGTGGGTAAATTTGCAAACTTTTCCATTATCTTTTGAAGTTCCACATCAAACCACACTGAGCTCAGGAGTTGTTTTGCAAACATCTGATTATCTTTGTAGGTGTGATGTACCTATGTCATGCTAAGGATGAATAAAACAGTGTGATCCTGCATCCAAGTTCCTGATGTGAATATATTATGAAGGAAGGAATTGAAATGGAATAAGGATAGGATAATGCCAGTGTGTCCAAAACACAAAGGAGCTGTTATAGCAGAATAAAGAATGGATGAATGATCCCTTTTCGTGACCAGATGAGCAGTGTGTGCATGTCTTTCATCTGTGTTTTCTCAGCATTTCTAGAACAAGTATCAGAATTAAGTTTGAGGCAATTTTCTGTATTTTTTCTTTCCTTTTTTTTTTTTTTTTATGTTGGCCTTTCCCTGCTCTAGACTATCTCAGTGTGTTAGATAGACATAACAGCATGGGAGTATTGATATGAGGGAAGCTGATGAGGATAATAAGTGCTTCTAAGTCAGGCAGTCAAAAGATTTTGTTGCAGTATTTAGAATTATCATCCATCATTCAAGATGTGCTCCCTTAATCCTCCTTATTTGCCGTGGAAAGAATAAAGCAGAGCAGAGTAATAAAAACATACTCATGCACACTCCTAGTCAAGTGCTGCATCCTTCTCTCTAACAGAACTCTTACTGGAACCTAGCAGGAATTTCCTTGAGTAGTAATTTTACAAAAGAAAAAAAAAAATAAATTACCTAGCTGAGTGAACAACAGGATGAAGCAAAAATAAGAGTGGACGCAACAACCAAATTTAAATTATGTAATGGCAATAATAAAAATAGATCTTAGTGTTACTGTTTTACAGCTCTGTTATACTACACCTTCCTATTAAGTACGTGAAGACCTAAAAAATGGTTTTCCACAAACACAAATATCAGCCTCTTTTCCTGTTTCTCAGTGCAGTGTGTTACAGAATAAATCACACATTTTGGATCTCCATTCATGGACTGCCTTCATGATTCCTTAGGAAAACTGGGTCTCCCACCTAAGAGTAGGTTGGTGGGATAATCATTGTTTTCCTCAAGCCCTCATACAACATTCATGTTTTAGTGAAACAGTATTCATGACTATTCTTATTAGTTGTATGCACCTTTGTGAAATGCATCATATTATTTCAGAGATATCACATTTTTACAGGTCACAAATTTCAGGTTCTCTCAAAATTTGAAGCTCTCAGTGCTGGTTGTATCCACTCGTTTCCCACAAGTCCTGAAACAGGTTTGGCCTGTGGTTTCTTTAGCAGCTCTTATATTGTGCTTTTATTTGAGTTCTTATTAGATTTTTATTTGAGTTTTTTGCACTCCCAGAATATCATACTCTAAAATAACATTGAAAAAACTGCAGCACAATGCTGCCAAGCCAAAGAATTGTTAGTGCTGACCCTTGGGGAATGTTGTATAGCAGATATTCCTGATTGTGAGGACCTTTAAAAGGGGATGAGTAAACTTCTCTAATTCCTGTCCTCATCTTTAAATGATGTCCAGTGAGTCTGCTCAGTTTTGATTCCAAGTCAAAAATCAGTTCTTCCTAATTCGAGAGGGAAGAGGAATCAGGAACTTTCTTTCTCCATCTGCCTTCACAGCCCAGTAAATACTTTAAATAGTCCTAATAACTCATCTTTCCTTGGGTCTAGAGCTAATATTTCAGAAGTGTTGGAGGCACACTTATGATCTATCTAACAAATAGCATAGTGACAGAGAGCTTGGCAGAAGAATTATTCCCAAAGTCCCACAGGAAACTTTCCTATTGAGCCATGAGATTTCATTGTCTTCTCTTTTTATTTTTTTTTTTTTTAATCTCTCTGAATGACACCTTTTGCTAGCAGTAATAAAATGCTCCTTTCATTCTCTAACCCAGCCTCTACTTTTGACCCTGCATTCCCCCAAAACAGGCAAGCCTGCAGGTACACTTTAAACTGTACCAATAAATATATTTTTTTTTTTTAAATTTCTTTATAGAACTCTCTCATTCTTTATGTAAACAGTGTCCTGTCATTACCCAGATAATCACCCAGGACTAGGTCAGTCATCAAGTGGTTTGGAAGAAGGAGTCTGGCTCATGGTTTTACCTGCCATGCTTTGCTTGCCTTTGTTTCCTCCCTTTCAGTTCTGACCAGCTCCTTTAGAACGCTCCTTCCTCGGTGAATTAAGCAGCAAGAGATTTATTTAAACCCTGTGCTAACTGAACTAATCCGAAATTCAGCAGCCACTCACATCCTCCCCGCTACCAGTCACTTCCAGCACTGTCACCAACAATTTTTCAGTCAGGGATGTGTGGTGTGAGACTTGGTGGCAAGACAGCAAGTGGAAGCAGCACAGCAGCTCATGGCACGCTGAAAATCCACCTTTTGACAGCATCAGTGTCCATTCTTTTCTGTAAATACCTCCAGCACTCACTGGCCTTTTCATTTCCCTGCTCTGAATCACAGAGACCCTCTTGTCTCTTTGCCAAACTAATCCTGGCTCTTGGCATGGTTTTCCCAGAATTTAAATCTGCTAAGCTGGTTTTCTTCTACAAAGTTAATTACTAGAGACAGCCTAACTATTCCTTTGGGAAATTCCAGTTATTAGGGAAGTTTCAAAAATATGGGAAAATTACGTTTCCCACACTTTCTTCCTAAGTTGGAGTTCTGTTATGCTGAGAAGCATTTCAGAACATCTGAATATACAGAAATGTAGAAGTGCCTCTTTTTTATTTTGAAAGTAATTAATTTCATCCTTAGTCTTAATTACCTAAAATGTGTGTTAATGTCTCACTTGAAATATTGATTTTAAAAAAAAAAATCAAGTATTTCTTTTTAAAACAGAAATTTTGGTATGTGGACGTGGAAGAATAAGTATCTACAATTGTTTATTGTATTGTATCAATGTTTGTTCTCCTTTTTTTCTAAAATAAAAAAGGAAAAATGGGGAAGAAGGAAGAACACATTTTACTTTTTTCTTTTTACCTTTTTAACACTTTATATAGAGTATTCATATAGAGTGAAAAACTTGGAAGTATAATCACTTTTTGTTTTCTAAATTTGTGCACGAAAGCTTGTACCAACATGAATTAGACATTGAAAGATTTCAGTAGGTATTTTCAGTGTTAAGAATTCATTCTCTGCAGGTTATATTTATTTTTCTGGCATGATAGGTCTGGGTTTATTGGTTTCTGAGAAATGGAACTCTTAATTCTTTGCCACCATTCACTTTTAGCACTTCCTGTAGCCACCCTTCAAAACATCTCTGACTGAAACCCTGGAAAGATTTAATTTCATGATTTAAAGCACCTTAGTAGCCCAGATGATCTTAACAAGATTATGCAGAGGTTTCAAGACTGCCATCAACATAAAGAATGTTCTTTCTCTAATTACTGAGCCTGAAAAGTAGTTTGCCCTTTTCTATTGTTGGTTTTTTGGGGGTTTTGGGGGATTTTGTTTGTTTGTGGATTTTTGGGTTTATTCTTTTAGTAATAACCACTAGTAGTGGATGGAATTCAACTGAAATTCTTTGAAATCAGAATAAATTATGTCCACTGCCCACTTCATATATTCAGTTTTTTGGGGGTTTTCCTTTTTCCAGTACTCAGACAATTAAGGGAGTCACTGTTTTTTCCACTCAGTGTCTGTGGATTTGACCATATCCAGTTCTGTTCAAGAGCCTTGTTGTTGAATTGGCTTTCCTAGAAACCAATTCCCATCTGCTGCAACTCTCAGAATCCTTCCTGGCTTTTCCTTCACTCTGAGGGTGGCCCCTTTCCCATCTTCACTTTCTTAAGGAAGTTCTCAGGTATTCCAGGTAACAACCGTGGGCTGGAGATGCTTTGGGATGCTTTGGATTGGTGCTTCCAGAGCCATCAGCAGAATTCCCTCTGCTTTGGGAGATTGGCTGCACATTTAAGATATTTAAGTGACTTCCCATCAAACTCCCCTGCTCTCTCCTCTTCCCTCCTCCTCGTTCTATTAGCCACCCTGTGATTTTTTTGTAGGATATAACTCAATACACGGGACGTTTAGCAATAAATCAGAAAGAAAAGGGGGGAAAAGACATCATGGTCACTGTCCATTTTGATTACGGTTTTATTTTTTATCCTTTTCAAAGTGCAATTGCTTATAGAGATGTGTATTTTCTCCTCCCTGCTCCCATCAGAAACACTGCATTGCATCACCCCTTTCTCTGAAAGCTTTCTGTACACTTTTTTATGTTCAAGGGAGCTGTTCTCACACGCACTCAAACGTGCATTTATATTCAGGGGAAGCTGTTCTCATACACAGTCAAGTATCCATCAAGCACTTTTAAATTAATCTCTTTTTCTTGGTCTTCTTTTTTTTTTCCCTTTATTTTTTTGTTCCTTTCTTTTGCTTGTTCTGTACACTACGCCTTTGTCCTTCATCCTTAACTGGCGAGCATACTGATGTATTTAATTCATGTAGGATTTCATCCCTTGCCCTGAGGAATTTCTTTGCAATTCAATTTCTTCATCACTGGTTTATTTCCTTTTTTTGCCTGGTGATATACAAATGCCCTGCAACCATCTATTACTGTGTTTTCTAAATATCCATCTCATACCGAAAAGGCCTGTTAGCTGAATATTCCATGGGCAGGGCATGTAACCCTGCTTGCTCTGTTTCTTTTAAGGCACCTTTTAGGTCTCAGTTTTAAAATTATTTTTTCTTGTTGAGGGCATCAGGACACAAAAAACCAAAAAAAAACAAAAAAAAAATTCTCCAACAATCTCTGAGGAACCAACTCTGGTCAGAAGGCTGCTCAAGACAGGTCTGCTCCCAAAGCAGAGCACAACTTCCTGCAGGGAGAATCTTGATAGGAACCTTCCAAAGCACACCACCAGCCAACAGCAGGGCATGGCTGGAATTCTGACATGAGAGAATAAATCCTGAGCCCGAGCTGCTGGAGTCTGCGTCAGAGGCTGGGCACTGCAGCCACAGCAAAATCCACCCAGAGGTGCCTCCAAAGAATCTCTGTGTTCCTATTATGAGCCTCCTTGCTCCACGGGAGGGCTCCAGACGGGTTCCTGAGGTGGCACACTGCAAAATTCAGGTCTGTCCTGGGAGCTGTGGCCATGCCTAAGCTCAGCTGTGTGCAGCCCCGTTGGCTGCACTGCGGGCACAGCAGTCCCAGGTGGGATCAGAGTGGTGATTTACCCACTCACCTGCTCCCACTGGCCCCCAGTGAAAGGGATTTCAGTTGAGTCACCTTCCCTTGCGCTCTTTATGGGCCAGGGGGCACAAATGAGTAGCTGCTCTGACTCAGTTTACAGGGGGAAGCTGTAGGGTTCAGGCCAGGATTACAGCTTGTTTTCCACTGTGTCCATTAAACACGATTAAATCTCCATGCAGCCAATTCAGTTACTGACAGGAACGCATCAATCTTCCAGGATGGGACGGTCCAGTGTGGGAAATGCTTCCTTTATGCTGATCAAAACAGGGGGTATGTTCAACACAGTGGTTTGACTGAAAAGCTAACATTGAGGTTTTGATAGTAAAATATAATATTGGCAAACTTGATATACATAAAAGAATTAACTTAATAAATAAGGCCATAATAATTAAGAACTATCTACCTACGGAATTCATTAAATTCTTTCTAGCTTAATGTTTCTGCCTCTAAAGATAGACATTAATATAAAACAATACTGTAGGTAAAACTGCAATCAGCAATGAGACTTCAGATTTGTAGTTTGGAATCTTTTCTTGCAGTTGATAGCACCAGAAATGGCACAATATGGAGTTAAAACCATGTAACTGGTATAAGCATAGTTACTTAGTTTAAGAATGTAGGTAAAACAATATTAGATGCAAGTCCAATACATGTAATTTATTTAAGCCAAGGATGCTCAGGGCATTCAGAAATCTTTCTGTGTTGTGGGAATGAGGTCAGCACTAAATTCAGACCAGTTTACCCAAGGCTGTCCAGCTAAATCTTAAAACTTCCCAGGATAATCTTCCAAGGCAACCTGTTTCAATATTTACTTTTTCTCATAGAGAGGGGTTTATGCTTTGTTTGGGTTTTTTTTTTTTTTCTTATGGCAAGTCAGAACTTCAGCTGGCTCAGTTTTCTCTCTTATCCTTGTCTGGATCCATCTATTTTAGAGCCTCCTGTAGATGCAAGAAAATCCCCTTTGTCCTCTTGAAAACCTTTCATCTCCTGGGTCAACAAGCCCACGTTCCTCAGCCTCTCCTCACAGGCAAGTGCCACCATGATGTTGGTGACTTACTCCAGTTTAGTGACATCTTTCAAGTTTTGGCAGGGTATGAACTAATAAATACTAAGTGGAACATCTTTATAAGTGGCATTTTTCAGTATTTCCATGAGTAACAAGTATGATGGGATAGAGAATATGTTCGTTTTCTGGTAGAAGCCCTTGGTACAAGGCTTTGTTTGTGGTGAAAGTTTGGCTTAGCAGTTTTTCTGAAAGAGATCTGGGAGTTTTACCACTGCCAAATATGAGTTGATGATAAGATATTGGATAGAAAAGCTTGAAATTTGAAGTAATCCTTTTGTTTCACTTTGCACTGGGAAAAGTTCCCATGGAATATTTTTAACATTTTACTTTCAGAAAGATATGGAGACAAGGAGCCCGGGGAAATTGCAAGGAGTCCAGGAAAAAAACCAATTAAAATTGGACAGTTAAAATACAAGATTTGTGAGAAAATATGAAAGCAGTTGTCTACAGAAGATTGAGGAAAGTCATAGAAATTGTCTGCAAATACTTTAGAGGCAGCTGTAAGGATGATGGGATCTTCATGTTCCCTTAGGAAAGAGCAAGAATTAATAGGATGAAAGCACAGCAAGAGTTAGATTAGGCATTAGGGAAAAAATGCTGTGAGGGGACATACTAAAGCAGAAATTTGATAGGGAGGTTGGAGAAGAACTCTATCATAAAAATCTTTGAGAATAGGCTAAGTAAGAATCCCAGAAGCATGTTTATGATCTTGTACTGATAAGAAGAAAAATGGAGTACCTCTTGTGGCCCAGGCATATTTCTTTATGTTTGCTGCTGATGAATTGTGTGGTGCAGTTTTTCCCTGTTTCATTATTTAACATATAAAAGGAGTGCCACAGATTATGCTTTTTTTCTGTGTCTAAAAATGTCTATGATTACTGTGATTAAATATTTTCACTTGGCTTTAGAGAAATAGGCACTCATTTTCATTTATTTTGTGTTCTTCAACAAGCTTTTGGCTTTTGATGCAAAGGATGTCAGCAGTCAAGCACTCCCTGAAAGCTTTTCCTATTTGCTTGGATATATCTAAATTCCACATAGTCATGCTGAATATTATCAGTCACTCTTGACTCAGCCAAAATTATTTTGAAGCACCCAGGGAATATGTGGGGCATTTTGCTGCTGAGCAGCTGATTTTTATATTGCAAAGAGTTCTGTGGGGTTTCTCACACACTGTCCAGATGAAAACTTAGGCTGCAACAGATTTGATCTCATTGCATCAACGTGTGTGACTTGGACTTTGCCAGAAGTGCACTCTTGGGAAGCTTAGATTGGATCAGAGCAAAGGTCGTTTGTTGTTGGTTATCTCAAATGTTTTTCCTACTTAATATGAAAATAAGTCAGTGTGTCATTCTGAAGCATTCTGTACCATGAGATTCAGAGTGGGAAAAGCTAAAACCATTGTCGACCTTCCAGGCTTTGTTAATCAGTTTACATCTTGTGTTTCATAACAAATCCTGTTGCTCTGACTGGTTTTCTTGGGTTGCAGCATAATTCTAGCCCACAGTGAAGTCCCAGTAGATGTTCCCATCATCCCAGACCGTTTATTTTTGTGTGATGATCTCTTCATTTCCTTGAGGTTTCCTTTCTTTTTTTTCCCTTCTCATGATTTATCATCCAAACATTTGTAATCTCCAGAGGAACTGCAAAAGACATTCCCATGAAAATCTTAAATCTCTAAAAGAAAAAAAAAAACACAAAACCCAAGAAGAAAAAAAAAATGCAACCCCCATAAAGTAGCCTAGTTCCTCAGTGAATGGCTTGAGTAAACTCTTTTGTCACAGCCCTAGTAAAGTATTAGTCTTTAAAGTCCAGGACTGCAATCAGACTCTGCCATAAACAGGAGTATTGCCTTTTTGACCAATTTCTACTATAAAACCAAAGGGTTCATTAATCTCATCTAGGGCTTTAGTGGGGGAAAAACAAAAAAAAAGGAAAGAAAAGAGCAGGCAAGATGTGATAAGGCAGCTTTAATGATTTTGGGGGGTTTATTGGCTGTACATCTTTGGTCAATCTCAAGCCATATTTGTTCTCTCAGTGAGGCTTTTCTTTTCTAAAAATAATGGTACCAGACATTATAATTGCACAATAGAGGTCATTCAACAATGTTTCAATTCCGTATTTCTTTAGCACACCACAAATAAGAAAAAAATTTTTTTTGGTCCACAGAGATAAGGTAAAAATGGTAAAAAGCTTTTGTTTAAAAGTGCTTCATCACACCATTTTTTTAAACCGTTGCCAGGCATTTCTTCAGCTTGATGGAGGCAGCAAGTTGTATCAGTACAGATTTTAGGCCAGGGGCCTGGCCCTCTGATAGATGTAGGTCCAAGTGAAGGCTGTCGTTACCAGGCCTTGGGATGTGCTGCTCACCTTCTGAATAAATGCCAGAATGGAACGGGATCTTGGCAGTCTGCCCCAGAAAAGGCTGCCCCTTAGGGATGTCCTGATTTAAATACAGAAACTCGGCCTGTGCACCAGTGTGAAGTGCATTTGCACATGCAACAGCAGTCCACACGTTGGTTTTCTCCTGGAGGCTAAAACAGCCTCTAGCTGCTGATGTAAATTCCCATTGTGATGGACAGTGACTGGATGTGGCCGTTTATAATTTTGCTGGAGAATTTTCCCTTCTAGTTTATTATTATCTGAAGGAGTTTGTGAAAGCAGCAAGGAATATTTTACATCTATGCACAGGCATTCATCCTGTCACTTGGTTTTTCAGAATCCTTTATGTTCTGCTCAGGGAACGTCTCTTCCCACTGAAATTTTATTTTCTAATTCTATTGTGAGAAATGGCTGTGTTGTTCCTTCTAGTGGGTCTTGTTTCCCATATTCTAAGTTGGGCTTTATGTGAGGTTTTTTTGTTTCATTGTTTTTATTTTAATTTACATTGCAAAGTGTTCCTTTTGTGAACAGACAGCATATTTGCTGGAGCTTCAATATCCAGGGGTTGCAGGATTTACCTTGTGGGAGGGGCTCTGATAACAGAAGACCTTAAACAGAAGTGGGGAAATGGAATTCCTGCATCATATTTTGCACATTGACAAAGGAGGGCTGGCCTAACGCCCTAGAGCACATTCACAAAAGATACTGAGAAATTTAAGAACCTTGTAAAAGTGCTTTCAGTCATCCCACAAGTAAAATTAATCTATAAATAATGTAAACATTAAAATATCAGTTGTGTGTTCACAGAGATCTTTTAGCAACAACAGTAAGAGAAATGACTAATGCTGCAGTCATTACATTATGGGGAAGTTGGCCCACAGCCCAACCCAGCAATGTTAAACACCATATTTCTTCCAGTAAAGTAATTTCTGATTGCAGTATCTATTTTCAGCTCAAGTAGCTCAATGTGGGAGACTTGGACTAGCTCAGATAGTGCTGTGTTTTCATGGTGTAATTGTGCCTCTTGATGTAGCTGGACGGTGAAAATCATTTATGAATTTTGAACAAAATCATATTTATAGTGGTAATTTTTGACTAGGGATATTCTAGCCCAAGAAAGAATTTAGGATTTAAACATTTTTGAGATGGCAAAATGCTTTCAAATCAGGATTCAGATTGTCCTTCTGTCCACATACACATCAAGATGTTAATGATGATAATTTTCTCTCTCTCTTTCTCCCTCTTTCCTCTGGGCTTCAACAAATTGAATGTCATTATTCCAATCATATCAGTTTATTTAAAAATTAAAATCATTGTTAATCTAATTGTATCAATCTAATTGTATTTATTATTTGGGGTTTTTGGGGGTTTTGTTTGTTTGTTTGTTTGTTTGTTTGTTTGTTTTTAATTTCAAATATCACTGACCAAAAATAAGATAGAAGATGAATGAATAAGTGAAAGAAGATTCTGGGGAAATCTGAACTCTCAGAAATCAGCCATAGACACAGGGTTTGCAGTTCTTTGAGATCTACAGCACAAAACTACACAAACAGTGTGTAACACTTTAATATAGCCCTCCAAATGTGAACTCACATCTTACATCATACAGAAAAATGTGAAGGGAAAGAATTTTTCTTGTGGACCTTCATCATGCCTAGGACTACTTTGCTGAATTGAATTATATTTTTTTTTTTTAATTTTTTTTTTAAGCCACCAAAGTCTGCTGGAAGTGAAAGACAACCAAGGGAGATGTGGATTCAAAGTTAGCTGCCATGGAAGCGTTTCCAAACATAAAAGTGGGAAGGCCACCTGAGCATTTCTTGTGACTTCAACTTCCAGCTGTAGCCTATAATCTCATGACAACTTGTTTTTCTTTCTGCAGTAATGTAAGGCAGGCACTTTTATGGGAAGATGAGGAAAACTCCCAGGGAAGCTCTTCTGTCTCATTTATGAATGCCTCAGGAAGCAATGGGTTGACTCGGCACATTTTTAAGGTTTCACCAAGAAATAGACAACCTGAAATTTATATCTGCATTTGAACTTACCAAGAACACTGAGTTTATTTAAATATATTTTGAATTAAGGGTTAACACACTGTATATTGCCTTGGAATGGAGCCCTCTACTCTGTTTACATGGTTCTGTGTACACAGTTGTGATGAGTAAATCACTGCAGTAGTTTTTTCTGTGTGAGGTTTTTCTGTGCAGTTTATCAGGCCTTTCTGGAACTGTTGAATGATAGGATTGTTAGGAGAAGCCTGGCTAATCTGTTTTCTTCTGCAATAGCATGCCATCTTCACAAACTATGCTGGTGATAAGAAAAAAAGACAAGCCATGGTGTCAGACTCTGCACCTTATTTATCCAAGGGTGAGCAGAGAATAACTGTAGAGAAAACAAGACAATGTGTTTATATTCCATTTTAACTTGAGTCAGAAACATCTCATTTTTCACCTCTCAGAATGCTGTATATTTAATGATAGAATCACACCTTGAGGTTTTCTTGTTGATGTTGGATTGTGGAGGTGCAGGGTTTTCTCTTAAATTCCCTTCTTGCCTAGTAGGGAGTCGATATTTATAACCCACCCTCATCGAGAACAACTTTTAAATATTTCAGCACCAAGAGAGAACTTGTTTCCAGATTCACTTGCAGGATGGAGTCAAGAAATTAAAGCAGTGAGGGTTTCACAAAGAAGAAAACACTTGCTCACTTGCTGAATTTCTCAGTCAGAAACTCCCGCTGTCAAACCTGTGTCTGTCCCAATTAGTCAGTGACACCAGACAGAGCAGGAGAGATTTCCACGCTGAGGAAAAGGAGAGATGAAATAATGAGGAGGGTAATGCTGAAGAACACAAATGTGAACAATGAGTTACAAATGCTGTCTTGCACGATTAGCTATTTGTGGTGAAATTTCTCAGGTAATTGTTGTCTTTTCCAGGGACCGAGCTCCCTTCATCTTCACATCAGAGATGGAATATTTCATAACAGAGGGTGGAAAAAACCCCCAGCGTTTCCAGGAGTTTGTGGAGCTTTGCTGTCGAGCTTATAATATAGTCAGGAAACACAGCCAGCTACTCCTGAACCTGCTAGAGATGGTAAGAAGCTCGAGGATGGAACCAAAAATCAGTTTCCTCTGTGGTTCTCTTCCCTTTTACCCCCTCTCTGCTGCCTCCAGTAGCACTAGGAATTGAGGAGGTATCAGGTGCACAGCTGATAATGTTGGTGCTTTACTTTCTGTGCAGAGAAGCTGTCCACTTTCAGTACCAATTTCTGAGAAAATAAAAGCTAAGCTGCTTGGTGGTTTTGCTTTGGTTTTGGTTTGGTTTTTTTGGTTTGGTTTTTGTTTTTTTTAATTTTATAACGCATTTTTTTTAACAAATCAGCAGAAAACTGCAAAAGAAGCTGCATAAAACTTCAGTGTTCAGCAATTTCAATTTTCTAGGTCTCCATTTACCATTCCTGTTTATGTTTATAAGACAAAGTGAGCTAAATATTTCACAGGGTGGGTGATCTGGAAGCAGCACTGCCCTGCAATGATGCCTTTGGAATGGGGAGTTACAATTTCTGCAGTCCCTTCTTAGGATGGCAAACATGATAAAGAAAAATCAGTGCCCATATTGACACATTTACTTTGTTTTATTTGTATTTATTTTGTATATATAGTTATATATAAATTATTTTGTATAGATTTTTAAGGCCTCTAGGAGTTTTTATCCTTAAGTCTTTCTACTCATTCATGTGCTGTGGCAAATTCCATATCTGATTTATGCCTCTATTTACTCATGTGGGAAAAGTTAATGATTTTCCCCTTCATGGGTACAATGAGGATATTACATTAACTAATATTTTCCAGGATGCTTGGCTAAGATATCAATTGAAAATTTGCATGCAGGGCCCCCCCATGACCTGGGGGAGTGGACTGTGCATGAAAAAAATCTACATGGCTTTATAAACAGAGCTGCTGAGTTTGGGGTAGAGCCAAAAAGCTGCTCCTCATCTTCTCCAACTTGTGCAGTGGGGGAGGACGAGAGAAACTGAGGGAATCTCCTCCCATGCCTCTTCCATCTTGTCCATGGATTCTCATGCCATGATTCAGGGAGAGATTCCCCAAGATGGAGCAGGGAGGATTGCTCCAGATCCCTTCAACTTGCTGCTTAGTAGCCACAAAGGTGCAACAAAACCATTCCCATCAAAAAAAGCACAATTTTGCACGGGAAGCAGCGCAGAGTGCAGTTGTAGGAGATCCAACAACTGTTTAATCTGAGTTAAAGAGCCTCTGGAAAGCTCAGGATCAGCCTGTTCTCTCCTCCACAGCAGTAATCCCTGCTTTTTAGGTTGCTTAAAACCATGGGGTGCAAATAAAGCCCTCTCTTCTGCCCATGTCCTTGTCCCCAGTGCAGTCCTCTTCCTGCAAATGGCAGAGATAATGATGTCAGATTGCTCTGGGATAATAGAGAGGAATAGTTAGGAAAATGCTGCCAGCAGGAGATCTAAAATAACCAGCTCTGCCTGGCCAAAGCTCAGTTTTGCCTGCATTCAGGACGTGCTGCACCTTTTTTTTTTTTTTTTTTTTTTTGTCCTGCTGGTCTCGTAGCAGAGGCAACAGAGCTGAGCTCAAAATCAGCATCCAGAGATGTCTTCACATTTGTCATTCAGTTCAGGCAGTTGTGTTGCACTTCATCACTGAAAAATAACTGGCAGCACACTCACACCCCATCAAGGAGCTCTTCATAGCAAAAGGAATGAAACAAGCAACACCAGTTTGGGAGCACCTTGATTTTGCCAATGATATTTGGAAAAGTGATTCTGTTTCTGCACTCAAAGTGGGGGGTTGGTCAGAAACTGTAAATATCCAAATGTTTCAGTTCCATGGGTCATATCTGGAAAAAAATAAATAAACTGTGAAGTTCCTCTTTGAATTAATTTCCATACAGAATTTCAGATGTCATGGAGGGATAAGATTAGCTAATCACTGCTTATTTGTATCAGTGAAAGTCTAAGATTTCTCTCACTGTTTGTAAACCTGCATAATTAATCTTTAATTTGACTCCTACATTCTGTTTTCTCAGATTATATTTGTAAAACACAGTTTAAAATAAAATAAAAAACAAAACAAAACAACCCAACTTTTTCTAAAAGACTGGAGTACTTCACAGAATATTACACTGAATGCACAGAATAGGAAACTGTACCCTGGGTAATCAGTGACAATTAGTGGTTTCTAGCAAAGATTTTTTCAAACAGAAAGTTATTAAAAGGGACTTTGTCAGTCCTTTCTTTTTCTGGTGAAGGGCAAGGAGCTTAATTTGCATCAACACTCAACAGTTATCAACATTTTCCTTTTTTTTTTTTTTTTCAATCTAAAGGGGGCAGGAGTTGTTATCATCTTTTAAAAATGGGTTGAAGGTATATTGATAAATAGCACTCTGTGTCCTTCAGTGCTGAATATTGTTATTGTCCCTCCTGTCAAGCCACTTTAATTCACCCCCATGAGCTTTCTGTTCCTTGCCAGTCAAAACTCTGTGAAGGCAGCAATCTAACTGTCTAGTGCTAGCTTGGAATTGGGCTAAGGAAGATTTTCCTCATAAATGAAATGTACAAATGGACAAATGTTGAGGATTTTTGAAGGAATAACCTTATAATAAAATCAGTGTTTCCTTTTTTTTTCTTTGCTGTTACTTGAAAAACTCAGTGAGTCTTTCTGTCTGAGCTAGACATAAATACCAATGAAGAGCACACAGCAGCGACTGCAAATTCAGATACATTTCCATCAGAGCAATGTGTAGGAGTGATTTTTTTTCTGCATTGCACACACACACACACACACACACAC
>VWZN01000779.1:29146-42765 GCA_013396955.1 Regulus satrapa | reverse complement strand
AAAAAAAAAGAAAAAAAAAAGGCATAATTCCCAACTTGTTGTGATTGCTGAGAAAAATCAGTAAATTTCATTGTGGTTGACATTTGAAAATGCCTGGAGAGAGCTGTATGGACAATTGGACACACTGAGCTGTTTCATCTCATCAAGGTTTTACTTTGCAAGGGGAATATTGGCATTCCTTGGTTTTTGAATGGAACCTGGCTGACTAACTAGAACAGCTCTGACCCTCATGGATGGAGAAAGAAACCCGTTCCAGAGAGCAGCTCTTGCTGCCTCCTGCCATGAATCAGTGTCTGAAGAAGCTTTCTCCTCCGCTGACTGTGAAGGCAGTGAATCTATTCCTTGCCAGGAATGTTTCCCTCTGCAGGAGGAGCCCAGAGCAGGGCTGGTGGAATCAGCAGTTAAAAATGAGAGAGTGATGTTAAATTGAATTAGGGCTAAGACAACCCTGTGAGCATACCAGAATCGTGGTTCCTACTGTTCAGGTGGCTGAGTTTGGCCACCTTCCCTTTATCACCATCAGAAGGATCTGGAGGAGGCTTAGCAGTGCAAACCTTGAGGCTATGGTATCTGAGGAGAAAATAAATAACTACAATGGGTCATTGATTCTGACCCCTGCCTCCTTCAGGGGCCTCAGTGAGAAGGTTTACAATGCAATATATTCATTTTATTATTCCAGGCATTGCTCTAACATCAGAACCACTTTCCAGATCGGCAAAACTGTTTTACAAGATGCTTTGGTGTAAAACCTTTCTTCTCTCACTTAGGCCCAGTTCATTTAAATGTCTTCTCAATCAAACAGTGGACTAATGATCTAATATTGCTTTACATTTAGATGCTGCATGCAGGATTGCCTGAGCTAAACAGCATCCAGGATCTGAAATATGTGTATGACAACCTCCGTCCTCAGGACTCAGATCTCCAGGCTACAAGCTACTTTACAAGGTAAAACCAGAATATAATCTAGAAACCTTGTCTTCTTCTGGCGTGAAGCAATGTTTCTCTTATGTTAAAAAGCTCAATTGGGGAAATTACACAAAAGTATAATTTGTCTTCACATGTTTACTTTTAAAAAGTAATTCCTTATGCATGTTATAGCCAATTTCTACATATTTCTGGAAGAAACAGTCATGCATTTGTGGTACACTTGTAACAAGTCACTTACTCAGTGCCTGGAGATTTCTTTGCCTTCCATGCTGAAACCATCCTGATTTGTATCTAGCGTTTTCTCTCTCTTTCTAAATGCAGCAGCAACATGCATGTTTCCTTGGGCTGCTTAAAGAGGTTCAACCTGTTAAAATCTGAGTGAGAGCCTTCAATTTCTGCATTTTACTCCTTTTTCTCTTCCTCTTTTGACCTCTGTGTTGTCTCAGAGAAGTTACTTTCTCTCTGCTAGCCATAGTTTCTCCATCTGCAAAGCAGTGCTGGCTCTTGCTTTCAAACAATTAACAGATCAGCCACAGAAAAGCCTTGTGTGTGGATGCAGGTACATTTAAAGATCCGTTTGTGTTAGGATAATGAAACCTGATAATAGCTGGGTATAAAGAGGAGGAGCTGCAGCTGATGTGCATAAAGCCAGAGCCTCAGTCCTGACCTTTCAGGTGAGGCCTCTTCATCACACATAATTCCAGCTGTTGTGATGATGCTGTAGATGGAATTACTGAAAATTTACCTGGAACTGGAAACCCGTTTTGCAATTCTCGGCACAGCATGAGGCACAATCTCCCTGTCAGAGTGTGCCCTGAGCAGCACCACCATTTCCCAAGGACTAGGAATTCCTGCACTCTGGGCACCCTCTACTCATGCAAAACAACTCAGGCTCCTCTGACCTTATGAAAGTTTTTGGGAATTAAAAGTGTGCTGTTTATATATCTCCTTTCCATGTACTAGGATCTGCTATAATCAGAGGAAACAAATGCAGCAAGTTTGGAGAAGGCTGGGGCAGACAGCTAGAGACTTTAAGGGTGACCTTTCTTTAAAAATAAAAGAGAAGAACTTGTAAAAAACCCCCTATTGTTCCATGACTTTACACACAGCCTAGCACTGAGTTCCTTTTCCCGTAACACTTGCTTTTTTCATATGCTTTCACTCCTGACCCTTAGCAAGATTGTTATATTTTAAAATTTAATTACAGCTTCACATTTACCATCAACTCCTACCTTATCCTTTCCTTTAAAATTTCACATATTCCCAAATTACAGACCTATATTTCCACTTCAAATAGGAAACAAGAGTTTCTAATTAAATTATATAAGTCTTGATTCTGTCAAATAGTTCTGGTGGTTGTGTTTGTCTCTCCTGGGTAAAATACCTAGTTCATTTAGTTAGTGAAAATGGGCTGGGATATACAAAATGAACAGGAAAATCTGGGTCTTCAGAGGGAAAGTTGCATCTCTGGTGCCCCTCTTGTAGAGCTGCACCTCCACACACTTTCCTTCTAGAGTTTGGGACTTCAGAGTGGGAATTCACCTGCACTCTTCCTCAGCCAAAGCTGGTGGAATAAAACCAACACTGTGTTGGAAGAGTTGCTGTGCTTTGATGCCTGATAGAGGTTTGGGTTAGGCTTAGGAAATCCTGAAGAGACTAAAGGCAGGACTCAGAGGCCAAAATGTCCTTCTACCCCTTAGATTTCTTGTTGGGGATGGTGTTAAGGGCATGAAGGAAATTCCACTCACTTCCTGCACACCAACAGAGTAGCTGTGCTGTGAGCTCTGTTCTGGTTTGAAACTGCATTTCCTCCTAAAATGCATTCTGTGAATTCCAGAGCTATTGTTCCATTGTCCTTCAAAATGCTGAAGCTTTGTTATTGTCCAACATTGCATCACGTAGAAAAGATAGATATTGTTAGACTGCACATTTTATTCATTAATATTCTTAGGATATTTTTGTATTATATATGCTCATTTGCAAGAAGAAAATCCCTTTACATTTGTTCATGAATTTCCATGGATCTAATTTCTCTTAGAGATTCTTTTCTTCTTTATTCTAATTTATATTCGTTTGAACATTATTTGTGTTAATTCAAAAAATGTATTAACATTTCAACGTATTTGACTAGGGGGATAATATCAGGCCTCATGTCTAGTAAGATTTTAATTTCCAGAAATTGCATGCAGGCGCTTTTCAAAATAAAGACTTTGGGATGGGCTGATACCTGGATCCATGCAGAGAATGTCCCTCTGTAAAAACAATTGCCAACTTGGCTTTAGTAATGTAAATATATTGAGATTTTTGAGCTTTGTTATTTGTGATTGTGATTTGTGAGGGTTAGGGTTCACAACATCATCTCTATTCCTCATCTCTTTGTTATACAAAATATTGATATGAGGAAAAAATCCAGTTACATACTTTTAATGGTCAATCTCTTGCTTATTCCTGTATCTATTTTTCAAGATGCCCTTAGAAAGACAAGGAAATTGGAAGCTCTGATTATTAGCCCAGCTTCAAGTAGTTCTCAAATCCCTTGCAATTTGTACTCCTTTTTCTCTATAATTGCTTTAAAAACACTTCATTGTTTTTTAAAAGTTATTTTCTAGACAAGGAGTGTGGTCATTGGAATGTTAAACATTGCCAAGAGAAAGCTGTGTCTTGTTCTAAGTACAAAGTAGTAATTGTAATCTTTCAGATTCGATCATATCGCGGGTCTACCGAAAATCCCGATCTTCTGCTCGTGGAAATAGGAGAACAGCATTCCTCTGTATTTCTGTAGAAGTGGGTTGTTTTTAGCAATATTCTGAGTTTGATTTAGCACTACCACTGGCATTGGCCCTCGTGCTGTTTAGAAACAACACGAAATGATGGATGATGTCACAAACGCTCCTGGCAGAACGATGTTAATTTGTTCTTTGCCGTCACCTCTTTGGCCGGCAGAACTCCAGTTGTGCGGCGTTTGGGCTGCAATGCACTGACCCCTCTCAGGCTCGTAAAGCATTCTGTGTTTTACTGAATTCCTTTGGCCTTGCCCTCGATTGAAGTCCTGTGCTGCAGTCTGTGGTGTCATTTGTGCGCGGTTCCTCTCGTTCCCTGTTGAGAGCAGCCGCGTTCAGCCTCGCAGCTCGCGGCCCTCTGCAGGGTCACACCCTGACATCGTGGGTCAACAATGCCCCAATTGAGAGTTAAACAAGAGTTTCTGTGTTTCCTTGTCAGTCCTGTGCACCTACTGCCAAATGAAACATCGCTGTCTCTCCGGCATCTGCCCTGAACTCAGTTTGATCCTTGAAACTCAATTTGATCCTTACCCCTCCCTCCTTTCCTCTTCCCCTGACAACACAGTTTTATCAGAAACTGGAAACCCATCTTACCTCTGGATATAAATTTCCTCTCTGGTTTTCTGCAGATGTCTTCAAATGTCAGCATGGTGTGGCGGGCTGCCTGACATTTTCAATGTGCCTGCACAGGGATGTGTATTTAAAATTGGTTTTAAGAGCATAAAGCTAGCCTAATGCAATGAATGGAGTTGATTTCAATTGATTGCAGTGTGCAATCTAACCCACTCATAGAAAGCCATGAATAAGAGATGCGGGGTGGATATGACAATTACCAGGGGAGCACATTGCATATCTCCAGCAGCCTGATGGAAGGGGGTGCTGCTTGGGTCAGCTGCTTTCTTAATAAATTAATTATTTATTAGTGGACTCATTTTTTATGTACCTGTCATTGCCCAGGTCAAGCATATCCACTCCAAGCCACAAATGCCAGCAGTTTTAAGCTGGGCAATCCACAGTAACTCTTTCAAAACGTGATGCTCATCTCAAACTGGTCAGCCACTCTCTGTTTCCCAGGTGGCTGAGGGTATCTCAGCAAGAAATTTCCCAAACAGGTGAAACACAGTGAAAGTTGGTGGCATCTGACCAAACTATAACACTAAACTTGATTTCAGTGATGTTTAAGTAGCTTGTAAAGATTGTGGTGTACGTTCCCCAAAGGATCAGGAGGCTGACTTCCCCTTTGAATTTATGCTTTTTGAGGAATTCATATTATAAAAGGTCTGTTGCTGAAAGCAGTAATGTTCTGGAAAACTCTATTAATATCAGGACATACTACTCAACTGGTTTTAAAATGAAGCTTGGTGAATTCATGGATGGAAACGTGGAATATAAATGAAACACTGTTCATCAGCATCTGAGAACCCCATGGAAATAAATTTTGCTCATTATACTCTAAGTGATTTTCAGGCCTAGATGGAAATGAGAAACAGGATACCATCGAGAAAGATAAAGAAATATCCACCAAAATTAAAATCTTAATAACTAATCAATAATAATGGTTTCATCTGCTGTGTGTATAAAGGCTGGTGCGTCCTGAAAAATGGAAACCCCAGCCCTCAAAATACCTGTCCCATAAGGACCGTCTGCTTCCTAAAACTGAATTGGCAAATTGCCACTAGTCACTCTTGAAAACATTAGCCAAACTTTTCATCCATCTCCTTTTACACCAGCAGCCAGCCAGTCTGTTCATGTTCTACCTGATACTGTAATTTGACAGCTCTGTAGAAAGACCGAAGCCAAATCTGAAATTCAAAGTCAATTCAGCAGGTGGAAAGCAGAAAGTCATTACTTTCCAATAATCCCAGATATTTAACTTTCTTTTCTGAGATGTGGGTCAGACACCAATCTACATAGTAAACAGTTATTGTCATGCACAAAATAGCATTTTTCTCTCTGAAAACTGTGTTGGCAATATTTGGATTCACTGCTAATATTACTCTAGTTTGTGACAGCTTCCTGTTTCCTTCTGATGAACCTGCACTTTTAATACCCTTTGTACTGTTCACTTAGTTTATTATAGCTATTTAGCTATTTCTAGACCATCAGGCACTAATTTTCTATGCAGCCTGGGCTACCAGAGTTCTGAAATAAATAAGAACCTTTCTGTCATCTTTGTGAAGGCAGAGCCAGCTTTGGGCACAGGCAAAGGTGGTAATGGCCAGGGAGAAAGAGGAAGTTTTTTACAAAGAACACCCGTGACTTTACTTCTTTCAACTCATCCAAAGCTTAACATGGCTATAGATTAAAAAAAAAGGTGTATGGGGATCTGGGAGAGTTCAAGGGGAAACTTCCACCATTGGTCCTCGGGATGAACTTTAAAAATGCTAGCAGAAAGGGGAAACAGGTACCACAGTGTGATAAACTGGGTCACTGAACTAATCCAGGCCAAAAATAAACTGCAAAACCTCAAGAAGATAAGGCACAGGGGTCTGTTATTCCCCGGTGCTCCATATATATATATTTAGGAACCAGCTTTTGGGAAAGAGGGTTTCCTTGAAAAAAAGTGCAGAGAGCCACAAGCAGAGTTGTCCCACCTTGCTGGGGAGACACTGATGCTCTGAGGTGGCATCAAAATGGCAGAGGCCTTGAATTCTTTGTGTAATGATTACATGAATTCTTTGTGTCTTGGTTACATGTAAAAAAGTTTGTTTAATGTTTTCTACCCTAGCAAACAGGACTGCATGCAGACAAAACAGAGAGTGGGAGAAAACAACTTATACTTCTTATTTGATTTTAGATGTAATCATTTCAAATAACTCACAGAGAAAATCTGCAACAATGACAACACAAGGCTCTGTTTAGATCTAAAGCATGTGATTAAACCCAGCAATCTGGGGTTTAAAAGTATTTTAGAAGCCTAATGGCCCCTTGGAAGGAATGGTGGCAGTCTGATACCAGGCAGTTCTGTGTAGTGATGATGGTTGAATTAGTACTAATTTACAAGCTGAGGCCTGTTTGATGGAAAATAAAATGCAGTGTGTTTAGCTGTGATTTAGTTGTTGTGCCTCTTATAGTAATGTGGCAAATTCCCTACCTGTTCTGCTATAGTATGGCCAGTTTCAGATCCTGTAACCTAAGATCTCTGTGATTTAGGAAGTGTTCAAACTACACATTAAATTAAATACATAGGAGTTAAAATGGAAGAGTTCACCTCTGATGCAGCCTGGTTAATCATCACTGAATTGATTTTGAACTAATATTTTTGAAATTAGATTTGTTTTCTTGTTTTACATTGGAGTGTTAATTTGTTTAATATATTAAATAGTTTGTTTCTGAAGAATGTAATTAATAATTAAGGTAATTAACCAAATCAATTCTGAGGTACCCTTCCTTGTATTACATGAAGAGGAACATATACATCTTTCCTTGGTTTACTATGCCGAGTTAGTACATGATAAATTCATACACTGTTTTGAATAAAATCTGAATTTCAGGAGGGTGAGCTGGGGAGATACCTGTAGGTAGACTATTCATTATTCTTTCTGGTTTGGTTTCATGTGTGAAGACTACAGACTTTAGCCAGAGCATCTGAGATCATGGAAATTGGGCTAATGCAATGAATGGGGTTGATTTCAAATGATTGCACTGTGCTTTCCAACCCACTCACAGAAACCCATGAATAAAAATCTAATTTGAAATGACAGGTGAAGCATTTGCTCAGCTTTGAGCGAGGCATGGTGAAGGTGGTTAAGGGTGTTGTCAACCCTTGTAACCTAGTTAGATATAATCCAAAACTGAGAGGGGAAAAAAAAAGAAAACACAGCAAACCCCTGACAATTTGGTAGAGGGTTTGCTGCCATACGACTTGAAACTAATGGGTTGTTGCTTTATAACATCAGAACAGACATAGGATATCTTCAGAGAGCTGCTGAAATAAGCAGGGAAAGAAAAAAAAATTACCATCAGAAGCTAATAGGTTTTAAAATTCAATTAGCAATTGAATTCAAGAGAGCAAGTGTTTTCTAATGAGTACTGCATCTCGCTCTTCAAAGACCTGTGATTATCTTGTAGTGTTATTTCTCAAGTCGGGTTCACCTTCACATTTGCAGTACATATCTACTTGTTTATCTAGGGGTTTTTTAATCTATTGTGTCTTTTCTGATGAGAAATCTCAGAACTCTAGGAAATCAAAACAGTGTTCTGGCTTCCCTCACACAAGGATGAGATGGAGTGAGATGCCAGGAGAAAATTTCTTTCTCTTTTTTTTAATTTTTTTTAAATTTTTTTATTTTTAATTCATCTTAAGCAGTTCCAAAGGGATAGAGCTTTTAAGAACTAGGTAGGGGATTTAGCAACACATCATGCTCAGCTAAATCACAAATTGAATCCAAGAGCCTTGCGCAAACACGTGTAAGCCCATGTGAGGTTAGTGTAACCAAAAATAAATATAATCATCACTGGTGCCTTCTCTCCTGCTCGGCAAAGTGAACACGTGCTGTTCAACCCTGGGACTCCTCAAAACACACATGGAAATGTTCTGCTTGTCCCTGATATCTGGAGGAAGGCTGGTATCCAGCTCATGAGGAATAACCTCGAGGCAGGTTGTGGCAAGAACGCTCCTTTGAGCAGCAGAGCTCAGGGGCTTGATGTGCTGCAGTGCAAACAGCAGTGACTGGTTTGTATCTGGGTATGGGAGGCAGGCTGTAGAATTTGGGATTTTTTTTGGACTTGTAGCCATAAGAAGAGGGGTCAAAGAGGGGAAACAACAAAAATTGCATCAATAACTCCTCTTCTGTTTGTTTGTTCTTCAGGAAAATCAAGGAAAGTTTGGAGTGCTTTCCAGTTAAACTCAATAACTTGATCCACACGCTTGCACAGATGTCAGTGGGGAGCTCTGAAAAGCCTCCAGCTCCAGAGGCTGTCCCCCAGGAGTGGATGATGCTGGACACAGAGAGGTCAATCGCAAGGGCCACCGTTTTGGGATTCAGCAAAAAGCCAGACCCCGTATGTGTTGCGTTCTTTGCTTGCCCTCATTTGCCTGGATCTTTAATGTGTCTTTCAAGAACTTGTGCACCCTCCTTCTTCCTTTATAGAACATGTGCTCGTGCCACATTAAAAACATCATGGGATGAATAGTGGTGCCATAAGCACTGAGCTACCGGAGAGCAAAAACACCAGGCAGACAGATATTTGCAGGGAGCCATTAAGGAGAACAGTTCATTCCCTATAGTGAAAAATAAATCAAGAGCTAATTAAAGCATCCAGAAGGAAAGCAAGGCACAAAATTAGGAAGCCTAATAGAAATTGGAGGCTGTTATATGATGCTTTAATGGTGCACCATTAGTTTTCACACACTGCAGTGATCTTTCAGTGTTTGAGTTGTATGCTACCCAGGCAAGTTTCTCTTTCCATGCAGCGAAGACTATGAATTACAAACTGAATTCTCTGGCACTTGGCACTACATTAAAGGAAGGTTTTTCTGTGTTAAAATCACCCTATATATTCTGTTGCACTTTTTTTTTTTTTTTAATTTGCCTGTGATCATTTCTCTGCTCTGCCTCTCCTTTTTCCCCAACACAGGTATATCTCATCCAGGTGGTGCAAACCTGCAATGTGGTCACCTTCGTGGAAAAATCCTTTGACCAGTTCTCAAAACTTCACAGCCACCTCCAGAAGCAATTCCCATCTCACACCCTCCCAGAGTAAGGCAGCATATTAGTGAATGTTATTCTGCTGTTAAGTGGCTCTCTCTTCTGTGCTCAGATAAATCTGTGGGAATATTCACAGCTGATGTATTTTTAGAAACACAAAGGCAAGAACGACATATTCTATCAAGCCTTCTATTCAGCCCCAGAAGAAACTGAATCACAGACCATTGTTGCAGTCTAAGTTTTGCATTTTATTGTTCCTTTTTTTAATGGGAGGAGAATAGGAAAGCAGCTTGGGCCTGACAAAACTATTCCTGAAATTAAAGGGTAAGTGGTGTTGACTTAATTAAAGGAGCCTTTAATAGTTCTTGTTTTCTTCATGATGATTATCAAAACTTACAGTAAGATCCAGATGTTAAAGCAACGTAGGAATGTTCACAGTGGGTCAGAACAGAAACCTCTGACTCTGGCACCACGATGAACATTTTTACAACATGAAGCACAAACCCCCAGCTGAGACATATACAACAGTCTTATGTAATGTCCTGCCCCCAAGCCCAATACTTGGTGCCTGACATCATTTGGTTTAATATATTTTTTTAAATTTGCTGTCATTAGTTGCAGTAATTCTGAATATTCCTTCCCATCCACGTGCATGTCCATCCCTGCTTTTCATTTTCTGAATGTTACTTCTTTACAGTTTCCTAAGGTAGAGATCCCCATGGTTTATTTCTGTCTTATATAAAGCAGCTTTGCTTTATGTAATGATTGCCCATGGCTTTAGAAATACAAGTGAAGTTATTTTTTCTACATATGTCATATACATTACACTGCATACACCAGTGAGTACAAAGTAGTCCTCTCTTAGATAATCCTTCTGACCCACCTGGGACAAGCCCTTCTTCAAGATCAATCTACAAAAAAAACCCCATAAAGCTGGCCTAAAATGTAAGCAGCTTACTTGAACCAAGCTGAGATTCAAGTGATACGCTTGAAAAAGAGAAAGGTCTTGGATTTGACATGAAGTAAATAGCCACAAACAACATGGTTTGAACTTAAAGTCCACGAATTTCAGATCCAAAACTGATATTCCCCCGAGCTTGTGAGAAGCATCCTGAAGAAATGGCTTAAGGTTAGTCAATTCTGGAGGATCTGTCTCCTGCCTGAGGGGATTTTATTGACTCCAGTTTGATTCATGATGGCTTTCTGACATGAACTGGTTTGCAGCAGCTGGTGAGAATTGAAATTTCACTAAACAAATGCTGAAATTTTTTTAATCGTGGTTTTGATTTGGAGATACTTGCAGGCTTACCATTAGGTTGTAAAATAAAATATTTAACAAGTGTCTGTTTATGAATTTTTCCTGTGGTGAGCAGAGCCCTTTGAAAGAAAATACATTTCTCTTCAGAAACACATAAACCTCAGAAACCCTGTAGTGAATTTCAAAAATAGTACTAGTCATTTTTCAGATAAACCTACCTCTAGTAAAATCCTTTGCAACATTTTCACTGCTAAAGAGCACTTCAGAACTCACAGAGCGTTAATCTGTATATACTGAGGCTGTCTCTCAGAGCTCCAGTGCTTTATTGCCATGATTCAGTCCTAGCAATATCCTGTCACTGCAGGGTCTTTCCCTAAGGTTGTGTTAAAACAATTCATTTTGTGATGTTTTTCAACAGGCATATTTTTTAATGTTAAAGATTTGGGGTTCTGTTCTAACAGGACTTCATTAATTTGAGGTTTTTCATGTATCCCAGATTTTATTCTAATAATAAAAATCTAATTATTTCTTTATAGGAAGTCATTACTGAAACTGCCATGCTATATCAGACCATTAGTCTGCCTGTGTGTTACAAAGCTCCAGCTCTGGCTGATGCCAGATGCTTCAAAGGAAGGAAAAAGCCTTGTTCCACAATGTAATCACAAAATCAGTTTTAAAATGTCTGATTTTAAAAGTTAGATGTTTAATATTGCTAGAATAATTGGAACTGCTCACAGAAAGGACTTGGTTTCTGCTTTGTAATGAATCTATGAATTTGTACATATTCATGTCTCATTAGGTGAAAACAATGAAATGTGAGAGTGCTTCATACAAGTGCTAAATTCCAAGGGCATTGTAAGAAACAAATGGCAGAAGCTCAGATTTCTCAGAATCTGAAATTCTGCTATTGACATACATTCATTCAACCTGTATTTAAAAGTTAGAGACACATCTGCCCTAAGCAAGCCCTTGCACTCCAGCACCATCCTTCTCATTTGATTTCTGAGAGGGTATTAATTGTGTTTAATTATTGTTTTGCAAAGTGCCAAAAATCTTTTCACCCAACAAAGCATGTAGGCTACATAATTTATACGCAGAACAATGCTCAGACAAGCAGGAAAGGCTGTGTAGGACATATGCACACGGTACAAAATTTATATTTTCCTGATCCATCTCCAGTAGATGCAAAGTATCAGGTTGGAAAGTTCCCCTTTTCTAACACAAGGGCAAGGCCACACACAGCACAGACACGATCCATCAGAGCACGAAGGCCTTTAAAAGAAGGGTTCAGTGCCACCACAAGGCTCACACTGCCCCTCACTCCAGCAGTTATTGGTGGTATCAATCAGCAGTTCTTCTCTCCCCTGTTTGGCCACTGTGCTTTGGATTCATCTTCTAAAGGCCTGCATTTTCCAGCCTCTCTTTGTGTTACACGGACTCATTCCTTTCAAGCTGCTTCCAGAGAGTTCTCCTCTCCCACCCCTTTTGTGCCCCATGATGCCTTGGGTTTCAGCTTTTATATTTTCAGATTCTCTGCTGCCCGGTGTGTAACTCTGAAACTCCACATGAGGTGTCAGGGAGTTCTCTTCCCAGGGCAGTGGGACAGAACAATCCCTGCCCAGCTGGAGAATCAAGGACAACATTACCCAAAAAGCAGAAACAATGGGAAGGGGGCAAGCCAGGGGCTGAGGCTGCATCACCTGGAGCTGTGGTTGGACAATTGACCCAGCATGGAGATGAACCCAAACTTATAAAATGTAAAACTCGTGACCAGGACCCATCTGGGATCCATCCTGGGCGCAGCCCTGGCCAGGCTCTGCCCTGCCCAAGGTGAATTCTTTGAGGCCTTTCATAAATTCCTCTTTTATTCCTTTTGCTCTGCCTGGTCTCTGTTCCAGGCCAGCCTCTCCAAGCATCACCCAGAACTCTCACAGCTCTCTCTGTATGCCAGATGACCTGGGCTGTGTTTTTATTTGTGTTGTCACCAACCGGGCTCGTGTCACTTTTCCCTCCTCACCTGTGTCCCACCCCTGCAGTTTTGTGAGGGAAGAGTCACCTCTTCCTATCCATCTGTGCAGCCCCTAACTGAGCCCTGGCCCTCCAGTGCCATGGGCAGGACCCAGCAGAAGTTCAGATATCCGTGCCACATGCTGATGCCACCCTGGTCCCTCGCTGGTTTGATCTCAGACTAAATCCTGCAGTGTCGAGTCTTTCCCTCCAGGATTCTGCAGCTGCCTTCCCAAAGGCTGGCCAAGTGTCTTTTTCCAATGGATCACAAACTAGACAGGTCCTTTGCCTGAACCCTTCAGGTACCTGTTGAGATTTANACATAATTTATACACAGAACAATGCTCAGACAAGCAGGAAAGGCTGTGTAGGACATATACACACGGTACAAAATTTATATTTTCCTGATCCATTTCCAGTAGATGCAAAGTATCAGGTTGGAAAGTTCCCCTTTTCTAACACAAGGGCAAGGCCACACACAGCACAGACACGATCCATCAGAGCACGAAGGCCTTTAAAAGAAGGGTTCAGTGCCACCACAAGGCTCACACTGCCCCTCACTCCAGCAGTTATTGGTGGTATCAATCAGCAGTTCCTCTCTCCCCTGTTTGGCCACTGTGCTTTGGATTCATCTTCTAAAGGCCTGCATTTTCCAGCCTCTCTTTGTGTTACACGGACTCATTCCTTTCAAGCTGCTTCCAGAGAGTTCTCCTCTCCCACCCCTTTTGTGCCCCATGATGCCTTGGGTTTCAGCTTTTATATTTTCAGATTCTCTGCTGCCCGGTGTGTAACTCTGAAACTCCACATGAGGTGTCAGGGAGTTCTCTTCCCAGGGCAGTGGGACAGAACAATCCCTGCCCAGCTGGAGAATCAAGGACAACATTACCCAAAAAGCAGAAACAATGGGAAGGGGGCAAGCCAGGGGCTGAGGCTGCATCACCTGGAGCTGTGGTTGGACAATTGACCCAGCATGGAGATGAACCCAAACTTATAAAA
>VWZN01000779.1:11075-28828 GCA_013396955.1 Regulus satrapa | reverse complement strand
AGTCAAAAGAGGAAAAAAAAAAAAAAAAAGGTTTGTAAACAAGGCACACTTGATTATTTACAGTGGCGGTGGTGGGGACATGAAATACAACCAGCTCAAAACTTCTACCTTTCTCTGTCTCATATATTAGGGGATATAAAGCATAATGTTAATTATGAATCCTGCTATTAGCAATCTGTATCACAAAACCCATTATGTGCAATTTAGCACAGATAGCTTTTCTAATGCTCCTTCAGCCTGGGAGATAAATACCCTTTGTCAGGGCAAGGTTAATAGAAATTGATTATGTGTGTTGTTAAAACTCTAACCTTTTGACTGATCTAATATGCATTGTCTCTAAAATGCAAAGATGATTCAAGTAAAAAAAATGGGAGGTTTTGACATCCTCAAGCACCAAAGTATTTGAAAATTGACATAAGGCCATTCTATGCATGTGTAATTTATTTACTAACCCAAAATTAAATTCATCTTAATAAAAATCAGCACGAACATTATTTTTGCTATTTTTATTACTTTTGTTGGGATTGATTCTGTTGGTGTGATGGTCACTCATTTTCATATATCATTTTTATTATGTTAGTACCTGAAATTAGATAAGGGATTAGGGACCTACTCTGAAAACCTTCTCTACACTCTAAATAGCTGAGGTAAAAAAAGAAAGCAATGATATATTCATCAAATGTCACGTTGTTGCTGTAAGGCTTTGGTGCTCAATGTTGTGTGGCAAGGATATGTCAGCCCTGGGCTGAGATCAGAGATCTGTTGTGCAAAAAGGCAATGTTTCCTTGGGATCATAAGGGCCCAGTTACTTAGACCTATTTAGACACCACAAAATGCAAAGAAGTGTCTTTTAGGATTTTTAAATGTATTTACTTACTTTTAAAATCAATTATTTAGAGAGAAAAAGTGCTTCAGTATGAGATAATTTACCAGCAAATTATCAGAAGAATGTGAGGCACTGTAATGTAGGCATTCCTTCCCTTACCTGCAAAACCTCTCAGGCTTTCTTCTGTTAAGTAGAGATGGAAATATTTTCAGGAAATACAATACAAGAGTTCTGCTTATGAATATTCTTCTTTTGCAGGTTTCCCCACTCGTGGCATTTGCCTTTCACGGATCTTGAACATAAAAGAGTGAAGGATTTGAACCTCTATCTGAAGCAGCTATTAAGTGGCTCCAGGAAACTGGCAAATGTGAGCATTCCCAGTGTTTCTTTTATTTGCACATGATTTCTAGTAGCATTTTACCAAAAGATGCAGGAAATATTCCATTTCTTGTTTTGAAAATTAAAAAAAAAAAAAAATGCAAACCAAAAACTTAAGTGACACATCTTCTAATGATGCCTTTTGGGTTGGAGCCATTGCAGCATTCATCAAAACTTAAGACAAAGACAAGTATGACTGAGAAATAGTTTATTAGACCTGGCAGGGCATTTTTCAGGAAAACTTTTCTTCCTGTGCTGCCATCAAAAAGTAGTGATTCACTGAATTTTTGACAGTAAGGAGTAGGTTCTGAGGAATGTAATGTCTAAAAAAAGAAGTAAGCTTTGAAATATTGAAAAGTCTGATTTTGACAGTTGTTAAATGAAAAGTTCCATTCCTTCAGCCCAGAAATACACTTTTCAAAATGTATTTAACAGGTAGAAGAAAGTTTTGCAAACATAAGACCTAATCCAGAATGTTTCAGCAATATCAGAATGATGCACTGTGTCCATTAAAACGGGTTGTTTTCTCATCTTTTATTCATCATTGTTTTCTGAGGTTCGAGGTTCTCCTCCTGTTTAGAAATGGAAAGCCAAAATGGTGACAAACATTGACTTTTCATTGGGCCAGCAAAAAGCCTTTTGCACCTCAGCAGCATAAAAGCCAGGGCTGGGAGCAACACAGGCACCCTGGGAAGATGCTAAATCATGATGCTGCATCCCTTCAGAAGCTGAACAGTCAATCCCTGACAGTGCCACCAGGGTCTGAGGGAAAGGAGCATCCTCCAGCGAGCAGCCTTTGTCAGGAAAGCTGTCAGGCAGGGAAAAAATTGTGTTTTATATTAGAGCCCAGGCTTACGGAGGGCTCAGTGAATTGCAGCCAGCCAGGGCACAAGCTGGGCTCAGATGGGGTTGGTCCAGGCAGCAGCTGACAGAACGAGGGGACAGAGCCTCAAGCTGCACCAAGAGAAAATTAGGTTGGAGGTTAGGAAAAGGTTTTTCATGGAAATAGTGATAAAGTGTTGGAATGGTCTGGCCAGGGAGGAGGTGGAGTCACCGTCCCTGGATGTGTTTAAAAACAGACTGGATGTGGCACTCGGTGCCATGGTCTGGTTGAGGTGTCAGGGCTGGGTTGGACCTCCATGATCTTGGAGGTCTCTTCCATCCCAGTGATTCTGTGAATTCTGAGAGCTCATGGTTGACTCTGCTGTTCTGCTGCTGGCACGTTCTGCAGCACAGCTTGGGCCTCTGCCAGGTGAGCCCTGTCATGTCCCAGGGCCTTGGGGCCACAGCACAGACTGGGGCTGCTTGGGTTTCATAGTAGGAACAGCCAAAAGAGGGTGTGACATGACAGGATGCTTGCTCTCCAAAATCTCAAACATCTTGCAGGAGGGGAAAAAAAAATGTTTGCTTTCTAACTATATAACTTTCCCAGCTGTGACTTTGTAATGGAGATTTAAGAGGAAATTGTCCATATGCAAAACAAGCAGGAGTTTTCTTATTAATATGAATGTAAAATCTGAGCCCTGGGTTGAAGTTGAAAAGATTTCCAAAGAGGACAAGCCTCTTTTTTGTCTCACTGAGTTACACATAATTTGGTATGAACAGCTGACTTGGGTGCTTGGCTCCTTTGACTGACACTGCCAAATAACCTGCTCAAGTTTGGGTAGATGGTGCAAATAAACACAAGAAGTTTTCACCTTTTCTACACTGAGGGTGGCAGAGCACTGAACAGCTGCCCAGGGAGGGCATGGAGTCTCCTTCCCTGGAGACATCCGAGGCTCACCTGGACACATTCCTGTGTCACCTGCTGCAGGTGACCCTGCTGTGGCAGCAGGCTTGGGCTGGATCATCTCCAAAGGCCCCTTGCAACCCTGTGATTCCTTTCTGACCCTCACGTTAGGGCCATGGGTTTATTTTACATTAGTGCCTTTTGGTCACAGCTGAGGAAAAGCTGATCTAAGCCTGTGACCTAGAAATGAAGAGCTCAGTGTCTTCTGCTGTGCTCTGGACTGCTGGAAGGTACACGGATTTTCAATTTGGGCCAAGCACTGCTGTGCAGAAGCCTAATCTACAGCTGAAAAATTAGACTGCTGAAAGCAACTGACAGAACGAGGGGACACAGCCTCAAGCTGCGCCAAGGGAAAATTAGGTTGGACATTAGGAAAAAGTTTTTCATGGAAATAGTGATAAAGTGTTGGAATGGTCTGGCCGGGGAGGAGGTGGAGTCACCATCCCTGGGTGAGTTTAAAAACAGACTGGATGTGGCACTCGGTGCCATGGTCTGGTTGAGGTGTCAGGGCTGGGTTGGACCTGCATGATCTTGGAGGTCTCTGCCATCCCAGTGATTCTGTGAATTCTGTGAATGTGTGAAGGCCTGGAATAGTCATAAAACCATTTCCTCGTGGCACGAGGAAGCTCTGTTGTGCCTCCTGCTCCGTGGGGCAGTGCCCAGCCAGAGCAGGCTGCCTGGCCATGGGCTCCCAGTGCCCTTCCTGTGCCCTTATGGGCCTGCAGCACACAGCCCTGGGGCTGGGGCCATCCTCCCAGCCCTGGAACACACCCCTGGCTGAGCTATTGGAAGTATTCTGTGTTGGAAGCCTGGGCACAGAGAATTTCAGCTTTCTGTGCTGCCAGGCACTGACCCCCAGGAGAACACTGCACTGACATGAGGCTGTGGAGCACGCTANCTTGGTGTGCTGCAGAACTCACGTTCTGTGAGACTGTAATACTGATAAGAACTAATAAACATCTGAGTCCAAACAAGAACAACATCTCTCTCGTTAAATCCCAACCCTGAAAGAAGCAGATAAACTTAACTCTGGATGGATCTGCTCTCAGGCAGCCTTGCTCTGGCTCAGAATGAGCCCGGAGGGACAATTTTCCAGGCTGGTACACCCTGGAGGGCTGAACCATGAGGAGAAGAAGGCAGTTTTGTACCCATGAGGGCTGTGCTGCTGGGCTTGGAGGACAAGGGATGGCAAGCAGAGGAATGAGCAGATTGTTCCCATTGTTGGAAAGTGCTGCTGCATGTGGGAAATCGTCTTGCTTACCCCCATGCTGCTAACCTTTAAAGTTATTGATACTCCATAAACATTGAATCATTATTTTTACTTCAATATACTTCTCCTGCTGGGAGGTGGGAAAAATGTAGAAAATACTGAGATGTTCTGACCCACTTAGAACAGAGACCAGTTGGTGGGTAATTTCCTTTGTATTCCCTTTTTTACTTTTCACTTTGGTATGACTCTTTTAAAAATATTGTAGTGTCATCTTGGATTTATTCTGAGCATAAAGCCAAGCTAGGAGGCTTTCTTGATAAAAATAAATACAATTATTTTGTCCCTTTTTGTGCCTATGACAACTTCACAGTCAAATTTGTCCTTTTTCTTGAAATGTTAAGGAACCTGGCTGAAACCATTTTGTGAATTGTCAGTTCTCTAGCATTATCAAAATGCCATTCCTAGGAAATCGTAAAACTATGTGGGGATGAATAATTTTTTCATATATTTGTGAAGAAATCTAGAAAGATCAGTTGCTTGTAGAACAGGATTTCTTTTACCTTCTTGCTACAGTAATTTCTTTATGCTGAATTGTACCTGTAATGTACTGTAGCTGCAGAGTGGGCTGGAGTACTGTCTGAGATAGGGAGAAGAGGTTTTATTTCATTATAAAATACCCTTGTAACACTTGTAATCACTGTAAACACATTACCCCAAGTGACTAGGCACCATTTTCTGCTCTGAAGAATTTAGTCCAGCCCACACAGGACTGAATACATGCTTGGTTCTACCAATCAAGTAATTATAAATCCTAGAAATGAAGAAAGAATCAGATTACATCCAAATTCCTTCCTCAGTCATGCCTTAAGTGCAAGCTTTTTAGTCCAGACTAAGTTCTGATTATGAAAATTTTAATGTAATTAAGAGTAAGTCAGAGTGCCACTGACCTTTTCTGCTAAATGGTTGGAGCAAAGGAGGAGAGGTGGAAAACAGCTGCCTTCTAATTTGCACTGGAGCTCAAATGGAATTAAGTGTTTCATCAAACCCTTCTTTCATGAATAGAAACTTTTTATTCATCTATTTCTGAATTTTAGTGCCAGATCCAGTAAATGCAGAGACATCAGTTGATGGAAACATTTGTTCTTGGACCAGTTTAAATGCTTAAACATGCTCACGCCCATCCCTATTCAAGGCATTATTTTAAAGTCTGGTTTACTTTAAGCATAAGCCTCCCTTGGTTGCTTTTATGGAAGAATTGCCTAGAATAAATTCAGGTTAGCACTGTTATAAATAACTCCTTCACCAGACTGTGCTCTGAACAAGCTGTATTAATTACATCAATCACTAATGTGCAGAAGTTGATGCACCTTCATTGTCATGCTGAGTCAATTAGGACAGGATGAAAAACAGGTTGCAGCACCTTTTTTTGGTTTCTTGTTTGTTTAGATTTCATTCTATTTGTCCCAAACCAGTGTTGATATTTCTGACCACAGCAAAAGAATATTTGGTTTTGGTCCAGCTGCACCCCTGTTGAGTGACTCATCATCTGCATGCACTGAAATACCTGAGATTTTTAGATCTGCAGGGCAAAATTCTCAACAATCATGAGAATCTTTGAGTTTTGCTCCGTTAAATGGTAAAACATCCAAGTGATATCACCAATAAGATGTGAAGCACCAAGGAATATTGAACTGAAAGTTGGTGACATGGAAGAGGACAAAAATATATGTTCTCAAGCATAAACCAAGTCTGTGACAAAAGATAGCTGCTGACCATTGTCATGTTTTTTCTGTGTTTCACTCAACTCTAACTGAGTGATGGGCTGGATGGAGACCACAGCCCAAATCTCATCATATAAATTAGGGCTGCCCTAGTGGCTCCCCATTTTATGGCTGTGTTGTAGGAGGGTTGTGCACTGCCTGGGGACACACACACAAAAAAAAAAGTCTTTTGGAGTTTGAGTCTATGAAGATTTTCTAAGTATCCAAATTAACTGAGGACTTTGGAGGTGAGGATAAACTTTGTGCAGGCAGGTAAGCAAATAGTGATGGTGTTCCAGCTGTGGCTAGGTTCTATAAACAGCTTTATAGTGACTTATAGGCTTTGTAAAAGGACTTTAAAGAGGATGTAAATGGAAATGATTGTAAATTATGTTCACTCATTTTCAAGCACAGTAAAAACCAGGACCACAGCACTGTTCTAGGGTGACTAATGTTTTACACTGTAAAAGTAATCCATTTGATAAGAGCTTTCCATATTTCATTTCTGTTTTATTCATTGGTGCTCCTTGGAATTTGCAGAGATGAGAAAAAAGCTCCCACATGCCTGTATGGGGTACAGAGTGTGGGGGAACAAAGGGTAAGGGGGTCCCTCAGCTCCCACCACTCCTGCGTTCCTGGGGCAAGGCATCCAGCAGAGCCAAAATGGGGAGGGTTCAAAGTCCTCTCTCTTCCACTGTCCTTTGCTGGAGTTATAACAGCTGCACCAAGGGCAGCCTTTTCTGGTTCCTTTCTTTCCTGCTGATTCTCCATCCTGTTAAAGTATAACAGGAGCATGGGTGTTCTCTGACCCCAATTCTCCTCTTGCACAGCTGAAAAGAAAGCTGAAAGCAGAGGGGAGGCTGCTTTTCATCCTATTGAAATTAAATCTGGCTTGAAATCTGGCTGTGTTTCACAAACTACAGAGTGCTTTTCTGGTTAGACTCTGATGGAGACCAGCAGACAGGTTCAGCCATGCTGCACTAGTGCAGGGCTGTGCCAGCCCCTCCAAGGCCACTGAAATATTTTATTTCGGTTGTATCCTAGTGCAAGTAAAGGTGGGATCTCTCCCTTTTGAGTAAAATGGCTGGAAAAGAAAAGTCTGTGAGTTCTAGCCAGACTGACCACACATACCAGTCTGCTCCTGTTCAGGCTAATGTGCTGAGTGGCCTGCAAAAAATATCAGAATTTCCTGTTGAAGATCATTGTCTTACTAGGTAAGAATGGTCAGACAATTGATAGGAGGATTTCCTAAGAAGCCCTAAGTGTGCAATATCTTAGGGAATTCTCATTTGCTGGTTTAAAAGGTAAGAATTCCAGGGGGGAAAGGGGTGGGTGAGTGCCTGTGGTCATCCTTGGCGCTTTCCCTTCTGCCAAGACCAACACGGGGTCTCTGAGATTCCCACCCACAGCCACTTCTGTGTAACCAAAACTTCTGGGTTAGAAATGGGCTCTCTCCACCTTAAAACAGCTCACACCTATGTTCAAAAAGCTCTGATAGAGCTGCTTCTATTTAGCAGTGAACTTAGTGTGACTGAAGCACAGAATTAAGCCTGCACCCAACTGGGGTGCAGCTAATGAAGGTCTCACAGATTTAGGAATCACCTGAAAGTTCAGTGTGGTTTTTGGAGGTCTGCTGAAGAAGAGGGAACTCACTAAGGCACTTACACATTTTCTGGTGGAAATCTAAGTGGTGGAGTCCTGTAACAGGCAAATTAGCACATGTCAGGGCGAAATTGCTGTCTTTTAAACAACAGGCTGCAAAATGCTTATGTCCACAAACAGCCAGGAGACACCCCCGCTGCTTTCTAAGCACTTTGCCCTGCACAAACTGCTGCATCTGCTCCTGCCACACAACCTGTTCCGTTTAGTTTTTGTATTTTTTCCGTCAACATCAGCCTTGCTGCTTCCCCCCAGGCTGCAGTACCTGTTGAGTATGATGGGCCTACAGGCCAGGAGAGCTTTGCCATCAGCTATGGCACCAGCAGGGTCTGTGCCTGTCCTGTTCTGGTTTTGTGAGTTCTCCATCATTCCACTTCTGTACTTAAACCAAACGTCTTTTTTTTTTTTTTTTTTTTTTTTTTTTTTTTTTTTCAGCCTTCTCTCCTTTAGAATGAGATTATGGAATTATTGCCTCTAATAATCTCTGCACCTCCTATTTACAACCTCTTGGTTCCTGCATTTCCATGTATTGCAGAAAGAGTAAGTGGAGAGGAAGCAGAAAGAACGCCATGCTGCTCAGTGTGGAATTTTTTATTTCTCTTTCAAGTCAGTTTCTGAATCTTTATTTCAACCTCCTGCCTACTTCTCTCAAGGTCTTTGAACTCACAGGGCCACTTATATTTCTCTGCTTATTTTCATGCTGTCGGATAAAGGCTGGGCTGCCAAAAATATCCTCTCAACCCTGGAGATTTCCTACACTTGGGACTTGTGCTGAAAGAGCGAGTGAAGGTCCCCTAGGGAATAACTCTGCTGTTTAAAGCTACTGGAAGCTGTGGCAGGTGTATGGGCTTTCCTCTGTGACCTGTCTTGATCAGATGAGAGAATAATTACTCACACTCAGTACGGACAGGTGCATTGGCAGTCCACTGCTAATAACTTAAGGATCTGTCATTCGATTCAAGGAAAACAATCATGTTGGGTTTTGTTTCTTTTCTCCTTTTTTATTTTTTCCCTAATTTTTGTTTTAAAGAAAACACCAGTGTGGGAGGAAAAACTCTAAACAGTAGAGCAAAAAAATGAAAGGCAACTGTTAAAATAAATCCAGATTTCTAAATCTTATCTCTCCACTGAACGTACACATCTGTTCCTCTCTCTGCTGTAACCACACGTTAACTCCTCACTAGCTGCTTTTGTCACTACCCCTGTTCCTTTTCTTTCTTCCTTGCACAAATTATGCTACATCTTGTCAAATTGAAACAACACAAATACTACATGAAGTACATCTTGCCGATAAGAGACACGTTATTTCCCGCTGACTGGAAAAAAACAACGGTGACATTTTAATGCTGGAATCTGAAAAGTCTCTTGTCCTACCCATTCATTACAGTGTCAGCCCAAGTAACATCAGCATGAATGTAACAATTCTAACCACCTCAAAGGATGGCCATTCTGAAATACGGCTTTATGAAAAGCTAATAAAATGCAATTACTGTCCAGCTTTGATTCAGAGTCGTAAGAGTCCATTTAAGAATTCACGTTTTTATTACCTTGCAAAATACTGAAATCTGGGGATTTGGTTTATTGTTTTAATTCTCTCCAGCTGAGTGTAACTACCTGTTATATATGTTCACTAGAGCAGCACAGGTCAGTACATAAAAATAAAAGTTATAGCAGTGCATAAGGTGGATTACTCTTTTTAAACAGGATGGTGAAATACGACCGTGCCTTTCACTCCCTGTGGGTTTCTGGTAGGATTTAACTGCACGTGGAGCTTTTCAGAGGCAGTGTCCATTAAGCTGCCACGGGAGGGAGGTTTGCACAATATCTGAGCCCCAGGGAGGCACACACCAGGTCAGGCACTTGGGGCCAGTCCCGTGCCAAGGGCAAGTTCCCTGCTGGCCACGCAGCTCCCGCTGAGGAGGGAGGGTCTCCTGCCCTTGGTTCTCAGATGGGCTGCTCTGCCAAAGTGCTTGCAGCTGCTGGTGTGAATCCTGAGCTGCTGGAGATGGAGCAAGAGCACAAATCTCTGGCCCTGCAGCTCGCTGTGTTCCCTTGGGAGGCTGACCTGGAACAGAGACCAGACAGAGCAGAAGGATAAAATGGGGATTTATTGAAAGGCCTCAGTGGATGCACCTTGGGCAGTGCAGGAGCCCAGGCAGGGCTGCCCCCAAAATGGGCACAGAATGGACGAGCGGGCACGAGGTCTCACATTTTTATAAGTTTTGGTCCATTAGCATATTGGAGCTAATTGTCCAATTAAAGCCCCAGCTCATGGAGCTCCATCCTCCTTGTTTTTCTCTCTTCAATTCACCGTTGTTTTTTGCTTCTTGGGCCTGAAATCTGCATTGGTCATCCTTGGTCCCAAGCCAGGAATTATTCTGTCTGCCCACTCTTTGAAGAGAGCTCAGCACCACCCAGTATGGAACCCAGAACCACACTGAAACAACACAGAGTCTGAAAAACAGAGAAGCCAAAACTGAAGGCATCAGCAGCTGTCTGGAAATGTGTTGGCAGAAAGGGGCCAGGTCGGCTCCAGTGCAGCATCCCTGGGTGCTGAATAACATCATCCTCCCAGGGCCTGAGCAGAAGCCACTCCCTGGGTTCCTAGCTCCTGATCAGAGGGGAGAAGCTCCCTTTTATTGCTAATACAGGCATTAAAAATTACCAGCAAGCTTTTGGGAGGGGAAGGATAGAAGGAAGAGAGTATAACATATGATATTACCCACAGTGTTTGTATTCTCTTTCAGAATGAGCTTGTACTCAGCTTCTTCCTCAACTGGTCCAAAAATACCTTGGCAGAAAATTCATCATCTCTGACCTTAGGTATGTAGATTAACAATGTAAATTCTTTTCTAAGAAATTATGATCCTTGATAACATTATGCAAAGGTGAGTCTGAAGTGTTTAGATAGTTGGGGGTGATTTTTTAGGATATAAGGATATCAACAAATAGTTCCTGATTTCTCAAGGTCTTTGAAAATGTGTTACTAATGTCACCTGTAGATTCCTTTCTCTTTCTCATGTTCCTTTCAACCTTGCTTCATTTCTTGCTGAATAAACATTTGCATGCTTACATGCAAAGCAAAAGTTTATTTACACAAACTGTGGCAAGTTTTTTTGTTTTACCGAACAAAATACTCAAAGATTTTGGAGGAAAGGATGTGAGTCATGACAAAGCACAGTGTGTGCTTGCACAAGCGAAGAAAATCAGGGGTGACTTCTAAAGTAATTTCCACAATGAGTGGAGCAAGTAAATAACAGAACATTATGTTAATGCTTAGGCATACATTATTAATGGCTGTGGTAATTCACTTCTTGCTAAATGAGATGCTGCACTGTTCCCTTAGCCTATCTAAATACTTAACCCATTTTCCTCCTCTGTCCAGCGCCTAATTCAATCTAATTTCTGACACTACAGCATTAGGAGCCAAAGCATAAACCATAAAAAGTAAACTCTGAATGTTTATTGCCTTCCACTGCCTTAGTTCTGCACTGATAATAATCTTCTGTACTCAGTTTTTCAGCAAAATAAAACCTCATAAAGGAGTCTGCAGCTGCACTCTGCACCACAACAATTCAGCTGGTTGTTATGTGCTCCGAGTGATAGGATAGTTTCCAAGATCATCAGTTTTCCACATTTCAGAAAGGATTGTATCTCTGCATATTTAGTTTGCATGTCCATTAAGTTAATTTAATCTCTCTGCAGACAGAGGTTTCATTATCTCTTTTGGAGGGACCTTTTTTTTTTTTTTTTTAATCCATCAGAACAAAATAAATCCCATTCTGGCTCCTCAGCCTTTGGAAGATTCCCCCTGTGTGGGGTTTATTTGATTAGGGCATGCCATTATCATATTAAACCCATTATGACTATTGAAAATTACTAATGGTTGCTCTAACTTTTACAAAGGGTCAAGGAGATAATGCAAAGATCTCCTAGGTGTGAGGAACGTGCAGTCTGGGTCCACGGGCTGCATCTCTCTGTAGGTGCCTTTAAGCAGAGATACAGATGTCAGAGTGAGCTGAAGCACAGGGCACTTAAAGTCCCAGAATAATTTTGATAAGTTGTGTAGGTTATTTTGGGGCTTTTTAGGGTTGGGATGAATGAGCAAGGGAAGGGATTTTTTGTTTGGACTTAGAAGTTTGATTATTTTCTATTTCTATTACAGTTTTACAGTGAGTTTTAGTATATTAATTTAATGAGCTAAAAATAAAGTTTAAGCGTTTTCTTTTTTAATAAGGCGTTTTAAGAGTTAATTATTTAATTATTTAATGTTATATAAATTATTTTCATTTTCAACTTAATAATTAATTACTTGTGGTTTGCATTGTGGTTTTTTTTTTATAATTTAATTACATGCTACCACTTAAACCCAAGAAGAAGGTGAAAAAGAAGGATAAGCTTATGCTCTAAAACTTTTGTTTCATAAATATTATTATATTTTGAACTTTAAAACTTTTAAGTTTTCTACTATGTGACTTAATATACTTCAATTTAAATTACACACTTATCATTTTAGTTCTACTACTCAATTTTGGAAGCTTTTTCTGTAACCTCAGGTTAAATGCAGTGTTCTCTTGGGGGTCAGTGCCTGTCAGCACAGAAAGCCTGAAATTCTCTGCGCCCAGGGTTCCAACAATATGTCACTAATACTCAGCTGCCTAATTATCACACAGAACCCGAGTGTAAAAATTTTATCCAAATCATGAACTGAATCTAGAATAGAATTGAGAAATAACTTGCAACATCCTCATTCCCACCGTGGTGTCCCGAGCCAGCGCAGTCTGAAGGATGAGCCATCTCTTTCTCCTGTCAGTGACAGCAACATCAAGGAAGGGAAAGAGGCAGCAGAGTCAAGAATGTGTTTAGTGGGTGTTGGATGAGAGCTGTGTGCCAGCTCACCCAGTCTGCTCCTCACCGTGCCCTTCCTGGCGCTGGGGGTCACACTGTGGCTGGGGAAGATCCCTGTGCCTCTGGCCTCCACCACTGAGGTTACAGGGGGATTCATTTTTTTCCCATTCAAGAGCTCTGCCTTTTAAAGTTTGGGTGCTTCTCTTCTACACTTAGGGCAAAACCTTCGTTTAACACAGGGGAAAGTAACAAACGAAACCCAAACCACAAACAGAAGCAGCTCTCTCCAGCCTAGAAAATCGATCACTGTCATTTACTGATAACCAGCAGTGGCACCCAAGGTCCAAACAGTCATTTTAGACCTGGTGAAAACAGGGAACAAGAATCATGGCCTGAGTTGTTCTGGGTACTGCACCAATGTGGTCAGCTGTGGAAGCAGGTGAACTCAGTGTCTTGGGTTTAAAAGACAAAAGTGTCTGCTAAGGAAGGCAGGAGCCTCCCTTGGAATGGAAAATGTAAATCCCCCTCCCTCATAATTATAATAATCTTGAAATTAAGAGCCTCTCAGGAAAAGATATGAGGATAGCAATAACAGTTCTTTACTAGCAAGAGAAAAACAAACTACAACTTAATAGGAAAAATTAAAATACTGTAGTACAAAAATACTGAGAGAGTGAGGATCCAAGCTGACCCCTGTCAGTCAGGGGTTGGTGTCAGTCCATGGAATGGTGCTGCAGCCTCCTGCAGTGCCAAACGTGGCTCTGCTGGAGCAGGACCCTGCAGAAAGGCTCAGTCCTCCTGCCAAGATCCAGGGGTGCTGTGCAAGGGCTGCTCTTCCTCTGGGCATCCCCTGGGAAAGGCTGCCTGGGCTGTTCTGAACCCAGATTGATCCAGGTGGGAATGCCTGGATCCTGCCCTGGGTGCAGCATTTCCCATGGGATGATGGAATTGGATCAGTCACTCCATGGCCCATGGACAGCAGATCTGTGCCTGGGCAGGGGTGGGTGTGGAGAGATAAAGAGCCCTGCCCCAGCTGGTTCAGAGCTGGGACAGAGCACACAGCCCTGGCACAGCCTGTCTGCACCCAGGACACTCAGCTGTCAGAGGGAGACCTGCCATGCCTGTGCTGATTGCCCAGCTGAGAAATCGATTGAAATATCAATATTTCACAGATGTTTCTTTATTCCTCACCTCGCCGTTGGAGTCGGGCCGAAATCTTTGCTCCATGGCATTCTGCACACTGTTGGCATCCAGAGGACACAAATCCAGCGAAGGCAGGAGGAGGTGTCTGCTCATGCCGGGGTGCCAGGTAGCAAACAGAGAGTTGCTGAGAGGATCAAAATGGTCCCTGGGGTTCTTGCAGGCTGAGGGTGCCCAGGAGCACTCCTGATTTGAAGGTAAACTCTGTAGTAATATCACAGTCAGACTGGTGAGGAATTCAGTTCACTGAGCCTGCAGGAAAGAGGTGGTTGTCATGCCACATGTTTTTCCCCCACAAATTTAATTGCTTTCTGAGGTTATAGGGGTCTTAATATTTATTCTGTTTTGAAAAATAACTCCAGTTCAATATGGGCTGTAGCTTTCCATGGGTCTGGTACTCAAGCAAAAAAAAAAAAAAAATCATCTCTCTCTTGGTTAGGATCAATATGAAATAAGATTAATGCCCAATAGGATCAGGTTATGAATTTTGATCAAACCAGCATCTTTCTCTTACACTGCTTTAATTTATAAATGTCATAGGTAATTATGCTTACTAAAGTAAAATAAAAATTAAAATTTATTAATTTGTACTCTGCTCCCAGCAATAGAAAGATTAGAAATCAGTGTTAAATTTACTTGACATGAATACTGAATCAGTACTCCCAATGGGGTGAATTCTGAATTATCCTGAATACTGTCAGCATTTCATTATACCAAACTCACTACAAGGCGGTGAGAGCAGATATCAGCAGAGATTTCACAATCAGACTTTTATAAAAGCCCTTTAAAAAAGGAAGGAAGAAAGAAAAGTCTATCAAAACCACTTTTATACCAAACAACTTGTTTATTTTCCTTTTCTCAAGTTTTATCTCCTGAAAATATTAATAATTCTGACTCTTTTGGTTCTGCTGTGGGCTATACACTGTACAGCCCAACCCCAGTGCTGACATGTTTAATTAGTGCCCCATGTGTTTATATGAGCCCCTGTCCTTGAGGAGCAGTAGGGGAACAGGTTCTGTGTCCTCCTAAAGGCAGATCCAAGCTTTCCAGGGAGATTGTAATATGGTATTCCCCTCCAAGCAGAACCACAGCCCTCATGAGGGGTCCCTGAGGAGAACAAAACTCTCTTGCTCACGTCCCACGGTGTTTTGATCTTCTGAAGTAGCTCACTCTCGATGTAAAGCTTTTGCCACAGGTTGCCTGCTGGAACCCTGGGCACAGGGAATTTCAGCTCTCTGTGCTGCCAGGCACTGACCCCCAGGAGAACACTGCACTGACCCGAGGCTGTGGAGAAGGCTCCAAAATTGAGTGATGGAGCTGGGATTGTGGGGGTGGAGTTTGGATAGAAGGGTGTGAGATCACAGGGTGGAAAACTTAGAGTTTAAGTTTTGAGATATAGTAATATATATAAAGCAAGATGGAGGTTTTAGGGCATTGCCCTGTCCTTCTTCTTCACCTTCTTCTTCTTAGGTTTGGGTGATATTGTAGGATTGGGTGGAAAAGTCCACAGAGCAGGCCATGGGTGGTTGGTTATTGGGTTAAAAGTAAAAATAATTTAGGTGGTATTTCTTAACTGGTTGGATTACACTTCATAGGGCTTGTAGAGAGAGACCTTGATCTCCATTTTTAGTTAGCCAGCTTGGAGTGCTGTAGAACTCACGTTCTGTGGGGTTGTAACATAGATAAGAACTAGCAAACATTCGAGTCCCAATGAGAACGTCTCGCTTGTTGAATCCCAACCCTGAAAGAAGCAGATAAGCTACAAGAAAACACAGTTGCCTTCCTGATTTAGTCACATCTGCCCACGAGCACCTCTGGTTGGAGGACCAAAGCACGAGGGCAGAGGGTGTGTGGAGAGCTGGCTGTGTGAACCCAGACGCTCTGGAGGCTGTCCCTAAAGCAGGCACATGGTTGGCTTGGGGTGTCCAGCCCCAGCCCTGCAAAACCAAACAGGTTCCAGTACTCTGAGGCCAGATGTCAAAACAGGCTGTCACCAAGAAGAAAGGTCTAATAAAAATGTGAGGGTGCAGGATACAGAATGATGCTGAGCTCCCTAATGGCACGGCGTTGACACTTGGGTAATTCGTCTCCTCACATCGCCTTGCAGTCCACAAGTGAAATGCAGTGTATTATTAAGTTGCAGTTTCCCTATTGATTTTGTCAGTAGCATCTTCCTCGCCGCTTATATTTCTCAAACATTGTGCATAGTGTAATACAGAGCTTGTTCTAAACTGCTGCTAAGGAAGCATTGCACAGATGGTAGCATGTGGGGCAGCAGTGGACTCTTTGATGTTTATCAGATTTCCTACACTCTTTAATTTTTTATTTTCCTTCCTTTTATTCTTTCTTCCCATTAGCACTCAATTTATCACATTGTAAGAGCAAATATTTTACTAATAGTTGTGCATTAACAACAATTAGAAATGGATTTTCCCTTTTTTTTTCTTTTGTTTTGTTTTGTTTTGGGTTTTTTGGGTTTGTTTTTTGTTTTGTTTTCTTTTTTTGTGTTAGAAACTTATTTACATTTCTTACTTTCAAGGAAAACCAACTCCCACAGAGAAATTTCTTCACTAGATATAAGCACCATACTGTAAAAATTAATGAAAAACAAAGGCACTGGTAGTGCTGGTAAGGATAGGAAGGCATGGCAATCAGCTGGATTCTGATGGTTTAATTTAGCCTCTGAAATCTGTTTCTCTTGCTAAACCACTGGTGGTGACTCATGGCAATTCACAAAATTAACAGAGCCCCACAAGTGAATCGTGCCCTTATGTTAAAACACAACTTCCCTTGTGTTACACTGTGTGTAAGAGTCTAGAATTCTCTATTTCCTGTTGCAAATTCAAGGAAAAAGGGCTCGTAGCTTAAGGAAAAAAAAAAAAAAAAAAGAAAAAAAGTGACTTTTCATGAAAAAAAAAAAGGATTAATTAAATTTTATGGACTTCTTCTTGCCCTGGAAAAAACTCAGCATTGTTGGGTTCATGGAATTTTCATCCCCTGTCCCTCCCTGTTCATATTTGCATACCACAAGAAATGAAATAAGGAGCAGCCTAGCTAAGTGATTTGTCAAGGTTCATAAGGGAGAATAACCTTACGAATGAAGAAATGTACTCAGTCTTCTAAGTCCCGGCTTAGTGATTTCTTCCAGAGATTTCAACTCTTCAAGTGTGTTTCAGGCCCTTCTCTAGTTAGGATGTGATTAAAAATGTATTTTTGTAGTCTCTAAAGGGACAGAAATTGGAGATGGTTTAATATTCTGAAACACCACTCCAAGCATCATAAACTCAGTAGTGTTGGTATCCAGGCTGCCTGGAAACATTCGATTATGGCAGCTGCATGTACACACTGTGTTATTTCTAATTCATCCGAGTTCCCTTCCTTGGGATAAATGGCAATTACTCTGGCTCTCTGGCTGTCAGCAGTACATGACACCACTGCCATTGTGTCTGCTGAGCAGTTATTTTCGTCTCTGCTCGCTCCAGAGGTTACACATTTGGTTTCTTCAGAAAAATACACCCAGCATGGCTTATCCATTGTAACACCCCCTGTGCTGAGCAGCAGAGGAAAGGCTGAGCAGAGGGACTTGGGTTTCTTGCTCCCACCCTCCTGGCTGTAAGAGCTCTGTGGAGGAGAGGGCAAGAGGGAGAAGGGGGTGCCCAGGTGCCTGCTGAGGCTGGAAGGGACTCGTGGGAGCCCTGCTGCTGCCCAGGGGAGCGCTCCTGGTGCTCCCTAAATCCTTCCTGTGGCAGTGCCCGATTCTGGGGCGTGATGGCTGCTCTCAAATCAGCCTTTCCCACTGCCTCTGCTTCTCAGGAGATGTGTTTCTATTTAAAGAATTAATTACCACGGTCTCGTGTTGTTGTGCCACCCTGCAGTGGGTTCGGGGCTGGCGTGTCAGTGACGGATCCCAAGGTGCAGGAAGGAGGGAAGGACTTCTCTGTCTGAGGTCTCAAGCTCAGCTGCTGCTCTAATGGGGAGCTGGGAGAGCAGAGCCTAGCCCATGCCACATCCTTGTTGTTTTGTAAGCTTAGCAGGGGTCGAGATTTCAATTATTGTTATTATTATTTAATCCTTCAAAGAGGC
>VWZN01000778.1:0-13414 GCA_013396955.1 Regulus satrapa | reverse complement strand
CATGACAACCATCTGATATCAACAACCCTGGAAGACTTGACCTCTTTTAATTTCCATCTTTATTTATTTTACAGTAAACCAATAGTATCATCACAGGCATTTTCACACGTCTGATCAAAATAAGGCAGGAAGAACTAACCCACTCTACTTGCTCCATTTTTCTTTTGCCCGTCTCCCCAGACTCTGCTCCTGGCTCCTGTGAGAAACAGGACAACAACTTATATGTAACTTAGGGACAAATCAGAACCTTTAACCTGAAGTATATGAGAACCGGTGCCCAGACACAGGGGATGACAGTAAGAAGTCAGCAGAGATAAAATAAGAATTTAAATTGTCTGCCCAAGAAGCCCCAAAAAACCCCATAGGGAAAGATCACTGTACAATGCCAAGTAAAGTATTTGACCGAGTCTCTTTCAAAGACATTTAAAAAGATTATATCCTCTAAAAAGCAACATTAAAGACAAGGCAATATACCATCAAAGTAAGGAACCTTCCATTTCAGATGAAACTGTTTTGTAAAGCTGTCTGCAGAACAGAAGTTACATTTCTTCCACACTCTTCAAAGTTGTACTTCCTTTGAAGAAGCAAAGGAAATTTGTGTCCTCTATGCTAACTCTAATTAGCTTCAAACTGTGTAACTGTGCACTGCACAGTGTATAACTGGGTAGCTTTAGATAACAGTTAATACTCAGTTACATAAAATGAGTTTATGGTAGAAACACTGTCAGAGCATCAAACGCCATCTTTTCTTTATGGGTAGCAACTGGTGTATCTTCTGCTTTTTATGTCAGTAAATACTCACAGAATAAGGGGGAGGGATAAAGAACACCAAGAAAAGCAGTATCTTGCTTATGCATCCAAAACATGTACCGCCTCCAGCCTGACAGAAGACACAAAACATCTGCGGCATATTAAATGGTTTATTATTTAATTGAGCAAGAGCCCTCAAATATCCTGTCAGCACTGCCTATTTTCCTGCACCCTCAGCCATAAGCATCTATCTCTTCAACATGAGATACATTCTTTGTTTGCTGGGAACAGACTGGCTTGGGTTTGCTTAGGCTGCGTGACTGCAGAGCACTGATGAACTGCCATTATAGTTTCTCACTTCAAACTGAAATGATGCCACCATTGACAAGTTGGGTGCTGCATTGCTGCTCAGAGTAGTTGAACTCAGGCCACCTTTTGCTCATTTTGTGTGATTAAGATTCCTCTGCATTTATTCAAGAAACCACCAATGGAACAAGTAAACTACATTGGTATCATAAGCTGCTTCACTGGTAAATGGTACCTACCCTGTTAATGCAGAGGTCTTGAGAAAGACTTTTAGTAATTACAGTTAAAACTCAATACACTGAAGAGAAACTTTGGGATGCCCAGCACTATGAATATTCATTCAATATATAAAGATAGGATACACTTTGTGAGTATGCACACATCTCATGAGAGGTTTCCTCTATGTCAGCCTCCCTAGTGCAAGAGTTCATCAGCATCCTTGACAGTGAATTGTGAACACCAAGAAAAATAGTGAATACGGCATCACCTATAAATTATAAATAACCAGATCACTGCAGAAAGTCTCAAGGGAGCATCGCCCATATAAAAATTGGGTAAAGGGAGGAATATTCCTTTAGGGGAGGTGGAAGCACAGGCAACAGGGCCCAGCTGAATATTGAAGCAGAAAAAATGCTAGGGACCAGTTGTAATTTGAGACTAGCTCTAATGTTCCTGTTCTGTATGCATGCATGGATACATGAGAGAGGACTGTTACTGGAAATCCTTTCAGAAGCAGAAACCCTGTCAATGTTCATTACTCCTCCTTTTTAGAAACAGTCACTTTGGTTTCTCTTTGGAAGCAAATGGTCCAGACAGACAAGTGAATAATAACCAAACAGTCAACAAACTGTCTTCCTCACCACAGTCTACTTCAATCTCCCCTGTAGATAATTGCTCTCAATTCTTCCACTATGGCTTACCATTTTTGAAACTATCTAAAATGACAGTGTCTTTGTAAAGCTGTTACCACAGAGTTTGTTCCTGTGACACGACAGGTTACACTGCATCTCTGCTTTGGGTCACTTATCCAAAATTTCCTGTCTCTGGATTTCGTGCTAGTATATCCAACATCTGCTCAGTAGAGAAAGATTACTGTAAAACAATTACTGGGAAAAAAAAAAAAAAAAGTAGTGTTTGAAAAAGGAAATAATCTGCTTCAGACAATTTTCCAGGCGTTTATGAGGGAGTCACGAGGAATGAATTAGCTAAGGGCAACATGACTTTCCCTTCTGCTTAAGTCACCTCCTTCAGCTCATTCTAGTTGCCATCAGAAGTTAGAGGAACATGAAAACACAGAACCTGGCACCTATGCCTTATCTGTAAAAGTCAATGACTTAAGAAGAAGAAAAAAAAAAAGGCAAAAGAGGCAAGCCCCAGGTGTAATATTTCATATATTCTACAGCCCAGCAGCAATACAGCAGGTATAACAACACAGTTGTGGTGGGGTTGGATTTTTTTTTATTTTGGCAGGGGATGCATTACTTTCAAATGGCAGAGAATTTTCCCTCATCACGAGCTACAGAGAACAAATAAAAAATAGATTTCTGCTAGGAATTTAAGTCCCTTGTCAAACAGGGGACACCCAAACTTGTTACAACATGCAATTGTGTGTGTTGCTTTATTAGTTCCACTTATGCCTCTGCAAACTGAACATGCCCAACACAACCGCCTTGCTCAGGCTTTGCATTTTTGAATAAATGATCCAATAACATCTCAAAAAAATAACAGAAAATCCAGCTGGATCTGTAAATTCAACTAAGGAGATATGAAGGGAAAAAAAATAAATAAAAAAGAAGAAGAAAAGAAGGCTATTCTAAGACAATCTTGCCAATAAGAAATCAGAATTAAAATACTGCTGGGCATTCAGTATACATATATTAATACAAAACACTGAGCAATCCCACTTGAAAATTACTTGAAAATTGTCAGTGTTTTCCAAATAGTGTAATCCTGGTTACAGGGTTGTATCCTACCCCTTTCCAACTGAATTTGCTATTTGATTTTAACAATCTGCTTGGGGTTTTATTCAGTAGAAAAAAATTATAAATTAAAATAATCCAGGCAAAGTTCTTCAAAATATCCACAGACAATAAAGAAAAACCTTTGCCTTATTTTTACCTACTGTAAGTTCTTTTAATAGCTGTTCACATAACCCACATTTCTTGATTAAAAAGAATTCTATAGGAATGACTTTATCTGGAAAAAAAGAAAAAACATTTTCCTGAAACTTATTGCAGAAGTTGTCATAAACCATTTTTTGGGGATGACTACAAAGCAGCTTTCTGCCCATGAGGAAAAAAAAGTCATTAAATATAACTGACAGTGATTAGGGGGTCAATTAGAGAAAGACACAAGGACTTAAAAGAACACTTCTGTGAAGCAGGGCTATTTAACTCAGCTCCACAAATACTTTCCAATACAGGGTGGACACATCAGCGAGATCAGAAGACAGACTTATTACTCATGTTCACTCACTTCAATTCCTTTCTCTGCTTTGCCTCTCTGTATGACAAGCTTTTTTATTTGTATCTCTTCAGGCAAAGAATTGTAATATTTTACATAGAGTAGAATCAGCATGTATTAAACAGGATTTCATGTATTAAACAGGGTTTCTTTTTCTTTAGAAACAGAATTTGAAACCACAAACAATTTCTCATTAAGAAAAAAAATCAAAACAAAAACCATAGAATAAAATTTTTATTTTTATTAGAAACAAGCTCTATGGCATGGCAAAACTACCTAGTAAAGGTAGGGAGAAAAGTAAAAGCAATAAGTAAAATACTGAAGGTATAAACAATAATAATACTGAGAACACAGGGAGTGTCTCAATACTGAAAACCAGAATTGGTTTTAGTGACTGGATGCCATAGAGTACTTCAACATATCTGCAACAATTTCCCAGAAATGTAAATTGTCAACTTAAAGCTATTTTTAAAAAGGTGAATATATGCAAATGCAGCACAACATCTATAGACTGCTCTCTTTCCCCAAAAACCTTAGTGAAAAGTGTATACCACAAATGCAGATTTTTTTTTTTTAAAGTAAAGGAATTTCACTTATTTCTTGTATGTAGTTAATTTACACTGTATTTAGCAACAGAGTACACACTAGCTTCAGTTCTTTTAACTCTGAAATCATTGCTTTCTTAGCAATCTCTTCCCAATTTTCTACAAATATAACCAAAATGCAGACAGCATGCTTACTTGCAGTATGTAATGATTTTTTAGGCCACACACATTATGTTGGCACCCAAACCAGTTTTCCAGAACGGCATTAATAATGTGATTCACATCTGACCTGTGTCTGTTTAGTTTTCTCTCTAGCAATAAAAGTACTTTTGTTTTTACAACACCATGGGGTTTTGTTTATTTGTTTTATATACTCTGCTGTGCTTACCACTAGCCACTCCATCATGGATCTAGCATTAAGATGATAACTCCTTCCTTCTCTTCCAGTGTTGCTGCACCAGCACCATGTAAAGCATAAGCAGGAAGACACAGGTGAAAAAACTGTTTGAGAAACTGCAACCAAGCTCCCACGCTCACTGAACTAAGAATCTTGTGGCAGCCAGAAATGTCAAAAGGCATTATCTGCATGATCATACAGAAGAATACAAGATTATCAGAGAATCATCCCAAATGAGGCTGACCTACTGAAAATGAGTAATTTCAACCAAGCATGACTGCTTTGTAGCAGGCAGTGTTTTAGTCAAAGCCTGGGGACTTGTTTCTGTATCAAGGGCTGAGGCGGCTCAAAGCGCCCCTACCCAGCGTGATGGCAGGCGCTGACCACAGCGCTGATGTCAGCAACAAGTGCTGCTCAGCATCTCCCTGCTACAAAGCCTGAGACTGAAAAATCACAGGCCTGGGATTAAATTATCAGATACCATTGGAATTTACCTAAAAATTACATGCTCCCCCTCCCTTGCATTTATTTAATGGTAGAAATATTTTCACAATTAGTCTTCCATCTCCTTTCAGGTCATCAAAATGTTACCCTTTCAGCATTTTTTCTGTTGGAGGGTTTCTTCCCTGGCTTTAACCTTATCTCTTCAAGGTAGTGAATGCTAATAAACCTCTAGTCTCTCTCTTCTGAGGCAGATCCATCACTCAAAAAGAAGAAATCACAAAAGAGAAAATGTACAAATAGCTGTTATTTAAAAAAGACAAAGAAACAAGAAAGATTTCATATCAGATTGATTCCAAGGTAAACAAACAGACTGTATAAAACCTAGAACAAGGTGAAAAGACATTTTAGATGACCTGCTGTAATACATAACTGAAAAATTATGTACTTGTTCCAGTAATTTCTTTAAAATATCTCATTTACTATTCTCTCTTTTATTACTTCTAATATTAAATTTTTGCTGACCTGTTACACTGACTTAATGAAAAATATACTAATAAAAGTAATGAGTGGATTCAATCATTCAAGCCTCTATTGGTACTGAAAATTTTAATTTAGACCCAAGTAAATCACACAGTTATGAAGTATGCATTTTTTAATGACAATTTATAAAATGATAAGCATAGTCCTTTCATGAACCACTATATTTTACTTTATATTTTAAAGATTCTTCAAGCATATAAGTTATAAACCAGCTGTTTCAAGTGAGAGGTCTGTGGGTTTTTAAAAAAAAAAAAATCTATTCTCTTACTTCATTAGGACTTTTAGACTAAAAATTCCTTACTAACATAGACAGAATGCATAAAATTCAGTCCAAATTCAAACGAAATAGAAAACAAATGTATCAGAACATTTTAATGATTTATGGCTTTAGTTTACTCTTTCAAGCTTCTAAATATTGTTTGCAAACACAAAATTGCTTACAACAATATTATAAAACTGACTAGAAAAGATCATTGGCATATTGTGTTATATCATTAAACATTGGCACAGAGATTTTTTTCCCTCCATTTACACATTCAATGAACAAAAAAAGGTCTAGGAGATTAAAATCCTATCATAAAATACATGAATTACAGTTAGCAGCAGCTATGAAGTTATTTGAAAAAAATCTTTGAAATGTTCTCTTTCACCAGGCTACGCCTGTTTGTTTAAGTGGCTAGAAGCTCAGAAGAGCTATTTAGTTTCTCATATCCCCTCAAAATCTGTCCTACAGAGAAACAGGATCTAGGGAAAACCAACAGCAACCACCTAACAGCAGAATCACGTGTCAGTAATAGCATGGCATGGCTGACTATCAAAAACTAGAGTTAAGGCTCATCTTCATTCACTGCAGAACCAGAAAAGGCTGCTCATGTCACGGAAGTTACTGCAGTTGTATTGCCTCTTTGGCAGAGCAGGCTACAAAGTTTGACATCCACTTAATATATAGTGCTTGAGACCACTTTAGGACACAGTAGCCCCACTAGTAGTGCTGACATAATGCTACATTATCATTAAGCAACAAGATAGAAAGGACCCTAGTGGAAACTAAGATTTTGTACAGGATGCTTTTAAAATGTCCTCACACATTACAGAGGAATAAATTATAAGATGACCAACCAAGCATGTAAAATAACTCATTAGTAGTAAATGTGTGAGAACAACATGGCACTCCTTCTAGAAAGGGGTGCCTAAAGAACCACCCCAAAACCTTGACACACACCAAAAGAAACCCAAAGCCATTTGGTCAAACAAATATTTTTCTATTGTAATTACACCACACTCATAAAATTCAGTAATCTACTGATTAAAACAAAGTAAACTCAGTAACTCTAAGGAATGACTGCAGACACTGCAGACCTACCAAGCACAGCACTATAATGAGGAATTGTAGTTTCACCTTACTGAAGCTCAGGGTACCCCAAAGTCTTTTGATGTGGATAACTACTAATGATACTTTAAATGACATGAGGAAAGGAATCATATTACTGGCCTCACAAGAGGAGCATTCAGGTTCCAAATTTGATTAAAAGAAAGAATAACACATCTTTTCCCCAAAACAACTAACTTTGGATGAATCTGTAAGTGGAAATGATCTCTAGCAGGTCAAGGTGTAGGAGTGGGAATCCTAGACTCAATATAATGCCTTTCTGAAACACAACACTGAATTCACTTTGCAGGAAACACATGTTAGCAAAAACATAAGATCCAGCAGCCTCCCCAGAAAGAAATATTCTTATCTTTAAGCATCGTTTTAGCACCCTTTGGCATCCAAAAGTGAAAGACCAAAACTTCAGAGAAGAAAACTGCTTCTAGTAACATTCCCAGCAGTTTCCCAGCCTCAAAGACTAACCACCCTGAAGGAGAGAAATGCACTGAAACGCAGGTCAGAAGATCCAGATGTGTGGTAACTGCTTAGGAACAGCTATTAGCTATGGCTAAGAGTTCTTGGAAAGAAAACAGAACAGAATACCTCCTGCAAGATCACCTTTCCCATTAAACTAATACCTACCCTTGCATTCTAAGAATGCAACAAAACAAAAATGAAAAAACAAACAGAAAAGTTTAAGAAAAAGTAGAATCCCATCCCCTTCCCTATTTTGTACATACATTTCAAAACCTAGCCTTCAATCTGTAGTATCTACATGAAAACAGGAGTGGGTGGCTGCCATGGAAACACAATTTTTACAATTTATTGCTGATCTTCCTAGGGTGGATTACAGACTGTAATAACAAGGGATTGAGAATTCCTTGAGTTCAGGAGTTAACTGGAATAAATATTCTTCCTCCTTAAAGAGTCTGGCTGCAGCAGCAAGAAGCAGGATCTAGATTAAGATGCTCTTAACAGAAAATAAAAAAGATTCTTCACCAGTCCCTGTCTGCAAATGCAGTAAGTTTTAGGAGGATTTTAAAGTGGTAACAGCCTCTCTCTTACTGCATATTCAAGAAGTGCATCATAAACTAATGCTTCCGTTCAGTTTCTCCAAAACAGTGATGCATAGGGGACTCTGCCCACTGAGAACATAAGACGAAAGAAAATAAAACTCTGTAGTGTTTGCACAAAATTTATATGGAAAAGTGTCAGTTATATTAAAAAGTTCTTAAGATTTTTCACTAATGCTTATAAGCTCCAATCCACACCTCGAGTGACAAGTGAACAGCCTTGATAAAATAGAGTTTCTTCTTAGTGGTCCAGGTTACAGATCACAGAGAAATCAAGGAAACCTGAGCTGGTTTTGTCTAGTCAGAAAAAGCTTCAAATTGGTGTCGAAATGAGAGAGGTATGAGCAGGACAGTTTTCATTTCTAATACAAGCGATGAAAGCATCTGAAAAAAATACAACAGTGGACCCTGTGTTATTGTGGCTCTCTAGCAGCACTCCCCAGTTGAAAAAACAGATCCACTGCAACTGTGCCAGTGTTTTTTCCTGGCTCTCTGCCTTTGGAAAAACAGACCTCAGCAAAAAACAATATTTGCATTCAGAGAAATGTCCTGTCTCATTTCCTTATACCAGCCCATCTCTGGGATCCAGTGAGGCAGCTCATCTGTTGCCATGTCCTTAGATTTCAGGTGGTACCCAGCATTTTTAAATACAATTGAAACATCAACTGATCTTAAAAACAAACGAACAAACAAAAACAAACAAAAAAACCCGAAAAACCCCCCCCCCCCAAAAAAAAAACCAACAAAAAAAAAGTCACAAAAATTTAAATCCATGAGCATTTTTCTGGGCAGTTACAGCCTAGGAAAAAAGGTCTTGGGAGCTTCATTGCCAGTCCCTGAAATAATTTGCTTAATATGCCACAGCAACCAAAAACTTAGCCAATAAACTATCAAGCATCCTCAGAAATGAAAAAACAAAAAGCCACTGTTGTACTCCAGTATGAAATATTACACTGATGCAACTGCATCCTAAGTATGACATGCAATAGCAGTCACTTTAGTTCCCTAAGGATATAGTACAACACAGCAAGATGAACAACACAAGTAGCTAAGAGAATAGAGTGGCTGTCTTATGGGTGGAGATTAAAAATCAGTCACTAATATGCTTGTGCTCCATCACCTTCCCTGGCTGTGCTCATGGCTCACCCCTGAAGGTCAGGCCACAGCCAGTCAAGGTATTGTAGCTCAGTACACAGGAGTGAAACAGATGTCTGGCACATTCCAGCGACGTTACAAGATGTCATTAGTTGTAGATGGGTTATTGCTAACAATGATGGAACTAGAGCGGTCTTTTGTGAGGTGAAATAAAAAGGTGCCACAGAAGCAGGCACTCGACTCATCGCAGCCTTTTAAGGATAAAGAGAAAGGCTGATTGCTGTGCTGTTTCTGCAAGTGTAAGCTTAATTTACGACACAAGCGTTCTCCTCCACAGCAATGTCAGAATGACCTCTTAGATATTTGAGGATATCTACAAATCTTCCTTTATTCAGTGGTTTGAAAACGACCCAGTGTGGTCCTAAAAATTTATATGGTAGTCTGATTAAAACAAATGAGACAATGGCTCCTCAGGAAAGAGCAGGATGAGCTGTATACATCAAAATGATATTATTAAAAGGCAACCCCACAGAAATGTTTCATTTATTGTAATGGAAAAGTGTTAATGCATTTTCTTTTTCCCCCACAGTAAGACAACCTGCTTTACTCTGCATTAGTGACAGAATAATTCGTTCTTTCATTATCCAGGTTATTTATTATTTTAAGTACTGATCTGTTGTAACTTTCCTGACTTATCACAAGACAACCACACTTCTGGGAACAAGATGAAATACAGCCAGGAGAAACAATTTTTTTTTTTTTTGTCAGTTAAAAATACACTGCACTGGCATCCTGATTTAATACTTCATTCTTTGTGCCATGCTTTTGTTTACACATCATTCTTCTGGAGAAAAAGCCCAGGAGAGCAGTGACACACACCTGAATCATTCATGTAATGCACAAATCAGTTTAAGTAAATCCTTAGCAAGCAATGGATTTAAGCCTGTCCACTTGAGAACCCTCATTTAACTTCAGGCATTAACTACACTCTTCCTCTCCTGTAACAAAATATGCCCACCCACAATTTCCACTTCTTCCTCCTAAACACAACACAAAGAAAAGTCTCAGTTAAAGATTAATGAGCTGTACTGTCCTTGAACAGTTCAAATTTTCAGTGTAGTACAATAGCAGATGTTTTCACCGATAATCAACATTCAGGACTCTTAAAATACCCAAAATTTCAAGAGTTCTTAAAAAACTCTTATCCCTTACAAGTTTACTTAAGGAGCTCTCATACCCCTCAGTAATGCTGATTGATTATTGGGAAGACTATTCCCCCTCTTAAAAGAGCATGTAGCTTTTGAAACCACATCCTGACTTTAAAGAGCCACTTCAGAGCAGCTAGTACATATTGCTCAAGCTCCTGTTTCCATCACACCCTTGATCCATCAGACCAAGTTGCAGCTCTTCCTCTAAGCAAGAGGCTGCATTGATTTTCCACTTTCAACCATGGACCACTTAATTCTCCTTTCTTACCCCCTCATATATACCTTACATTACAGGCAAAATTAATGTTTTAGCAACCACCCGTGAATTGACCAACCAATTTAGCTGACCATCTCTAAATAGCAGAGATTTTGTGTGTTTTGTGTCTTATGTGATAAGCAAAAAATTAATAAAGTTCTTTCCAGACTATATTTAAGAGCATAGCCTAATGCAGCACCAATATTTTAATGCTTCTCTTTTCTTTCTTAGATTTAGTAATTCCTAACATGGAAACAGATTTTAATATAGAAAATATCCCAGAAAAATTAAGTAGAAATTAAGTTAAGAATAAGCCCATTGCCCAAAGTCAGACAAACTGAAAGAGTGAAGAAAAGTTTAAGGCTTGAAATAGATTATTTCCTCTCAGACTTTCCCACTGTTAAAGAGAATAACAGAATTAGAGGCACCCTGATGGGATAACACCATGTAGAAAGTAGTTTTCAGTTGGCTATGCTAACACTTTTGATTAAGTGAAAACAGCTAAGTAAAACAGACTGAAATACTACAAAATTCATTATTTGATTATTTTAACAAAGCAAGTATGAAACATGAAATACATAGACAGCAACCCCAAAAATTTGAAGAGTATCTAAAATATTAATGATCTATCCATAGATATAACAGTATCAATCAAACATTCACAGGTCCTTTGCCAATTCATTCTAAGCCCAAATGAAACTAAGTTAAGCATCTCTTTGATCCAAGATGCATGCATTATTTAGCATTAGCTAGACGTTTGTTCATTTATGCAGACCCATGCCAACAGGACTTATGCAAGAGGGTGCACATTTCTGCTTAATTTGAAATGTTCTGGTTCTCTCTCTGGAATCTAAACCACAGTGATTTATAGCTTTTAGGGAATCTTTGTATTTTAGCAAAAGCACACTTTTAAAAAGCTACAGTCAGAAATTCTTCCAGTGGAAAAGTCAGTCATATAAAGGTTTCAGTGCATCTCCAGAGAACAAGGCGTCAGCACCTGTGCTGTCTCCTCTAGTGCAATATGTATCTCTAGATACTTCCATATGCACAAAACCAGCTTACTTATTTTTCAAAATATTTCTGTGTATTTTCTTTTCTGGCATACTAAAATATGCATGTGGGTGGATTTTCAAGGAATAGAGGCTGGGAAAAATAGGCTTGGGGTGGTGGCTTTGGTGAGTTGGTGTGGGTTTTTGTTCCTGGTCTATGTAGCTCATCAAAATTTGCAACACACATATTAAAATCCTAAATAAATATTTATAAGGAAGACTGGTAAAGAACAGAATGAAAGGGAAATATGAGCTGCTAAGAACTAGCAACAGTGAGAAACTGAAATTATGGAAAAAAACCTGGCAATAAACTCTTAAAAGGTATGCGGCCTCAGTTTCTTTTCCCTATAAACTGTTTCCTGTGTCCCACACTTCTGGGAGTGTGAATGTAGACTCAGCTATGGGTATGCTCCATACGAACAAATTTTCAGCTCAGGTACTTGCAAGCTTCCTCTCAGTGTCCCAAATTTACCAGTATTCTTCAGATTTCTTGCTTCACAACCCCGCTTTCAAAGACAAACAAATATTGAGAATAATCAAAATAGGAAATTCATGCACCATTGTTTAAGCTTCCTCTTGCCCTGTCCCATGCAACACACAGAGCAACACTCAACATCCAGACTGAATGTGCTCATTGACTGCACTTAACATTTAGTATGTGATAAACTTCCAGATGATGGAAGTTTGGCTGAACAACACAAAAACGAGTCAAAAATTACATATACTGGCCACATCCTGAAAGATTTCTGTTAACATGGGCAATACAGGCTAAATCTGTAGCCCAAATTCAACTTATTAACAGTGCTGTGGGCAATGTTTGCTTTTAAAGCACAGAAGAATGAGTGATATTTAAAAGAAAAACAAGTTTAAACATCAAACAGCAAACCATTTATTTCCTCCTGTCCAAACAGGCCTCAGTAGCACCCAAACAATGTGAGCCAATTCAAACTGTCACATAATACTGTACTTATCTATCTAGCACGGCTGAAGCCAAGCACTGGGTGAGGGAGATACTAACAGAGGGAAAGGCCAGTAAAATCAGTGCCATTAAGTTGAAGCAAACAAGTCATCACCTGACCCTGAAGGGGGAAAAAATTAGCTTAATAAAACAAACAATTATTGAGTAGCTAGCGGCAGAAAATAATACTAATGCAACAGAACTCAGAAAAATAAAGGGAAGGAGATGGGACTATTGTGAGGGCACATCTTACAGAGCTGACCCACTATTTTACCACTTACATTTTGAAGTGCCAGCAAGGACAAGATCAGGCAAGCAAGTTGAAAACAGAAAATGGGTCACAGAGCAGTTGAAACAAGTGAGGTATTGAACTGCTCAATTTGCATGAAGACAATTTTAAATCAACACTCAGGTATGAAACTAAAGAAAAGAGGAGAGCAGAGGAACACAAACAGACCTGGGAAAACCTTTTCAAGGTCAGCTGATGTGATGCTGCAGAAACTCAACAAGGTGTCATTTAAAAAAATCCCTTTGATCAAAAGTAAATCTTACAAATGAAACGTTCAGAAAATTTAACGCTTAAAGAAGCAAGGGCAAAGAAACATTTTTAAAAGTACCAGGAAAACAGTTGAGGAGAGGTGGAATAAAGGGAGTATCCTTTGGAGCGAGAGAAATCAAATCATAGATCTTCAATAGTCATCTGATACAGTTACACTTCAAATCTGAAACACTGAAAACTCCCACAGGAGTGGACACAGGATACATATTAGTTTCAGTTAACACAGGATACATATTATAAATTGAGCACCTTAGAGGCAAAGCAAATTACACCAGCCAGCAACACCCATTACAAAGCACAGAGTAACTGTCAAGAGGTAATTACAGAAAGTTTACAAAAAATACACTGAAAGGGCAGTTTTGCCATAATGTTTGTTGGCTTTTTAGTTAGTTTGTTTGTTTT
>VWZN01000772.1:59509-72078 GCA_013396955.1 Regulus satrapa | reverse complement strand
GGTGGCAGCACAAACTTTAGATTGTTTTCAACTCCTTATGAGGGATCCTCACAGTCTGTGAGGATCAGGGATCCAATCCTCAAGGATTGGGTTTCCCATAATATCCAGCCCAGGCTGTCCTTAGGCCGCTGCCCTGGACTTGCTCCTGAATTCTTACTCTTCCCCTCATGCTGTTCTTGCTGCCACAAAGTGAGCCAATAGACTCACAGAATGGTTTGAGTTGGGATGGACCTCCAAAGATCTTGAGCAGGACACCTTCCACTAAGTCAGGGTGTTCAGAGCCCCATCCAGCTTTGAATGTTTCCAGGGATGGGGCATCTGCCACCTCTCTGGGCAACCTGATCAGCTCATGCTGGGAAAAACGAGCCCAGCAGCGAAGAAGACCTTGATGTTTTGATCCATTCTAGACCATCATCACTGACAAATCTTATCCTGAAGGGATTATAATCAGAGCAGCAGGAAGGTGAGCACCTCCTCAGCAGGGAGAGGTTACATGAGTATGCTCTGAGTGAAGGAGGATGAGTGTAGCCCTTTGCAGTTACTTGTCCAGCAGCCAGCCTGCCAACACTTGGCTTTTGGCAGCTTCAATTCAATGTTGTCATCAGCTCTGCCCACTTCTTTGCAGGCAGCCCAAAATGCTGTAATTTGGAAGTATAGTGTTTTTAACCATGAAAGGGGTGTTTCTAGGAACATCCCGACCACAGAGTGGCTTTCAACTGAGGGGTGTGGGCAAAGAGAAAGCATTTTATTGGGTTCAGGAACATTGTTGATGGGCCTTCTCTGGAAGAGGGCAGGCCAGCGTTCCTGTACTAGAGCTCTGTCTCTTTTTCCCTTGGCTGAGAGTCTGCAGGGAGAAGCTGGAGAGCCGGGGATGTGCGTGAGGATGTGAGCAGTGATGCATTTCTGGGGCATGTGCAGAATTCCTGCCAGTGACCACAGCACTTTGCTGAACAACTATCAGAAGGTTTCTCATCCTTCCTCGAGGGAGGATTCCAAAAAAGCCTCCCACTGGATGTAATGATGTTTTCTGTTTCTGTTGTGACCGTTGCTTTTCCTGTGGCTATTTTGCTCCTCATTATCTCCCTGGGAAGAGGTTGTTCTCTTGAGCAGCAATATTCCAACCCCAGTTTGGTTCCTGCAGTGTCCATATTTCGTGGGACTGTTTCTTATTTAGCAGCCGCCTTTGCAGGGGTGTGAGGATGCTCCACACCGTACCAGCGATGTCAGATGGGCTTTGCCCCCTAGTCTGGAGCTGCAGAAAATGTGTAAGAGATTTCCTTGCTGCTTATAGGCATTNGGGAAAGAAGTGAAAGAACCAAAAAAGACCTTCCAGTGGGACGCTGGGGCAGGAATGTTCCTGCCTGTGTTCCCACATTGTTCCCAGCTTTCTGCCAGAGTCCAGCTGTATGACATGGGCCTCCAAAATGTGAGGGAGATCCCCTGATGAGTGACACACACGATGGCAACTCAATCCACAAGGCCACAGCCAGTGGGTGGGTGCCAGAGAAAAGGGGGCTGTCCTTACCTAGCAGCGTGAGTTGGGCCCTGGGCCACTGCAGAGCTGGACCCAGGCCCATCTGTGGCCCTGAGGGTTTGCAGAAAGGCTTTCACGTCTCCGCAGCCCTTTGAGAATTGTTTGCTGATCTGTAGACAGCTGAAAGCGTCATTGTGGGCAGGCAGGTAGCCCAGTGTCCTGGGCATTCTGGAGAGGAGGGGAATGTGGGTTCCTGGAGCGCAGGAGCCACCACCCAGAGCAGCAGAGCGCCTTTGCTGCTAATGCTTCCAGGGAGGGAGCTTGAGGAAACGCTCGGGTAGGAATAAGTAGAGCTGGCAACAAATGTGCATTTCATTTTATGAACATTTCATGGTGAAACTTAAAACTTCCACAAAATTTGGGGGACTGGATAGCTCAGGGGATTAGTAATGGGATACAGAGCCTTTCATCTCACCAGTGCCTTTTCAACTGCAGCTCAAGTCAATACCAGTGACTGAAAGTTGTTACCATCTGATGGCTTATGTGCAATGAGTTGATAGTCTCAGTGCCTTTCTTGGCAGTCAGGTATCTGTGGCTGATGCACACAAACACCCCAGAGAGCCTGGCTGCTCTCCAGCCCTGTTGGCAGCCTCTGCCCACGGCTGGATGAGCCTAACAGGGAAATATTCCATTTGCTTTTAGCTGGGAGCTCTGTCAGGTACTGTTCTGGCATGTGCAGTGTGTGAGAAATGCCAGGTGGGGAAGCAGCGGGTTTATGTGGGCATCTTCCATCTGTACTCTTGTCCACCAGGAATACTGCTTTGTTGCAAGGACCTCCTCCTCGGATGCTCACCCCTCAGCAAAGCTGTGCTGTACAGGAAATTTATGTTTTGCCAGCAGAGGGAAGACATTATGGCACAGGGCTTTGTGTTTAAAATAATGTCGCTGCTTTTCTGCTCCTCCCTAAAGTGGTTCTAAGTGGAACACAGGGCGCATTTTAACAAGCATTTGTTTATTAATGCATCTGGGATGTGACTGTAGCACAGGGCTGCGCCATCATCTCCATTTCCAGCTGGGAAAACTGAGGTAGAGAGAAACCAAATGAAGAAGCAGCTCTTCCAAGATAAAATATTCAGGAGTTTGAGGATGCTGACCCTGTGCCAGATCCAGTAATGGATTTAGGCCATCAGTGTGTTCTCCATTTCTTCCTCAAAATATCTGTCCTTGCTCTTTCCATTGTGGATCTAAAAGCAGCCCCTGAGGGAAAGTCTTGGAAAAGACTGTTGCTTCAGGAATGTGTCCTTTCCTATTTTATGCTCTAGGGACCTCATGGTTAGGACATAGTTTGGAAGAAGGAGGCTCCTATCAAAGGTGTTTAGGTGTTGATTTTGTTCATTGTGTTCCAAATGCTGATGGGATGAAGATCCGGTGAAGATGTGGTTAATCCTCTGATTAATAACCAGTTACCAGCCCTGGGGCTGGTTGTGGTGAGACTCCCTTGACATCAGCAGCAATCCATGGAGTAACTGTCCCCTGCTGGGGCAGGAGCCTCCCTGAGTAACCCCCATGCTTTGGGGCGTTCCATCCCACGTCTAACAGGAGGATCCCTTGGCTTTGGGATCAGTCTGGTGTGAACTGTTCCCTGCAGGAGTCTCTGCACCCAAGTGGCAGGGGACGGATGAGTGAACTGTGCTCCTCTGGCCTTTCCACCCTCATACCAAGCCAGGCACAAACAGGCTATGGGTAAACAATTACGTCAGCTCCCAGTGGCATTATTTTTAAGCACTTTGTATATGTTACTTGTTCCTATGTATCTCTGGGCTGTTCTTTCTCTCCCTCCCACTGCCTCTCAATCACCCTCAGAGCTTCTTTTTTTTCTTTTGGTTAAAACCAACATCTGTAGATTCGCTCTTGACAAAAATAAAGCCATCCATCTCCTTTGCCCTGTCACTCTGTCATGTAAGCTCAGGAAAACGGGCTGGTCAAGGTTTACAGTAGCTGTGGCTGCCTGCACTGGGAAAAGCACTTATCTGTGAGGAGGGTTGGCAGTTCTCAGGAATGCATCCTTTCCTTGGACCGAGGTGGTGGCTTTTGTTTATCCTCTGGCACACAATGAAATTATAGGAAAACATGCTTGGATGCACTGCAGTAGTAAGGTGGGGCAGGGCAGTGGTTAAAAATGGAACGGAGCCTTTGATCCATGGCCAGAGCAGATGACTCCCAGAGTTTGGGCTTCAGGGTGGACGTCATGTTCTTTCTCTCCATCTCTGTGTACAGATGGAAGAGTTCCCCTCCTACCTTGTGAGGGGAATTAATTCTTCTAGGCAGGCCTGGGGGAGAGAGGAATTACAAGTGAGGCTGGAAGGAAGGAAGTGATTTGGGATAAGCAGTGCCTGGCTCAGGTAGGTGCTGGAGGAGGGGGTACAAATTTGAGCCTTGCCAACAGCTCCATGCAGCACGTCCCAAGATCCCAAACTCCAAGCTAAAGAGCAGCTGAGCCTCTGGGCTGCTGCTTTGTGGGGGCCACAGGGGCTGGTGGGGCCAAGCAGTGAGTCATGACGGCGACCAGCGTTTGGGACAATGTTTTTCCTGGTAATCTCCCCCAGAAAACACAGTGGAAACTCCATAATCCAGGAGATAGCCTGGGGCATACCACAACTCCAGAGGGTCCTTGCAGGAGGCTCCGAGTCCTCCCCAGATTTCCCAGCAGCCAGACCAGGTAGTAAATCACCAGGCGAGTCCAAAAGATCGAAGGGGCGTGATAGAAGGATTACGTGCCTGCGCTTAGTCCTGGTCTATCCTGGATCTGGAGTGGGACGCTTGAAGGCTCTGGAGTGCTGACTCCTTGGAGCCAAAGTATATCATCTGTTAAGTCTCTGGCATGCCAGACACGCTTTAGAGTGAGCAAATTGAAGGTCATCTCTCAGAACCTGGTTAATGCCAGATGCCAAAGTAGGCAGAGAAGGAAGCAGAGGGATGATGGATACTCCGATGTACAGATCAATGTATGGTTCAAGGCATGTTTGTTTCTGCCCTGGTTTGGTTTCTGTAGCTGAGGTATATTGTTTTTATTATTTATAGTGTTGGGGGGAGGAATTCCGTATGTTTGAATTTATTTGCTGTGCTGTGTGGCTGATTTGGAACACATCCTGTTGTGGGGTCTTTGTTATTCTTTTGCTAGAGGAGCTCGGCAATCATTTGGCACTGACTACAGAAAAAAATAAAAGAAAAAACCAAAAAAACCCCTACAGATTCCATTCAACCGTTTACCTTTTCAGCACTTGGCCACTGTGCATGTGGTGGGAATGGCCGAGGGAACCTGTCTGGCCTTGATTCAGGAGGTCTTGGGTGGAATTTTAGCACATGCCTGAGGGTGAAAGCGCCGTGCCAGCCATAGACAGCGAGGATGGCTCCAGCCGAGGCTCCAAGATGGAGCGCGTCAGCTGCTCCGCAGCAGCACGGGAGCCTGAGCCAGGAGGGAAAGAGGATCCATTACACTGCAAGTCAGCTTTCAACTCGCTTCAGGGTTTGAACGTGAATCATTCATTCCACTGGGGAGATGACTGAGGACTGGGCAAAAAAAGAAAATAAACCCACTGGAGAGCTGCAGAGAACATCCAAGGGATGTGAGTGGGGACTTAGATCCAAGGGCTTGGGCAGCTCGGAGGCATCCTTCGGATGCTTAAACAGGAGTCTTGCTGTTCCCTTTTTCTTGAGCAACTCGGGGTTCTGGACTGGTTTTCTCCTTTCCTTATTGTGGTTCTTGTACCTCTGGCTGGCAGAAGAGACCTGTAACGATACTCTGGGGCTTTGCTTCTGAACTGAGCCACAGCTTCCCTGCATGGAGCCAGCCGCATGTCTGCAGTGGAGTGGGAAGTCCCAGGAGGAGGGAGGGCAGTGTGAATTCCCTATTTGGGGTACCACATGCAGATGGAGCTGCTTTTATAGGCCTCTGAACAGGGCCTGAGGAGGTCCCAGGGCAGATGTTGACATTGTGGGCATCACTTTGGTCACAAGGCTGAGCCTGAGTGAAGAGACTGGAGCACAACACATGCAAGTGTAGGGCTAGGGAAGGAAACCTGCCTCTTCTGTACAAGGCTTTCCTAAAAATCAGAATTCTGGAGGCACTGAACATTGAGTCCCATGGTCCCATGGGGTTCTGGGCAGAAGTTAAAGGTCATCTTTAAGCCTCAGAGCCTCTCAGCAATTCAGCTCTCCAGTGAATTCCTCCTCCATGGTGCCCCATGTCAGGGATTTCCTCAGTCACATCTTTCTGCAACTGGAACTAACAGCTCAGGCTGTGCAGCCGAAGGCCAACTGGAACACATGTCCTCAGAGCACAGGGGACAGCTCTGGCCTCTTACATGTGCAAAAGCAGTTTAAATGGAACTCTGAGGCCAGGAAACCCAACCTGCATAGCCTGGAAGCTTTGCATTGTAAGTTGGCTGAGGCAGCATTAATTCAGCTGCTTTGCTCTCCTTGGCATGAATTCCACTTGTTTGCCTTGTGATGTGCAAACCTTGACACTTGGCTACTCCTGACTTTTCATCTGTACTGAACTTGAGACCCAAACACAGACACTTTGGCTGAGTGGGCACTTCAGGAGAAATCTGAGCTGGAATTGCCCACTTAGTGTCATTTCTAACTCTTCACTTGGACTTGGGGGATTTGTTTCTCACTGCTGTGCATTCAGGGAAGAGATACTGCTGCTGGTCCCTTCTTTGTGTCTTCTCTTGTCTCATTTCCAGAATATTGGAGGCAGAAGAAGTGCACAAATGCTTGGTTTTAAAAATGTGCAGCATTGCCCTTTCTGACAAGTTTTAAGGTACGTGGCTGTCAACATCAACATGTGTATATAAATTATTTTCTCAGTCCAGTGTAATTCTGGAATTACAGAAATTCCGACTGATTTCCATGAAGGCTGGTACAAGGAGACAAAAGGTGGCCCTCATTCATTCCAGGTTCCTTGGACAGGAACCAGCTTTGCACCCTGTATTGTTTTGGAGTGACCCTTCAAGGTGTATTCACATTTCTGTGGCCAAATTCAGCACAACACTGTGGGTTTGTTGAGCATATTCCCAGTAAAGCTGGTCCAACCTTTCTTCTCCCTCTGCTCTGTGTAACAGGTTACACTGAAAAGGATAACCAGATTTTGGCTAAAACCAAAACATTTTCCATGAGTGTCAGATTCAACTAAATTTCCCAGCAGCTGACATTGGCATTACTTCCTTTGGCTTTCAGTGTTTTCTTTGCATAACATCAAAAGGCTCTTGTTTGAATGGACTGGGCCCTTGTCATTTCAGCAGCAGCATTTCACTTCGTCCTGGTTTCTCTGTTGCTGTAAGTTCTTTGGTGTTGCAGTGAGCCAAGGGGGTTGGTGACCCCACCTTTAGAGGGAATGGATGATGCCTCTTCCAAAAGGAATTCGGAGACCATGGCTTTGGAGGGGTAGGGTAGGGCTTCCCACAACCGTGTCCTAGAGATAGAGCTTGGGGCAGGAACTTTATGGTCTTTGGTGTTCACCACTAAACTGTGACCGAGTTGTTCTCATCATGGCAGGGCTTTGGTTTTACCAATATGGCAAAGATGTGGTTTTCTTCCTAATAAAATATATATATATATATATATGTGATTTCCTGCTTTGTGGAAAACTTCAAAATCTTGGCTGGGTTCTCTTCAAATGGAAATCTGAAGTGAGTTTAGTCACGTTGGAGATCATGACAAAGGTGTGAAAACCCTGGCCTGGTCCTCAGGAAAGTCACCTTGGATTGCAGAAAATGGGGGTTTGGGGGGCTTTGAACCCAGAGAAGTGTTTGTAACAAACATGTTTTCAAGGCTTTAAGGAGCACAGCTCCCCCAGCTTTGGGGTTGCTGAGTACGTCCCATTTTTTCATCCCAACGCTCCAAGGGCTTTATTTAAATAATATTTGTTTAAATGCATGAAGTTTCCCTGGAAGGGTAAAGAAGGATCTTTCTCCTGTGTCCTTGATGGGGAGGAAAGCCAGACTGAGCTGTGAAGAACAGGTGAAGATTCCTTACACTGACATGAGATGAATTTTAGTTGCTCACTCTTTGGCTTCCAGGTCCATCGGTGTTTCCAAACCAAACCCCAGAGGATGATTTTCCCATTTATGAGGCTGAATTGCTTGTCTGTGTTCCTGAATTCATTGCATTTGATTGCTTCTCAGCCAACACTGTTTCTCAGCAGGTGCCTGTAGTAAAACCACAGACCTGTGAATGAAAGCACAGACAGTTCTTTGGAGACACTTTATCTCCCTTGTCGGTGCTGGTGGGGAAGGTAAAGGGAATGCTCCTGCTTTTTTCCCTGGCTTTGGTTACAATCTCTTCTCAGGGCTGTGGGCCATTAAGCAGGGCATGCTCCTTCCCTTGTGCCTGTGCTCAAGCTTGGGTTTACCCAATCCAAAGATATATGGTTGCATTTCTAATGAAAATTACATCTGAAACCAGTTTTATCAGTTTCCTGGATGATGACAGGGAGAAAATATGCGAAAAATGTCTTTTCACCTCTGTTGGGTTTTTTTTTCTTTGTCCTTTGTCACCCATTGCATCAAGCTTCCTTTTCATTTGACCATGAGAAAATGTTTTCACCCAGTAAAAGAGAGGCCAAACCCTCATGGGTTCATTAAGGAATGAGTAGTGTGACCAGAGGATACCTGATCTGTATATGTGGGAGCCTCAGGTCTGGGACCTGAGCTTTGGGCTGGCTTTTATTTGCTTGGTGGTGATGGTTTGGGACAGGGAGACAGAGACACATTTCTCCTGCCTAACCCTGCTCTGCTGCAGGTAACTGAGAGAAACAGCTGGTGCCATTCCCAGCTCCCCATTTCCCCATCATTTGGACAGGAGAGAGCAGCAGGACTCTGCTCAGCTGCACTGGGGCTTGCAGTGTGAAGGAATGAGGGAGTATTTGACAGCCCCGACTCTCTTGCACAGAAACAGGGCAAGAAACCTTCTGACTTTCAGTGACGTCCCCTCTAGCAATATATTTTTCCTGTTTCTCCCAGTGGATGCAGCTTTACTATCTGTGTAACAACATATTAGTTAGGTCACTTCACAGCTATGGGGCTGTTGTGCGGATTCCCTCTCTTCTAGGAATTCTGCCGATGAATCATCAACACTTAGGGCTGGAGTTTGATGTCTTTATTCACACTTAATGCTTATACTTGGCCACAGAAGCAATCCTCTGGAATCCAAAGGGACTAACTGTGGAGTTAGATACCATTAAATCTTCGGCCTTTTAACAGGAGTAATGGGTTACAGCCAGATTTGTGAATAAAACTGAAAGGCAGTCCTGGCTTTCCAGGGGTTAGGAGGGAGTACAGGGCTAAAATGTTCCTGATGAAACCTAGACCCATGTGAAAATTCCCTGATAGCTGGCTTTGTTGTAAAGCCTTGGATGTGATCCTCTGGGGAAGGGCAGTCAGACCCACCTGGCCCCACTTCTCACAGGGCCCACTGGAGTTGGGAACAAATTAGATCCCAGGGTGGGGTTTTTTGTTAGCTTCATTTGTTCACTCTTCTTGTAATTAAGATGATTAGAACATAATTAATTGTGTTTCTGAAGTAATAGCTTTTTAATGCTGGACATGAGGGGATATTCTGTGTCATACTGAGTACCACGGGCTGTGAAAGATGCAGTTATAGGATATGCAGTTCTGCTCTCTGGGAAGCCATTTGGGATCTGATGCAGATGCTGTTTGTTTGTAGGAAAGGATTGCTCTGATCTCTGCTCTAGGTGGTTTTGTTGGAGTTGTCTGAATCTGAAGTGATGTGCAAACTTCAGCTTGGCTGTCTTGGAGGGTGAGGGAAGTGAGTGACCATTAACCTAATTTTCCCATGTGGAAAGAAGAAAGAAGTATTTGTTTGAAAAAGCAGCAGTAATGTCATTGGTGTCAACACTGTCTTGGTAATGTGCTTGATGAACTTCAGATGTAGCACCAATTGATTTGGATTGGATATTGGGAAGAAAGTCTTCCCTGGGAGGGTGGGCAGGCCCTGGCACAGGATGTCTAGAGCAGCTGTGGCTGCCCCTGGATCCCTGGCAGTGTCCAAGGCCAGGCTGGATGGAGCTTGGAGCAGCCTGGGACAGGGGAAGATGTCCCTGCCATGGCAGGGGGTGGGACTGGGTGGGCTTTAAAGTCTATCCCAATCCAAACCACTCCATGGTTTTATAAACTTAAAAGAAGGGAAAAGGATCCAGATCTGGTGAATCACAATATCCCTGTGCTTTAGTGTTATTTAAGAAACACAAGATCAGCAGAGTTGTGGTTCACAAATCTTCATTCAGTGGACTCTTGGGAGTCAACCTCAGCTGCAGGATTGAGCCCCAGCCATGGAGGGAACAGTGCCACTTGCTGTGCAGTGTCCTGGTGTGACAAAGTCCTGTCAGGAGCAGGGGGCAGGTCCTGGAGTGTGACCATGCCCCAGGCACTGTCATAGCCCTTTGCCATGTGCCCAAGAGGAGAAACACCATCAAAGACACTCTGGTGCAGCTGCACAGCATTACCCTGCAGGGGAGGAGGGTGGGGAAATGAGGAACAGCCACACATCGTCCCTTGGACAGGGCTTGGTTTACACTGCCCCACTGAGGGTTTGTTTTCTTTTAGACCGGATTGGGTTGCAGTGATGAGGGCTGCACATGGAAACGGGACCAGGCTCAATGGCTCCTGGCACTGCTGGTCCCCTGGCCCAAGCTCCTGCGAGGACTCAGCAAGGAAGATTTGAAGTCTCTCTTTCTTCAGCCTCTACCTCTCTTTCCTTCCCAAGGTGCTTTTATTCCCTTCAGTTAATATGTAATTAAGATATTAAGTCAAAGAGAAGAGAGGACTGGAAAGGGGGTAGCAGGGGTAAGAGGGAAAGAAAAGAAAATAGAAAAAAAAGAGCTTCTTCTGACAGATAATTAGGAGATTGGTTTACCAGCCAGGGACTAATGCTGGCTTCCCAGCTCAAACAGTCCCTTGTGACTCATTCTGTGACTTTAGTTTCTATGGGGTTCCTTAGGCAGGTGCCCTCTGACAGGTAGTCAATAGGGGACTTCTGGCTGAGCACCAGCACCTCTTTGGAGAGGTCAGAGTGAGAGGTCAGAGAGCAGGGCCTGCAAGGTTGGCAGGTCAGGAGCCAACACAGTGACAGATGAACTGAAACGTGTTTCCTTCTCCCGGGCTGTCCCTGCCGAGTGGCAGTGCTGGCATCTCTTGGGACCGGCCCCCTCTGTGCTCAGGACATCCCTGTTCCCTCTGCTCGCACCTCTCAACTGCTCTTCATTAGTCAGAGGGGCTGTTCACAGCCACCCTGCGATGGGGAGAGGGTGCTGTCTCCATACCTCTCAACTGGTCCTCATTAGGTTGAACAGTCCCTTTTTGTCCTGCATGAAGCCCTCTTTGTTTGTGAGCCGCAGCGGGGCCACAAGAGCAGAACCTGACACAAAACAATGCAGTATTATTTAGCCAGAGCCTAAAGTCAAGGAGGGAGCAGAGTTTCAAGAAACTCTGGCTGTAGTGTGCCTGTGTGTGTGTGTGTGTGTGTGAGAGAGAGAGAGTGAGTGTGAACACCCAAGGATTCTTGCTGTGCATCCATCTGTCCTTCCTGCTCCAAGCTTGGCTCCTCTTGGAGTTTCTAGCTGGCATTCACACCATCTGCTGCCAGTCCAGGCTGCAAGACCCCTCTGAGAATGCATTTCTAAGGAGCTGTAGCTACAAGGAGCGGCTTTTACTCTGCTCTGTGTTCTGGGGGGACTCAGAGCTCCCCCTTTTCCTGGACAGGTTGTCAGGGGTCCCCTACTCTGGCATAATTTCCCTGCTTGGCAGAGGAATCCAAGACCATTCTGCTTTGCTTCCACCCCTCCCAGGCTGCCTCCCTGCTGCCAGCAGCTGAGGTTGTGTTTGCTGGAGCCAGATTAGTCATTCTGTCTGAGATTTCTTTCATATTGAGGATAATAATGACAAAAAAAAAAAAAATTAATTTTCTTTATAATTGGATTCCAGCCTCTCCCGGAAGAGCTGATGCCTTTTTTAAATGCAGCATCTCTCACCTCTGTGTTGGTGGCTGTGATGCTGCTGCAAAGAAGGATCACCCCAGGAGTGTCTGGTAGGTTATAAATTGGGTGGCAGAATTAAATGCTTACATGCCTGGAGTGCCAAGGTCGGGTCCCTGATCCCATTAGCTGCTTCTTTCACCTCAAAACAGCTGGAGCAGAGCTAAGCATCAGCTGCAGAATACCTCATTCGAGTAGAAACTGCAGAGGCAAACTGGAAAGAAATTATCCCGAATGTGCTTTTGTGTCACATCCACTGCAAAAAAAGCAAGAGGGCTGGGATTAAACAGAGTCCTACCTCAGAGAAAGAAAACAAAGCTTAACCTGGGAGCAATGGTAGAGCCAAAATGCTGCTTGCAATGAATAGTGTTTGCAAAATTAGAGTAGTCTTTAAATTTTTTAATAAGAAAAGGAAACCCAATGTGCATCAAGCCCCAGCAGAGCTTCGAAGAAGCAGGAATGAAGACAAGGAGCTCATTGTCTATGTGCCAGTGATCCAGAGAGAGGAACCTCTCTGTCCTATGCCAGAGTCTGAATATGAAAGTCCTCTATAAATCAAACCTGATTTGAGAGTTAATTGGAGTGGGAAAACCAGGACAGTGGGATGAAGAAATAGGTCTTTGTGGGTTTCCTGGTACACCTCTCCCAGAGAGATCCCCCTGCATTTGGAGAAGGTTTTTGCGGCCTGTGGGGCCAGCATTTAGACCAACATCTCTGCCAAGGCTGTTGCATCACACTGGTCAACCTCATGCATTGCACACCAGTCACACCAGCATGTTGGCCACATTGGGAAGCCCTTGCCTGGTGACCACTGAGTCCAAAGGGTACTGTAGCAACTGGAGCCATGGCTGTGGTTCTGCAGCCATGGCTTTTTGGGTGTTGCATGTTCCCGCCCTGTTGAACTCTTGAATCCTGTGCAGCCCAAGGAGAGAAGCTGGCACTGACCTTCAGTGTGACTCAGGCAGCAGGGACACAGGGGCTTGGGTGTCTCTGGCAAGCAGATGTTTCAGTGGCCGGCTAAGAATTTTTTTTTTTTTTTTT
>VWZN01000772.1:27797-59467 GCA_013396955.1 Regulus satrapa | reverse complement strand
GGGAATTTTGGTGTGGAAGCCTCCAGCACCGTTCGCTGAAGGTCTGGAAGTTGTGCCAAGTGGCTGAGCAAGGGTTGTATGCAGCGCTTTGGTCAAGGCTGGTGCCTGCCTTTCTTTCCAAGCTCCTGCCTTGCTGATGGGTGGGACTTTTGCCTCACTGCACCTGCAATGGGGTGGTCACCTGAGAGGACCAGTCCATGTGGCTCTGTTTGTTGCAGGAGGGTGGATTTGCTCCATGGATGCAGGGATGGGGCCGAGCACAGTACCAGGGCTGCTCCCTGTTTGTGGCTTTGCCAGCGAGCACCGGCCGAGGCTGGGTGGGACTTAGAGTCCTTCAGTTGAGGGTTTTGTGTTTTGTTTCAAACTGTAAATATAACACAATTGTGTTTATGTAACGCAGTTCTGCGATATGCTGCAAGCGGGTTTTAAATAGAATAAGGGTTAAATTTAGCTTTTTTTTTTTTTTTTTTCTCCCCCCCCTCCTCCCATTGATTTTGCAGAGATAGATTTGTGTTTAAAAGACTTCTCACCCTGGAGTTTACCGGTCTCTGTGCTGCATGATCTCATTGCTAGGATCTCACTCTTTCTCCACCCTTCCCTCCCGTTGTTTGCTGTTCTGACTAAAGATCAGACAGAAAAAGTTAAACAAACTTTTTTAAAGACAGGGAACGCATCATCCTATGTGTTTATGCAGTATTAAACACAACAAGATCATTATCTGGAGACACTGGAGACCAGATTCCCTTTGGATATAAATGAGTAAAGTTCCCATCAAGTACATGATTTACACCAGCATGGGCTTTGGCGCCAGGGTGTATAATGATGAGCAAGGGGAAAAAAATTCAGCTATTCAGAGTTGGACTTATTAAGCATTTCTTATTAGCCTCCAATTAGCAACTGGAAGAAATGATTGGAAGAAGAGAAACAGATAGTCTGAACATCATCAGAAGAGCAGACTTTGAAATTATGAACATATTTCATATTTTTAAACCTGACTTGGTTCTTTTCCAGTCAGCAGAAAACGGTTAGGCCCAATGACTGGGTCTGAATTTCCCCCCTTCTCAGAGGTCGACACTTGTTATTTATGCCCCTAATATGAGCTGAAAGGATATCTGAGATTCAGAGCCAAGAGCCAGTGATGCAGAGGGATTTGCAGATTGGGTTGGCTTTGCCATGCAGGATGCTAGGAGCAGCTTTTCTCCAGCTCCAGCCTCTCCCAAGGTTGTTTTGAAGTTTGTGTTATGATTCACACATCCTGGGATCTCTGCAGTAAAGGATTGGAATTTTGTGCTTGGAGGCAAATCCTTGGGTCAGCTATGCTAAGCAGTAAACAGGACTTCGTGTTTCCAGGGCTCTCAAATAGTAGCATTCCCTCAAAAGTCTTTGATACAAAGTGGTTTTAGATTTACTAACAATGTTTCTGAGGAAGAAATTCATAATCCACCCAAATAAGAGCAGGATCCCGGCTCAGGCCTGTTACTGAGCAGCTGCTTCCATGCTGCTGGGACACCAGAAATACTGAGTTTTATTCTCTTAGGAAGGAAAAATATTTCCCGGCTTTTGGAGGAAAAAATGACTGGTGAGCCAAATTCTTTGATCATATCTTATTCATGGTCTTTATGCAACCTGGAACAGTCTTCCTGTTTGTCAGTGGTTCTTCACTCATATTTGTGAGCTAAGTACAAGTCTGAATTTCTTCCAGCTCTAACAAGGATGGCATCTGTCTGGGGAGCTGGAATAGGTAACAAGCAAAAGTAGGTTTGGGCTTTTCTCTAAAATGGATCCGGGACTTAAAACAACCTGCACACCCTGAGGACCTCTCTGTTAGCTCACCGTTCCTTCAGGAGAGGGCTGCCGAGGCTTCCTAGCAGCAGAGATTTGCTGCACAAAGGAAATCTGGAGAATTTCTCCCACTGGGAGATCTGGATGGAGCAGTTGTCTCCTAGGTGGTGTGAGGTTTAACCTGGTGAATGGAGTGGCACTCAGGACATTCTCCTGGCTTGCTGGGGAGATACCACATGTACATGATGTTTATTGGTTTCGAGCTTGGCCCATGCTGGTTTTGAAGCCAGGGTTTATTTTTGAAGGTGGGGCGATGCTGTGGTTGAATGACACGTACTTCAGTACCCATTTTTTGCCAGCTGGATTGTCTGTGGTCTCTTCCGTTGCTCCTTTCCAGGGCTAACTCCAAGCTAATTGGGTGCTGGCTCCAGGCTTTCTATTTTGATGCTGTTTGATGATAATCATCATTCCCGCAGGATGAATGGTTGAGAACAAAGACAGGAAACGTCCCCCTGATTAGATAGAGGCAGGAGAGCCATTGGAGGAAAAAAACAAATGACAAAAGTGACAAATTAGGGTCCTGTAACTTCTGCCATCCTCCTGGGGCATGTGGAAGGGCCTGTAAGGAGACATGAATAAGACTTATTTACTGGTTTGGAAAACCATGCCTTGGAAGTCCTCAGGTTTCATCTCCATCTGCAAACAAAGACCAGAGGAGAGATAAGGCCAGGCAGCTCCCAGGGCTGGGCTGTTTTGGGGCCAGTTACACAATCCCTCCTTCATTCCATTCAGTTCAAAACTAATCATCAATGCTGCATAAGAGGGAAAGAGGCAACACTCGGACCTAGGTTTAGGTGATGAGCAGGGTACAAACTACACCTGCAGTGTATTCAGAGCACAGACCTAAGCCCCAGCTGGAGCCTGACCTTGTTTCATGTTGACTTGTGTTGATGCCATACCCAGACTGAGCTTCGTGTGTTCCTTGGGAATCACTGGAAAGGCAAAATGGGCCTCGGCAGCGACCCAAATGTGTGTGGTGCTGCAGAGCAGGAGGGTGTGGCCTGTCTGGCACTCCATCCGTGGTAAACGTGTCTTTTACAGTATTATCAAATAGTTTCAGAATCCGAAAAGGGTTTGCAAGTGTCTCACAAGCACATGAATATTGGAGCAGTCATGTTCAGCCTGGGTCCTATCCAGCTCCCAGAGATGCCACTGGGGTCTAGTTTTATCTTCTTCTTCAAGTACAGAGGTGCTCTGTAAGCCAGTCCAGTGCAGCCTAGCATGTCTTGGGGGGAAAGATCAACAAAAGTCAACACTCTGACTTCAGACAAATTGTCATCAGAATATTGTAGCTTCTTCAAAACAGAGGGGTTTTCATTTTCAGTGGTTGAAAACTGAGTGGGAGCTGGAAGTACAGGGGAGCTGGTTCTGATTAGCCCCAAATCCCCACATGCTGTCATGCATTTTGGGTTTATTTTTGTTTGTTAAGCTTTGTTTCAATTAATTCTGTTTAGTGCTCATGTTTAGAGCATGGTTTCGGATTTGTTTATAATCATTGTGCACTGGGGAGCTGAGCATCCCTGAGAAATCCCCAAACTGGGGAGCTTGGACTAGAGAAGGCTCTGAGATGCTCAACGAGTGTCCATGGCTTGGAGAAAAACTTTAAAAGGTTTTCTGAGGCTGAATGAAACATAAATGCCCAAATCTTTCCTTCTCTGTTTTGACTGTAAAAGAGGCAAAACCTGATCTGGAGAACAGTTCTAGGGCTGGTATTTTTGGTGGTTCTTCCCCAAGCCTGGGCAACTTGTCCTGCTCCTTACCAGTCCCTTTGAATTAAGGGTTACTCAGTGCTGTCTAGGTTTGAAGCCAATAGAAATCTCCTGAAAGGAAATGGAAATAGAAATATTCTGATTTGAATACCTTTAACTTAGGCTCTGGGATAAAGCATATTTACTAATGCTACAAGAGGTTTGTTGATGGTGTTTGTGAAAGTGAGGGTGACTTTTTAGGTGAGCTTGTATAAACCCAAGTCTTGTCTCTGTGTTTCGTGATAATTTATAACTATTCTTTAAGACCTCTGCTGCGAAATAAATTAGGGACATGCCTGGAAAATACTGGATTGGCTCAAATGTGCTGTGGAGTAATTTTAGTTTCTTTTATCCTGCATTTTTAAATTAAAGAAATGTGATGATTTAAGGCGTTTGATCTCTGAATGTTGCAATTTTTATTAGCATTTGTTTCCAGTTGTGTGTTTTCCTGGTAATCGGTTTATGGAACCTTTCACCCCCAGTGTCCTCCTCCAGGGTCGCGTGCCTTGCTCAGGTCCAGCCATCTGGCTCTTCTCTCCCACCACTGAGCAAATGGGGGTCACTTTTTTTCTGGAAGGAAGGAAAGAAAGACAGAAGAACAAATGCTGCTGCAGCCATTGCTCCTTGGCAGCTCTGTTGGGTGGCCTCAGCAGGGTCAAGGACTTAAAAAATGCCGAGTGACCTCCTCGTCCCTTTCTAGGTAGGATATTCAGGCCTGGGAATGAGATGTACAAAGTTGCTGGAAGTTCTGCCAAGTGAGTCAACCTCTAATGCATGATTTCACTTCTGAATCAGATATTCTTCCCTTCCCCCTCTTTTGGAGGGTCTAGTGAATCAAGATGTGGCTTCAAACCCACTCATTTCAAAATCAGGCAGCCCTGTCTTTTCCCATCTTGGGACCAGTTCAGGCTCTGTTTAGAGTCCCTCATGTTCTCCGGCAACAGCCCAACAGTTGGCCTAGAGCTACGCTGAAGACAGAGCCAGTCTGACTTCAGAAGGGAGGTTTTGCACAGATCAGTGAGGCTCAGAAATCCCTAAGAATTTATTTTTATCCTTTATTTCCAGTAGAAACACTTTGCAAAGTGTTTCTGTGTCAGTCCCGTTCCTTTGTGTCTTTGTCTGTGTGCTGTCTGTGGGTTGCCCTGGCCCACACTCCCCAGCTGCTCTGGAGTTGCTGTGAGGATTCCACACCCCAGAGCGCTGTCCGCCAGCTCCGGTGCGTCCCACATGAGCTTCAGCGAAGCGCTATTCCCTGTGCCACGAGGGAAAAGCTGCAGTTTGGTTTAACCAGCCGCAGCTCTGGGGTGTGGGGTGCTCTCTCAAAGCTCAGCCTATGGTTCTGACCCTAAAGAGGCTCTGTAACAAGTCGTTCCAGCCTCTGTGTGCGTTGTTAACTGTTTCCATGTTTTTGACAGATGGCTTGGTGTACCTCACAGCGAAGCCAACTTCCTGTTGAACAAACAATGAGGAAAGAGGAGGGAGGAAGAATGGGATGTGGGAGAGAACACAGGATGCCATTTGTATTTTATTTATACAAGGTTGGGATTTTTTAAAATTATTTTTAAATCTTGGGTATGCAGATGACTGAGAATTTGGGGAGAACCTGGAACTTTGAGGCTTCATTTATGAGGAGTCTTCAAGGTTTTCCCAACTCCCTCCAGAGACTGAGTCTTGTCATTACTCCTGTTTGTACTGATATCATGGGGTGTTGTCATTCAATGAGTGAAGTTACTGTCTTGTAAGCCTTTTGTAAGGCACTGTCCATCTGTCCCTAGCAGTGATGTCTCTTTTGGAGAAACTTTCAGGATTCAGGCTGTACAAGGCTTTGCTTTCAAGGTTTTATGTTTGTCTGAAATGCCAGAAGCCATAAGCAGTCTTCATCTCCCAGTGAATTGCTTTGCTAAATGACCCCTTCTTTCATGGCCCCATGGTCTGCACATTCTTTAACCTACGCAAGATTTTGGTGGTATTTCTTTTTGGTCAGAGCGCAGGACTGCAACTTGGATTTAGGTCTGGCAGGGTGAACTTGGAGAAGCCAGGGCACAGTCTTGTCCATCTGTAATATAAACAAGAATATTTGACTGCTTTTGCCAAGTATTTTTAAAATCTAGTGGTAGAGAAAGCTTGGAAACCTCTCCAGATAGTAGTGTCTGTTACTGTGGTGACCAGCACGAGACTTTCTCAGTCCTGTAGAGAAGTATTGGTGGCCCTGACAGAGCAAGGATTCCACATCAGCCACAGAGTGGGACCCAAGTGGTGGGAACTTGCTTGATGAATGGCTTGAGGGGCAGCACAGCTTCTTGTCTGTTATTGTTCAAGTTCTCATTAGCCGAGACTCCTGTCCAGCCCCTCCCTAACAGCACACAGTGATTCCCAGGGTTTCTGATGTCTGCGTTTGGAGTTGTCTCTGCTGTCCTCTTGAAAAAAGGGCTGCTCTTGCAGGATTTCAGCCTTGTCTGGTTCTTGCCCTGACTGGTCAGCGTGATCGATTTTGATGGACACAGAGCTCAGCTGACCCCAGCTCCGCAAAGAAAAGCTGGCTCTGCTCTGTGCCTTGCTCTATGCTTTGCTCTGCTTTCTGTCTACTGTGACCCAGCTGTTCTGTTTGCCTCTGAATCTGCTTTTTTTCTTCCCACCTGAAACCATATGCAAATTTAATATCTCTCTCTCCTTCTCTGTTTCTGTATCCCCCCCTCCCTATGGTGATCTCGTCCTTGTTTACAATGGAGCTCACCCTGGTCAGACACTGTGCAAGGTATGGCTGATGGAACTGAATTCCTCCCACTCGAGATTTTGCCACTCTAGAACAAAACAGCTTTTGCCCCTGAATCTGTGTACATCCTTGTCAGTTCCTCAGCACAGCCTGATGACAGGAGAGCAAAGCTGGTGATAGTTCCGATTCCAAAACCCCTCTGCTTCCTTATTTGCTCATTAGTAACTTCAGGGAACTGCACCTGGATGATTCCTTCTGAGATGTGGTGTGGGTCTGCTGGACCAAGCCACCCAGCTCTGGCCAGAGGCTCTTAAGCAGTACTGTCCTGCCAGAATATCAAATACCCATCCTGACTGACTACCCATCCCTGCTGACTACCTTACCCCGAGGCTGTACCCCAACAACCAACAGGGTACATCAGTATATCTTAGGGTATTTTGCCCAAAAAAGCTGACCTTCCAAGCCTGAGAAGCATCCAAGTAACCAAGTTGTGCAGAGGCATTTGCAGGGATCCCAAGTGGTTCCCTGTCCTTGAAAAACACAGCCTGTTAAACGCTCCCAGCTGAAGGAAACCCACAATCAGTGGCAGGAGGTTTGGGAGGCACCACGGTGCCAAGAACCCTTTGCAGTCCATCATTCCCCTTTCCACAAGCTTCCCAGGCAATGGGAGTGTTTTTCCATCCTTCCCTGCTAGTAACAAAGTAAAGTATAAAGTGAGTTATAAAGATATTTAAAGGAGCTTTTGCCCTGGCCTGGCCTGGAAGAGCTGAGGTCATTCCCAGTGCACATTAGAGAATATGTGGAGGGTCTTTGGAGCTTTCTTCCAGGGAAACAGCTAATAAAGCTGCCTGTGTTTGTTGTTCATGCCAAGACACATTCCAGCATCTGATTATTTTATGTCATTATTTAATGTGGAAAGAAAGAGCAAAGCATGGATTTTTCCAGGTGGATTGGCCCATTTTGGGGAGGTCACTGCTTAGGTTTGGGGAGTTGGATTAAAACTGACCCAAAACCTATTCTGTCAGAAATCAACTCTGTGCAACTAAACTTCAAATTTTAGCGTCACTAAAGTTGAATAAGGAAGGGTATGGCAGCAGAACCAACGGCTTCCATTTGGAGGCGTTTGTAGATTTGATGTGGAATTGAAAAAGGAAAGAAAAAGAGACAATAGGGTTGTAATTGCTTAAGTGGCTCGAACTGCAAAGGAAATGTTTGAAATTCATGTAAAAGACCTCCATGTAGCCAAATGTAGTACAGAAGGTACCAAAGAGGAATTTTGCTCCCTCAGAAATTCTGTAGTTTCAGGAAGGGATTGTTCCAAATTGAAATAAAATGTTAAACTTCCCATGTCCCACAGGCCTACTTAAAAAATGGATTTCTTGTTACCAAGACACTTTGTCAAGGGGATTAGCCACTTGAACTTTTTTTACTGTGGTAAATAATGCAGAAATCTAACAAACATTCTGACGTTTCTAGGAATAAAAGTCATCAAAATCAATACTTTCCTTTAGATCTCTGCTTTTTATAGGTAATTACCTTGTCTCAACTCTTTTAAACCAGCTGTGCTCTGTCTGAAGTCTTGGTCTTTGGATATGTGACCAGTCTGTACTCAGGGGAATAGGGAATAATGGTTTTGTGAAACTGGATACATGAGTATGGACTCTCTATAATCAGAAAAAGTCATAGATTCATGTTCTGTAGGTCTGGTTTAATTTTTCACTTTTGTGTCACTTCATTGGCATTTCTCTTAATTCTCCCCAACACAGCCAGAATTGGAAACAGGACATCTAAGTCTGGGAATTTGTGGCCAGCTTCTTATCTCCCATTGGTTTTCCACCACTGTAACTTCAATGACGGATCATCTTTTTTTGTTTAAATATTCTGGTGTGAGAGAAATGAAGACCAAAGAACTTGGGGTATTTTATGATGGGTTACTGGATATAAGTGGAAAATTAGAAGTGATCCATATCCGGTCTATTCAACTCTGTTATCCATTTAATCATCACAATTCCAAGCACTGTAAATTTTTTAATGTTTTTTGGAAATGAAGTGGCTCGTTACAACTGATGTTGCTAATCCTTCTGCTGGCAGTAGCTCCCCTGCTGAAATGACATAATTTGTGACTTGCAGTGATCAATGGTGTGGTAGGCAGGTTAAATCTAAAGCCTGGTTTGTACTGGTTTTGCTCATTATCTTACAGCACAGTTGCCAACTGCTACATGTGGCTGTTATGTTTGACGTTAGATGGCGAAGGGAAAATAAATACTTGAATCCTGTTTATGTGTGGTCCTACCAAGCAGCCTGGAGCTCGGACTGGTGTCCAGTTCTCCCAACTGGAACTCCATGGCTTTGGGTTCTAACTGGATGTGGAAATTCCCAGACACTGGTGGGGGCTTTCCCGCTGGTAAAGAGGATCCTAAATAGAGGAGCCATTAATTTTCCAGGTCTGGGGATAGACAAGAACAACCAGGGCTCATTTTCAAGATGCTAAGGAAAAGTAGCAAAAGATTGGCCATTACCAACAGCTGTCTAAGTCTGGTCTAGATTATAATGTAGGATTCCTGTCCACAAGTTGTCTGTGAGTAAGTTTTCATTGAAAATTCTTTGAGATCCTATATTCAATGTTTCCTAAACTTCTGCTGGAGATACGTTTCATGCTGCAGCAACTGCAGCTGCAAAGATTGTGGGCAGTGCTGGACGAGCTGGGTAAAATGGTCTCATGAGTAGGCAATATGTTCATGCAGGTCAGCACATATTCAGACTGTGTATCTGAAAGGTGGATTAATTGAAATCTGATTTGGAATATATTGACTCCAGGGTTTGGTGGAACATTGCAGGGATGAGACCAAGGAGATATGGATGTTTTGGATCAAAATGAAAATTTTAAAAGTGAAAATATCAGATTTATTTAAATCCCTGAAAAATCTGGTCTGGTGTAGAAGGTAGATCACTACTGATAGCTCAGATGATTTAATCCCACTGTATTAGTACCTTCTTCTAAAACAGTGTTTAGTACAACTCTCATCCTTTATCCACATTTTTGTTCCGTTTGGATTCAAAAGGAAAACATTTAAGGTCTGAACAAAGATTTGAGAAAGGAAATGAAAAGCACTGGCAAGCCAGAAGGGAGATATTGGGTTGGTTGCTCAGCTTGCTTAATAAACTGCTCAAGTTTAAACATGGCCTTGCTCCTTCAGCCCAGCTTCTCCTTCCTGGTTTCAGCTGTGGAAAAAATAACACCAAAACTCTGTATTGTGATGGAGAGTGTTGCTCACAATGCCATGGAATCACCACGTTCACCCACCACAAGAACAACACAACGTTGGTCTGGGTCTTGGGAGGGTTCCTGGGGTGGAATATCAGCAAATTCTTTGGATCTGTTTGGGGCTTTTTCTTTTTTTGGTTGGTTTCTCATGCAAAGAACTCAAGTTCTCCAAAAAGGAAGTGTTCCCAGTGTCTCAGGAACAGCTTCACACCCATCCTCCAGCTCTAAGGACTGCAGGGAATGTGCAGGGTGGACTCAACAATGTGGGGCAGACATGAAAATCACGGATGACCTGCTGGGCAGGTAGGGACACACAATGCAATATGCCATGGATCTTGGAAACCCTTCCAAAGCTCCAGGCTTGGATGTGCCTCCAGTTATTTGTGAAATGTGTGGTACTAAGAACGTGCTGGAAAATATAGGGCTTTTGGTTTCCTTCAAATTATTTCACTGGTATTTTCTTGAATTGCCCTGAATGTTTTTGGAGATGAGTGGAGAAGAAGAAAATTTGCACAGCTTAACATTTCAGGGATATTTAGCTTTTTTATAATTATATTGGTAAAATAATGAGTTTATTCAAAGCAATCACCTGCTCTTTTGTAGCCTTGAGTCACTTTTGAGTAACTTTTTGAAGAGCAGCAGTGGATTTTGCATCCTTCGTATTTTTCCCAGAGCTCAGAATTTCTTTGCTGTGGCTGTTCTGTACTTACCCTGGAGACACAGGATGCTCTGCTTGCAGATCAGTCTTTCACACAGTCCTAAAGCCTTCTGGGATGTGGGAACCTAAAGCCAAGGCTTACTAGAAGATGGGAGAATGAGCTGATTGATAACACAGCAGATTTTCCACTGGAAGCCAAATGGTTTATGCCAGGATTTTGTTGAGAGCAGCACACTACTGAGGAACGTCCCAGGATTTGTCCCATTTGGACTCTCCAGTTTTCTGCTGCAATTTCTGACTGGTTTGGGTCATGGTCCCTTGCCTTTGGTGAAGCTGCAGAAACGAGTGTGTCATGAAAAGAAAGCTCTTCCATCCACCCAGATCTGACCTACTTAAGTGTGTCCAGATGGACAGATGACCTCCAGAGGTCCCTTTCAGCCTAAATTATTCAGTGACTCCGTTTCCAGCATTCCAGGGGGAGTGTTAGGTGAAACTGGGACTGTTCCATCTGGGGAGGAGGATAGAGTTATATCTGCAAGTCCTAGATCTTGACCCCATCCTCTGCCCTGGCCATCCATCACTGGGCACTGGTATTTTATTCTACCAGGATGTCAATCACCTTTTCAATTAGTGAGTGGGAGGGGAGAGTGTGGATGATAGCACCCAATCTTCCATTTGATTTAGGATGAGTCACACTTAAGAGGGCATCTGGGGTTAAAGAACACAGGATTCTGGACACATGTATAAATCAACAGGCTTGAGGTTTGCATTATTCACCTTCTGGAGTATGAAGTGATATGACTCATTGGATCATAAAAGAGATCAAATAGCTTTGTTGCTAATAATTCTTTCCTTGACCCATTCCCTGGCACATTAGGTTTGTAAACAGAGTTTTAATGGCATCCCTTGGAAGTAATAACATCACGCCTTTATAGCACCTTGGCTGACTGTACCCTCCTGGCTGTAACTGTGCTTGCGTTTAAGCCTCAGCCATTTGTGGGAACTAATGTGCTTTCATATCTTAAGTTTGCAGTTATTGCCTTTTTGAGATTGATCATCTCTAGTTACTCTGCCTCCCGCCCCTGCTCTGTCACAGATGACATTTGAACCCTCCCAAGAGCCCACAGCTCAGCTTCTCCCAAATGATAAGCACACCCTGTAATGTTCTGGTGCAGATAACTTGCTTGAACTTCAGGGTGTTGTCAATGTCTAATGAGCTCATGGCACCATTTACTGTTTTATGGCTAAATCATGATTGTTCATTAACAAAAACAGCACTAGACCATGTGCCAACTTTGGACAGAGGAAAAGGTAAAGCAGAGTCATCTGATGGAGTGAGATAAGGATGTGGCACCTGTGGCAGGGGAGGCAGCACATTTCTTGCTGGCTCCTATGCTCACTGCATGCTGTGGCTCCTATGGAGAAGCCTGGAGGGGAGGGAGAGCAGTGCAGGGCTCTGGAGTTGTGGCTCTGCAGGCACATGGTATCAAACAACTCCCGAGTTGTGCTCTGATATGATGGCGCTCTCTGTCTGTCTGGGCATTGCCCATGGCAGCCTGTTTGGAGTTGTTTCATGAATTATTAATGTTGGGAAAGGCCTCTAAGGTCATTGGGTCCAACCACTAACCCAGCACCACCATGTTCACTGCTGAAGCAATGTCCCCAAGTGCCACATCCAGGTGGTTTTTGAACATAGAACCACAGAATAGTTTGGGGACCTTAAAGCTCATCCCATGCCACCCCCTGCCATGGGCAGGGACACCTTCCACTATCCCAGGTTGCTCCAAGCCCCATCCAGCCCAGTCTTAAACACTTCCAGGGATGGTCATTCCAGCACTTCCTTGGGCAGCTTCACTTGCCTCTTTCCATGTCTCTTATTTGCTGCCTGTGAAGTGGGGCTCCCTTGCACCACACCAGCTTTGCTCTGCCTGCACAGGCTGCAGGACTTGCGTAGGGAGTTGGCGGTTCCCAGGACAGGGAATCACATTTTCAAGCAGTAGAAGTTTGAGAAAGAAGGTCCCAGTCTCCATTAGAGCATCTGTCCTGTTGGAAGAGGTGGAGATATCTGGTCCAGGGAGAAGACGAAGGAGGTGAAGGAAAGGAAAGAGGGTTGGGAACTGTCGGTGTAGAACTGTGCTGCTTTGGCACTCTCAGGTTCATCACAGTCTCAGGTTGCTGCTGCTATGTCTACAGCACGTAAGACATCTTTGTTAGATAAAAACTGGAACAAAGTCTCAGAAGTCATCTAAGAACTGGGGTGGTTTTGGTGGCACATTTAATCATGGGCTGGTGGACACTCAAAACCAGCAAGCTGATGGTCACTAAAGAGGGGTTTAGGTGCAATAGAGTTGGAAATCTCCAATTATAGCATGAAATATTGCAGACATACAGACCAAGCTGTTTAAGGAGAATGTTAAAGATGGAAAAAAATGTAAAGAATGAGGAGCAGGGGGGAATCTGGGAATATCAGGATTGTTTCATCTCATCTGAAGGACGTTCTGTATCAGTTTTCATGTTATCACTATTTTGGTCAGTTCCTATAGTTAATACATAAATTCTTGCATTGAGACCTAACAAAAGACTGCTCAGGGACAGCATATAAATAGCTGTTGGGCTGCCTTATATTTATATATGTTGGTTAAGCAAACTTACATGGATAAACAATAGCAATATAATGACCTTTTTATAGATATGGCCCCGTGCATGCACCAGAGCAGTCTGTTGTATTTATTTCAGCTTGTAAACCATGCGTGGTTAGTACAGGATGTGTACTCTTCAGCATTTACAGTTGTTTAAAGGCAGGCTTTTGTGGTGGTGCTGTCATACAAGAAAACATTCCCAGCCTGGGCCACACAAAGTATTAAGTGTGGAGGGGTGGATGCATTAAGAGATTTAATTAAAAGTCCATCATGATATCTTGTAGCTAAAGAGTATCTTCAGTTAAAAACTGATTATAGGAGTTGAACAACCCTATGAGATACCTGAAATGCTTTGGAGGGGAGTTAGATACCCAGTAACTATGGGATTTTAGAGAATGGGGTATTTAACTCCTCTCAAAGTCTCTGGAGTGGTTAGTAGCAACCTGAAGGCTGAATTCATCCATGGTCTTGTAAAATCACTGCTTTTGGCTAGGATTTGGCTTGGCTCAGGGAAGAAAAACTGCTCTCTGATGTGTCCTGGAAAGCAAACAGTAGGTTTGGGATGCACACTGTGCTCCTGCCAGCTCTGCTCTGGAGAAGTGTGGCTCACAGAGCAGTATGAACAGCCCATGCAGGACTTAGATGGGGAATTTTGCCATAAATCTTCTAAAATTCTTGGAAAGATGGAATGTTTCCCCCTTTCTTTTTTCTGCCCTTCTTTGTGAATATAAATCCCCAGTATTTAGGAGTAGGCAACCCTCATGTCTGAGGACAGATGGACAGATTGGTTTTGCTGAGGGATTTTTCCCCATGGTTGGTTTGTTCTGGAAGTAATTCCCAGCTCCTCCCAACTGCTGGACTCAAGCTCTTTCCAGAGGACTAATTGCACATGGGGAAAACCAGGGCAGAGAAAAGTAGTTGAATTACCCAGGCCAGAAGTTGGACATCAGGCTCTAGAGCCCCTCTGGGTGTTAGGGGATGGTGATGTTCCCCCCAGGCAGATTCTAGCTTGGGTGAACCTGCTCTGTGAGGCTGTCTCTGGACCTTCCACGTAGGTCTGAAGGTGGTGTTTGCTCAGACATCAGCACTCTAGTGCCTGGACAATTCCTGCTGAGAACACGCAGTGTTCATTTTATGAGTGTCCATCCTGCTCCATGATGTTTCTCCATGGCAGCAGTTTGTGCCTTCCCTCCTCTTCGGCTCCACAGCCATGAGCAGAGGGCCCATTCCAGTGTTAGCAGCCTCTTCTCTTGTATCCTACGGAATGGGAGCAACTGCCAAGCCCACTTGGTCTCCCAAAGTTTAACAGATTGGCCCACATCTCATTTCTGCCTCTGTGTTTACAGAAGGTGGAGGACAGAGGGAAAGGGGGACTTCTGAGCAAGGGAAGAGGGCATGGAGAAGAAAGAAATTACTAACCCTCCATCAAAGAGCTGCTTTCCTACCTGTGGTTTCAAAATGCTTCCTCCTTCCCCAGCTATCCTGTAATCACTCTCCAACATTCACCAGAACAGTGTTTACATCCAGCTCTATTACCGGCAGGGGAGACGGGAGAAATTAAGGGCTCCCATGCCCCATTATCTCCCCTCTTCCCCCTCCTCTCCCCCTCCCACAGGCAGACACACTTCTCTCCCCTTACCCCTTTTCCATCAAATGCCTCCAATTCCTGAAGGAGTAAAAGCCCTTTAATNGAGGGAAATTTAAAAACAAAAACAAAAAATCCAAAACTTGGAGGAAAAAATACCACCAGCTCACTCTTTTTGGCTTCTTTGTTCCTTTTCCACGTTGTCTTGAACCTTTTTCTCCTCCACAACTCTGCTTGGCAGCTGGGGTGAGCTGAAGTTTGACTTGGATGGCTGGTGAGACCACACAGAGATCACCCTGGCTGGAATTAATTTCCGATGTACGGCTGAAGAATCCCATGCACACACACAAACACAGCGAGCCCTTGCATTTCCTTTTGATTTCCTTCTGGTGCTTCCTTCCCCAGATACCCTTTTTATCAGAAGCAGAACGAGCTGCAGTGCCAGCGCCGGGGCTGCTGGAGCGAGAGGCTCTGCCCCAGCATGGCAGCAGAGCCGGGGGAAGGCGGAGGCTCTTTAGATGTTGGGCAGGCAGAGATGTGTGAAAAATGGCCAGTGTTGGACAACAATAAATGGGGATTATGACTTTTTTTAGCGAAGAGTAAAAAAGGATACTCATCTGGTACTGGCACTTGATGGGGACTTGAGGTCTGATTCCAATTCCTTGTTTAACCACAGATTTCCTCTAAATAATTCTCGTAATCTCTTGATTCCCTAGCTGAGGTCAGGGGCCCATTGTTCTACACCCTGTAACAACACAATGGGACACAGTTCCTGCCCCAAAGAGCTTACAGTGAAAACAATCAAAGAATGAAAAAGAAACCCAGGCTTGCCTGGAGTTACACCCTGGTGTTAAATTGAAGATTAGAACCAGACCTCCTGACTCTCTAGGTTTCGAGTCTTCTACAATTGTAACATTTTTCTGGCTCCTATCTTGAGATTCACACTGCAGTGTTAAAGACCATCAAAATAGAAAATACTGAACCTCTTAGCCCTCGGAGCAGAGGAGAAGGAGCTGTTTATGATGGAAAGCTCTGCTCCTATGGCAAGCACATCCTTGTCGATTGTTAGTTGGTGTTACCAGTGCACAGAGAGAGGTTTGGAAGTTTGGACAGCTGGTTGGTCTTTGAGGTTCCCAGGTTTCCTATGAGCCAGGGCAATGGACCAGCACTGCAATGGGCTGGGTGGCTGGTGAGGAATTGCCACAGGGCTGCATTGAAGTCCCTTCCTCGACCGGAAGGGAAATGGCTGTGGGCGTATGGGGACATTTAAGTGGGGAGTATTCACTCCCACATGTAGGAGTTGCTGGAACAGCTCGGCGCCTGGAACTCTCTCCCCTCCTAGGGCAGGGATGGGCTGAATGCGTGGGGCGGTGCATGCACGAGTGAACTCGGCCCAAGTGCTCCGAGTGCTGGCACGGCCACGCTTCACCGCGGGAATACTCATGGCACCATGGTCCTGGAGAAAGGGGACAGGCTGGAATGGGCTTCTGGTTGTACTGGCAGTGCTCTGAAGCATCAGAGCATGATGTGGTCTCTGTGACTGGAGGAGTAAAACTAAAGTAAAACTGAAGCAGGCTCGGCAAATACCACCCTCAGGATCGCTCGGCAAAGAGAGGATCTGGCTCTACATGCTGTTGGAAACTTCATAGTGTTACGATTTTTTTTTAAAGTCTCAGCATCTGAAAAGACCTGGTAACATGGAAAGTGATGATTTGTGTATACTCAGCCATAAATATGCAGCCATATAGACACTCCAGATTTTCCTCGGTTTCCCAGACCCTTGTTCCTACCTCCAGAGTATTCCAGTGGCACTACTTGGGCTTTGGATGCTGAGTATTATTAGTGGGGGAGAATGTGAGTGCTCATATCCTGTTTTCATGTTTGACAGTTTATATGAAACTTTTAGTCACTCTGAGACCTTTGATTTCATCCAGATTCAGTTTTTAGTCTCGTCAGAGATATGTGCACATCTGGATGAGCATACTCTGCAGGATTCATCACCCCTAACTTTGGGCATCAGAGGAGATTTCCTCTCCATGTACAAAGATTACACCTTTAATGTGCTTTACATCTGCTCAAATATCTACTTTTTTGCCTGTATTTTATGGTCGAGGCAAATGCCTACTTCTAGGGCCAGGCTCAACAGCTTTATTCCAAAGTTTCATTGGGGTGAGAAGTTTCCTCTGACTGCAAAGTGCATTAAAAAAATACCTCCAGCCTGCTGGGGCACTTGGGTGAGTGACCAGGGCTGTGTGGTTCTGTCTGAGGGCACTCAGTGGTCCCATGTGGCCCTGTTGGATGTGCTGGCCTTGGCTCCAGATCTGGATCCTGGAGAGGGCTTGTGCTCAAGAGCTTTATTAGGCACAGAGTTGCCACTGGCAGATTTGTTCCTTGGCACTGGAGTTGAGCTGTTGAATAAGACTTTATTCTTCAGACTTAGGGATGACAGGTTTGACCATACAATGAAATCAGCTTCACCCTCTTGATACTCTTAAATTTATTTTCTTTGTTTGAGAAGAATGTGGGGAAATTACTGGATTTCCAAACATCTCTTCCAAAGAGAACTGCACTTTAGACCTCAATTTCTGTAAAAATATTGGCAAAGGGTAAGAAGAGGACCAGGAAAATTATTCTGCTAACATAAAATGCTCTAGAATCAAGAGATAGGCATCAAAAACTGATAAGATTTGATACACAAGAAGTCCATTTGGCTTCTGGATTTTGGGATTTGGGATGTACTTGGGTCACACTTTCAAGATTTTCCATGCACAACAGCAAGGAAATCTGCTTCTTTTAACTTTGTTCTTCTGTTGGTGAGAGCTGAGACTCATGTAATTACTTCTTTCCTGGAGCTGCGGCCTTTAAGTAAATATCCAATATCCAGAGATTTTTGGTAAAGTCAGGAGTTGGCCATTGTGTTTTATTTTAGAGAAGCCTCTATTCATTAAAAAACCTAGATAGCTTTGAAATAGCCATGGAAAGGGAATTATCACTGGTGGTTTTTAGTTCTACTAATAGCTACTCTAACAGCAGTTGATTTTTTTTTTTTCCTGTGAGAATTTATTCTACAGGAAAAAAAATTTGGAACATAGCAAAATGTTTCTTTTTGGAGAAGTTGAAAAGCTTCCTCTTGACTTAATTCTGCCTTCCATTATAGTGCACATTATTTATAGTATAAGAGATGAAAGAGCTGAGCTCCATTTGAAATGCTCAAGGGGAAATTAGGTAGTTTTTAATAAAAATAAGGGTTTGGGGGAGGGGGTCACAACAAACTATTTGCATTAGTTTTCATCTCCCCCAGATTCTGTGGGTTTTGGCTTTTCATGCCAATTACTTGAAATGTGGATATCTCAGAAATTTTTGCTGTACAATCACCTTTTGACCAGCCTTTTCTATTATTTCAGATGCAGATTATGATAGAAACACAATGATAAAATTTGTTTAGTTATAAATGCATTCCTTATTTTCTTGTCCTCTGCTTTTCAATTTTACTGGCAACCCATTTCAAAAGCAATTGTTGCAGGCCAATACCTTGATGCAACATTAATAAGAACAAAGAGGCTTAAATTAGGGAAATAGCTATGTGACACATTAGTAGTTTTACTCTCCATTTGGCAGATCTATTGTGGATAAAATTGTGTGTGAAGGGATGAAAGGGAAGAAACTTGGATAAGAGTGGTAGGATCTGCTCCAGGATAATGAAGAAGACAGACCCACGCAGAGATTTATTTTATTTGCTTTTGGCAATTAGCATTAGCAGTGCTGTCTCTGAGAAGCTGAAACTGCCACAGATAATAATGGGGTTGCTTTTGAGATGGCTTGCCCAGCTCTCATAACCAGGGATTGAATTTGTGAGGGCTGCAGGGACTCAGCACCACCTCTGGAGGTGCTCTCATATGTGCTGCTAATCACACAAACTTTTAGGCATCCAACATAAGGAGCCCAGGGTAAGAAAATTTGGCTTTAGAGCTGTCAGGTGAAAGCAGCCCTGCCCTGAGTGTTCCATCCCTGCTGCTCAGTCTCACCACCCTCCCACAGGACAATTCCTTCCAAATATCCCGCCTGTCCCTGCCTTCTGGCAGTGGAAGCCATTCCCTGTGTCCTGTCCCTCCATCCCTTGTCCCCAGTCCCTCTCCAGCTCTCCTGGAGCCCCTTTAGGCCCTGCCAGGGGCTCTGAGCTCTCCCTGGGAGCCTTCTCCAGGTGAGCACCCCCAACTCTCCCAGCCTGGCTCCAGATCAGAGGGACTCCAGCCCTGGAGCATCTCAGTGACCTCCTCTGGCTCTCTCCAGCAGCTCCTGATGGTTTGTCCTGCATTTGTCCTAAATACCTGTGGCTGTGTGCAGTAGACTGTCCATTTACACCAGGGTTTCACATAAAGATCAGGGCTTTGGTGTATTTGTCACCAGGGATCAGCTGGGACATGGCAGCTCAGACCCTTTGGGCTGTGCTGGTCCATCTCCTTCACCCAACTACACCATTCCCTCTGGTTCTGGTTTTGATCTGAGATGGAGAACTGCTTCTGGTCTTCCTGAATGTCAGAAAAGTTCTTCTCTGATGTAAATCCCCTGGCTGTCAGTGAGCTTCCCTGACTTGACATAATGCAAATGACACAAGAGAGGGGTCTGAAGAGGTAGAAGTAGCCCAGTGGCTGGTGTTTGGCCAGTGTGGCTGCTGTGAGCTGGCCTTGGCTCAGCCTCTGGCAGCTGCAGGGAACACCCCCCACACCAGGATGCTCACAAGGCATTTCATGCATTTCCAGAGCCTTGCCAGCTGTCACAGTCCTGGTGTCAACTTCAGCAAGTATTTGTCAGTGCTTTTTCAGGTGAAGGCAGTGAGGGGCAGGTGGTCAGCGGTGCCCTGAGCCACAGCATAGGCTCAGGGGGGAGCCAGAGCCGTGGGTTTCCCAGCCCCGTGGCAGCTCCTAAACACGCTGACCTGAAAGGCTGCCAAGGCAGCAGAGCCAGGAGGTGTCTCGTTCCCCTGGGCCAAAACATGAGCTCTTGGCTGACTTCAGAGCAGGAAACTCGGGGTGCAGGTTTGAGCTTGCTCAGTGGTAAAGTGCCACCAGCCAGCTCCTCATGGCACTGGTGACAGAGAACCCCCGGGCGGTCACATCATCACTGAAGGCTCTTGGCAGCCGTATATGTGGAAGAAATTGTGTCACCCATGCCTGGGAAGGTGCCTATGTGGGAGTGTTGAGCAAGATCCTTCATCCCAAGGGAATGTGAAATCCTTCCCCTTCCTGTCTGTGCTCTTCTTGCGTGTCTGGAAAGGAGAATGGAGCTCGTGCTGTCTCGGGAAGGTTCGGGGAGCTGGGAGCCAAAGTCTCGCGCACCCTGTTCTGTCACAGTGTCCCAACATCAACACCCTCTGATCTATGGTATCCTGAGAGTTTGCAGCTCTTGTGTGGAGATGGAGTATGAATAAGGGCCCCCCAGTGTATTGGGAATTGGGCCTGTGGGTCTCCCGTGTCAAGTGAGTCATAATGTATTAGATCCGAGGACTTCCCTCACGGGTGTTTAGTCTCAACAAACCCAGCTAATTCAGATTTAACTTAGCTCTTAATATGCTACATTGCTGAGTCTTCTAATTAATGCCACATGTTGCAGTCAGCTGTCATACTGAATAAATGTTTACAAAGCTATTAATGTACTGTATTTGTAAACCAGACCAGCTCCTTTTTGGAAATCATGTGGTATGTGTTTTCCTCTCAAAGATGAAAAAAGTTTTTTAGCAATAACGGATACTTTATTTTTGCAGCAACAGCCACTTCCCAGGAATTCATTGCTAACTTTCTTGGGCCACAGCCATGATCCCAGGGAAGGAGGTAGGGAAAGGCGCTGTCTTTTAAACAGAGATGCTGAGCTGAGCCCTCTTGCCACGGAGGGACGAGGGGCTGGTAGGGATCTAAGATGGGGCTGATGCCGGGAGGAGGCAGAGTCCTTGCATGTTGGTGATTCTCCTGTCCCCAGCTGTGATCCCTCCCCTCCACTGCCACGTGAGCAGGGACACCCGGCCACAGCTGAGGGAACAGGGACACATCCATGCCATCAAGCAGTCTGCAGGCCAGCTGCCTTCTGCTCAGGGCCCTTGTGGGGCTGGGGACACAGGCTGGCCACCGCCATCCCCACATGGCCAGCACTCGCCTGGCACAAGGATCGGGTGACTGGGAGTGGTGGGATTGTGGGGGTGGGACCTCCAACCTTCTCCTCAGAGCCACTCCCCAACAGCTTGCTCTGCACAAAATCATGTTTTCTGTTTTCTGAGTTTGTTTGGTTGTGACTTTAATTCCCTCTCGGGCTCTGGGGAAACAGCTTTCTTCTGCTGGGATTCCTGCACTCCTGTTTCATCTCTAATCAGCTGCAGAAACCATAGGACATGCCAAAGGAGTTGAAAGCTTAGGGAGGATGAGGCTGAGATCTGTGCACTGCCACCAGCCCATGTCCCACTCACCAAGGCATCTAGCAAAGGGTTTTGGGGATGTTGTCCTAGCTGAAGTCCATGACCCTCACAGAGCCTATAGAGAAAGGTTTCACTCCAGCAATAATTAAGTAGATGAAAATAGTGTTTTCTCTGTTTTTAACCAGGTGAAATTTAGGCTAACAATACTTTGAAAGAATTGATAGTGAAGCCTACATAGGTAAAGAGGAGCAATGCAGTTAAGTGATTTCACTGGTGCAGCTCAGCCCTTTGCCCTCTTGCTCCATTGGCTCTGACTGACTTCCCCAACAGGGGATTAGCTCCAGATCTGGACATGTAAGCAGGGCAGAGCCAACCTTCTCCTAGTCATTGTGCCTTGCTGAAAAGCTCAGTGCACTCTTAGTAGAATGAGTCTAGAGAAGGAAAAATAGTCTTACGTCTCTCTGTATGTCCTGCAGTCCTCTAATGGTACTGTGCCTTCATGTGGATTGTGTTTCCCACCCAAAAGGGAAGAGAGAGTAATTTCATCTGGAAAACTTTACCAGGGAATGATGCTGCATAGATTAAGGACTGTGCCTTACAATCTTCCTGTTCTATTCGGTGCCTATTTGTGGATAAATATGGCTGAGGGAGTGGGAGATCTTTGGCTTCCTGGTGCTGGCAGCAGGTGGAAGGTCCTACTGCACAACAGAGCCATGTGCTCCACCAGAGACTGAAGGTGCCATCAGAAATCACCAAATACCAGGACTAAATATCCAGTTTACATGGGAGATCTGCTGTTTCCCTCCCTGCCTGAGCTGGAAAGGAAAGAGCATTTGGGGTGGGAGATGGAGCATCCGCTTGGCTGGGGCCATGGCCAGGCTGTGGGTCACTCGTGCCTGCCAGGACCTTCCAGTACCTTCCAGTCAGTTCAGACTCAGCTCCTTGTGCTCCAGCTTGCGTGCAGTGAACCAAGAACTGAGATATTTTTGTATTTTTTGCTGCTCCCTAGGAGCAGTACCCCTGCTAGTGGAGTTAACACTGTGTGCCTATTACATACATTTAGGGTAATGGTTTCAATGCAGGATCATGGTTTGAGGGGCTGCCCCAAGCTGCAAACCTTAAAACATCCTGCCCTTCCTGCTGAAGCCAAGTACACACCTGCTCTTGCTCTGGAGCTGCTTCTTCCATGGCTTTAATCCCCTTTTTTTCCAGCCTGACTTGCCAGTGCAAAGTGTGCTCATGATGTTAAACTTCCCTCATTAGGCAGGACATTCCTCTTTTTAACCTCGTCAACCTGCAGCATTCCCATTGGGAGGACCCTGTCTCCATACTTCTCAACTGCTCTTAATTAGATTGGGCATTTCTTGCCTCCACTGTATATTTACAATTTAGGAACAGGAAAAAATACAGCCTGCACTTAAGGGCTTTCTTCCCTTTGTTTGCTTCCCGTGCTTGATATTTTGGACAGCAGGAGGTAGAAATTTGAAAGCCCAGAGGAGCAGAACTTGTCTGAGAGGACAATCCGAAGCGGTTTAGGTCGTTCTTTAGGCAGGGCTGATTTCATATTTTGATGGATTTTTGCATCAGCTCTCATTTTTTTGTTTCCCATCGCACTGTGTGCGCATGTCCCTCTGCACACACACACACACACACCCCTATTGTCTGTCATCTGCTCTTCTCCTGCCATCAGCCTTTTATTCTTGTTGATGTCTTTTCATTCCTGATGCCAAACTTGATTTCGAGATCGCAGTACTGAGGGTTTCATTTGGAGCACTGTAGATGGAAAACTGAAGTCCTAAGTGACTCGAGCCCTCGGCCAATCTAATTGTTATTGACATTTGTGTCTGATTGTTCATCAAGGGGGATTTGACTCGTAGGCCAAACCATTCTATTACCAGGTTTCTTTCAGCCTTTTCTCTAACATAAAACCCACCCCCACCCCAGTCAGCAGCAGCGGAATCAATGGCAATATCTGGAGATGCGAGGGGGGGGGAGTGAAGCTGGAGGAGATCATGTATGTCCCGTTTGAAATGTGCGAGTGAAAGATCCGAGAGCTGGCGGTGTTGCCTTACAGAGGGAAAAAGGATCTCATAAACAGACTACCGTTTTCATGGCAAGGTGAAGGAGGCAGAGGAAGGAGGGGCTGGCAGGGCTAATTATATTAAGGTCATTTCACCTGTCAAAACTTTCCCTTTAGTGGTGTCCCTGGTGCCCTGGGATAACATCCAGATTTGTCCTGAATGGTGTCTCTGTTCCTGCTTAGGAGCCTTGACTGGTGAGTCGTGAAGTGAGCTGCATGAAAGGAGCCCTGAAGGCACCCTTTTGCCTTCTTTTCACCTCCTGCTCTCCTTTGATTTTGCTTTTCCCCCCATCTTGAGTTTCAGGGTGGGTAATGACGAAACCCTGCTGTGCTGCTTGCCCAGAATCACGCTTTCCCCAGGAAGCACCGAGGCAGCTGGCACAGCAGACACCCCATGTGCAGCCAGGTTCCTGTCTCCCTGCATTTCCAACCAACTTACACCCTGCTGCAATGCCAATTTATCCTACTTGAAAGCTCTCCTCTGGAGCAGAGAGGGATGGAGTGAGGCTGATTTGGTGGAAACGGAATGATGCAGATGCAGGCATCAAAACAGAACCAAGGGAAATAGTCTGTTTATTCATTTGAAAGAGGCAGGGATGAGGGGATGGCTGATAAACCAGAGCATCCTCATCCTGGTGATGAACCCTAGAATTACCTACTCTCCGAGCCATTAAGTTATTTCATTTTCCAGGAGTTTGGGGGGTGGATAATTTCTACAGTTAATCTTTCTCTCAAGGTAGGTGTAAGCCATGCAGATGGTCCATGCTTTGCTAACATTAACAGGTAGAAGTAATTTGGGGAAGGAGGCAATGGGAGGAACACAATAGGGTTCATTGAGGATCACGCAGGTTTTACATGTCGCCAGGGAAACAGCAGAAATTTCAGAGATCAAAGACTTCTCCACCAAAAGTTGCTACCTCAATACCTCAGTGTGTTGGGTAGCTTGACAGAGAGCTGAGGACAAGGAGGAAGTGAACCTAATTCCCCTGGCCTTTGGCAAACAGCTCCGTGAGTCAGATTTATCCTGCTGAAGTTGCGTTGTTGGGCTTTGAGAAATGGGTTTGGCTTAACATGCCCTGCCTTTGGGAAATGCTCAGGAGCAGGGGTGAGTCACGAGCAGTTATGACGTGCGGTGGGATTTGATGAGTTTCCCTAAATCGAGATATATTTGGATCTTGGGATTGGCTTTCAAGTAGGAAAATAAGCAGAACCACATAGTTGCTAATAGGACATAGTTGCTACTAATTTTTAATGGATTATTTCCTTTGAGAGATGAATGAGAGGCATTGAGCTGGGAATGCAGAGTAGAAGTGCTTGGTGAGTGGTGCCATTAAGGTTGGACATCTGCATTTTGGTCCATTGAAAGAGTTAAATGGTCCCTAGAGTTTAAAAGGATTCCTGGGGGCAAAACCTTGCAGTTTGTAGTTCTGAGAGTGCCAGGGGAATTGTTCAAACTGAGATGTGTGTAACTGTGCAACTGTCACACCAACCTCCACCACTTCAGGCTCTTCCCATTATTTCTATCAAGTGAACAACCATGATAGCAGCCTGTCCTCTGTTTCTGTCTAACTCTTTGGCCCAGTGCTGCTCTTCTACCCTGCCCTCTCCCGAGCCAGATGAATTCGGCAACAATATAACTGGCCAGACTCATCTCTGACTCTCTAATTGCTTTATTTGTTTTTGGTGAAGTCTTTCGGGACATAGTTCTCAATAAATGCCACTTTTTCCTCTCTGGAGGCAGGCAGGGGTGTAAAGGTACCATATGATGCTTTGGCCCTAAATAAGGAGGAAAAATACCCAAATGAGGAGAGTGCTGTGCATCCTCACTCCTTGAGGACGTGAATCTCCCCTTGAGACCAGACCAAGTTGCTATTCAAAAGCCTTTCAGGCCTATAAAAAACTGGTTTCATCGTAGCACAGTTTGTAACTTGGGCCTTGAGGATGAATGAACAAGTGTAAGTGCTATTGCTCTTTCAGGAAAGGACAAGCCAGAGTTTTGATCATATCAAGGGCAATGGGAAGTGAAAATATGTGCTGGGGCTGGCACTTGAGTATCCACCCTGAGTCCTGCCAGGTGTTCTGCCGTGGCTCCCAAGGCAGCGACACTTCCAGTGCAGTAACCTGAATCATTTTAAAGAGCAAAGCAGAGACAAAGCATCGCATTGTCAGCAGCAAAGGTTGAATAAGAAGACCTTTGGGAGCCCCACCACTTCTCCCTTTAATCTGATCAGCAAGCAGCATTCTTGTAATTCCCTCCAGGTCACTCTGAATTCCTGCAGTTTCTCAGCCAGGTTGAAGCCTTCCCCTCTGATATTAAATAATCTGCAGTCTTAGAGAAAATGACAGAGCAGGAGCAAGGCAAGGCTCAGTTTAAGTCAGAAACCAACAGGAAGCTGCTGTCACCTTCTCCCAACATCTCTGAGACTCAGAAATATAAGCCTTACCTTGCACTCTGCTTTTAAAATGCTTTGCAAATTCATTTTGAGAGGATGTGTTGTGGTTTTTTTCATAAAACTCTGCCCTTATGGCGTATCTGTAAACTTCAGTTGTTCCTGGCTTAATTCAGGTGAAGCAGCAGCTTCAGTGGTAACCCAGATGCATGGGACTGCTCCTAAAGCTTAAGAAAACATGGTTGGCTTAGTTCAAATCTCACCTCTGCTGCATTTTGGGTGCACAGTGGAGCCCACAGACACAGAATGAGGCAGGAAGATGAACCAAGAGAATTAAAACTACTTTTGTCCCTCAGTGGGAAATAGTGATGTTACCAGAATTCATTATTCCAGCTGTCCTAGGAAAGCATTTCATTCACTTCAGTGGCTGCTAACTCTAGCTTAATGTTGAACTCCAAAGGTTTTAAGTGATGCTGGAGAGATGAGACTATTTTGAGAAGTGAAGTGTTACTGTTTTTCTGAAGACTTGATTTAGAAAAGGAACAAATTTCCTTCCAAAATACACAAAAGAAGTATTCCTACCATGGAAATGTATAGCCTAAAGACTCAAATGACATTAGGTCACTGCTTTCTTTTATCAATAACTTTGAAGTCTTGTCCCAGTTTTCTAATTTAGATTCTTGTGATAAGAGGTTCTCCGTGAGCCTGAAAAAAAGCCAAGGCCCCCTCCTGCTAATAATGTGTTGGAAACACAAGTACCAGTAGCAGTTCCAGTTCTGAAGATGGGCCAGGTCTTAAAAGTGGCTGTGAGGACTCTGCAGAGACAAACCCTGAGGCTTAGGACTGCTTTTACATTTCAGACAGCTCTTGGACCCAAGGGCATGGGCCATATGCTGGATTTGATCTTTAAAAGCATCATGCTGGTGCTCCATTCCTGGGCTCTGCTGTGCTGCACTGGTGCATGAGGTGGATTTCACTGACTTGTTCTTTGAATTCCCTCCTGGCCTCATCTGTTCACAAAAACTTGTGAAAGTTTCAAATAATAAGATGGAGAATTAAATGAGCAGCTCATAGCTAAGCTTACTTTTGAGCAGGTGCTCTTGGGGATGAGCCAGGCCTGGGCAGAGCCCATCCTAATCTGAATGACATGGAGATGTGTGGAAGGAAGGGGGAATGATACATTTCTAGAGTATGAAGGCATGTTCTAGAGTGGACAGTAACTGAGTCCAATTATTTCTACCAATTAAGGGCATGCAGTCCTGGAGAAGGTGGGAAGCTACAAAGGCTACCTGCCCCCAGGAATTACCTTCTTCTCTCTGTAGTGTTGGGGGATGCTCATGGACACCAAAGAAGAGCTTGAAAAAGAGCTTTCCTTCCTCCAAGACCTAAGGCACAGTACATCCACAATTTTCTGGGTGTTAAAGCAAGAAGGAAAAATGGGATCCTTGTGTCCAGGGGAGCTCCCTGGCTGTCTCAGCCACCCTGCCTCCAGGACTGGTCACTGCAGGTGCACTGAGCTCTTGGGCCTGCCCTGAGGAATGACAGGGCCAGGACATTTGTGCTGGACCTGTGGCTCTGGGAGCAGGGGGATCATTTGATCCTTGCTGGCTGGGCACTGCCCCGTGACTGCACCAGCTGTGTGTGCAGGACCTGAGCCCTGAGAGCTACAGCTCATTCTGTAATTAATTAGTGATTCCTGACCCCAGGCAGCTCCAGCCCACTGACAATAACGAGATTGTAGGAGCTGCCTCTGTGCTCTCACCACTCTCATTATGTTAACTGAAATCCCGTACAACAGAGACAAGGGCTGCTGGCAGGGCAGGGAAAAACCTCCTGTTCTCCTCGGTTTGGGTCTATTTCCCAGGAATTAGCCCTTGGGTGTTCCCCCCACCCTCAGTGGCACCTTGCCCCAGGGCATTGCCCCAGAGGCCTCAGCAGTGCCAACAGCACAGCTCACCCCATTGCCCATCCAAACAGGAATTCTCCACAATGCCCTCTGTAGGCTCCCGATGAACAGAGCACACACTTCCCAGTGCCAGGGGCAGTGGGAAAGGGCTGAGGCTGCAGCAGGACAGGGCAGCCTGGGAGCTGGAGTAGTCCTGGGGAGGACCTAGCTGTGGTTCCTGGGTATATCCCGGCAGCGCTCCCAGCTGTGCCAGCTGCCTGGGAGAGCTCTGCAGTGAGGAGGTAAGCTGGGAGCTGTGCTAGCGTGTTTCTGTCTCACACGGGGGTGCTTTCACACTCAGAATGGTTTTAATTATTTGTTGGAAGATTTTGAGAGCTCCCAGGGTAATGGAGAGGCCTCTGTCAGTGTTTCCTAGCTGAAGGCATCCGTGGATATGCGTTCCTCGTCTTACTCACAGCTCAACCTTGCATCCAGAGTGGGGCCTGAGCCAAGTGCCTGGGTGGTTCCTTGGTGGCTCTGGTCATGGGTCTCAATGGTTGGCAGCTCCAGGCATGTTGGAGTTTGCACCAAGCTCTACAGAATTTGTAGAGAAGTGTCTGTTTCTCCTAAATTATCACTTTTTATTTTGCCTTGCAACAGTGCGGTGCACATAACCTTGCAGGGATAAAACTTTGTTTGTGGAAATAGCAAAATGACTCAGGAAAAATAGGGGCTTCAGCTGCAGAGGTGAGTTCAGGCTGCGGCTTCAACCCTGTGCTCCTGTCCCTTGTTACATTGTGCAATTCCTAATGTTCAGAATTCCCTTTAGTGTCAATTCTTGAGCAAGAAAAGTCTCTCCCCTGTTGTTTTTTTTTCCTGGAAGAAAGTATCAGCAGATGCTGCTGACTAACTGAACTCACCAAGCAGGAAAAATCAAAGGAATAGGTTCCCTTCCTTGCTTGGCTTCAGACTTCATTTCATCTGGGTGAACTGTGTAAGGAACTAGTCCAGAATTTTTTATATAGGTTTTATAAAGTCATATTTGTGGTGGAGGTGGGAGGAAGGATCCCAAAGGAATGACCTAGGGGGTGACAACTCACACCAAGGGCATCTCAGCTCCAGTGTGATCCCTGCACTCCCGCAGTGCTGAATTGCCCAGCATCCCTGCTCATCACCCTGCAAGGGATCTCCCTGCAGGGCTGTGGAGCTCAGCTCTGTCCCTGTGATGCCCCAGCCCACTGCTGGAGGCCCCACACACCTTCCCCTCCCCGCTGGGCTGCCGCAGGCTGGGTGGGCACAGAGGAGGGAGCCTTGGGCACTCGGGTACGGTGCGAAGGGAGAGCACAATAGAGCAGGACCAGATGTTGCCACATCAGTGGGGAAGCAGACTGGCCAAGAGCTGTCACCAGGACAACCAGAACACTGATGGATTGGTCCAGCCCTGTCCCCTGCTCTCTGCAGCTGCCTTTCCACCCTCAAACCATCCCTCCATTGGGCTCTTCCACCCATTCTTTACATCCTCTGCAAGGCACTGTCAGAGTTGTAACAGGACTAACATTTCTCCAGACACTGCTGATCACTGTAGAGGGCTGGTTCTGTTCCTCTCCACTACCTGCGGATATTTTATGGGGAAGAGGTGATGAGTCTTATGGTGTTGGGTGGCTTGGAGTACACATGGACACAGCTGATATGCTCCATTTCTCTTTCCTTGCACCCATATCCCATCTCAGTGTGGTTCTCCATCAAAGCTCACATGATGTGATCTGATACTTGCCTGTCCTTGAGGAAAGAAAAAGCACTGAGTGATTCCTTTTGTTTTAAGCTGTGTAATTGGTAAGAAAAACATAGCCTCTTCTTTTATTGTCATGTTTAGGAAGTTTTCTCTCATGTCATAACATTTTGTCTGTTTTTACTGAAATCCTTCCATGAAGGAATGATTGTTTGCACAAACAGACTGACATGTTGATACAGGCTGACAACTGCATGGCTAAGACCAAAATAAAATGTAAAGTAAACACATTTGCATAAGTTTATAATATGACCCAGTTCTTACGAAGCAGAGGAAATGGGGAGATGTGAATCTAAGCAGCTTATCTTGCATCTCCCCTTTCTGCTGTGCCCCTCATTCTTAACCTCTGCTCCGTGAGTGCCATGGGAGAGTTGTCTGATTTTTCCATTCAGATTTGAAACAACAGGTCCCTCTTGTAGTTCAGTTGTGATTTTGTTTTGTTTAGGAGGGAGGGCACGGAGGAGGGAGCATTCCTGGTTTTCCCCTCATGTGAAACTGGTTGGTCTTTTCATCCTTTTTCTTCTCAGTTACACTTTAAAAGGCTTCTGTCAGTGTATTTTCCATCACTTTGAAATTGCATTGACATGCTGCTCTTTTGTCATAACTGCAGCATCACAAAAGGCTGATTTGGTACTATCTATTTTTGATCTGCTTGTGGCATGATTTTCTTAAGGATTGTGAGATCAATGCCTCTTTTTCCAGATGAGAAAACCAGAGCATAGAGCAATGATTTCCTTTTGGACTCAAATCACTGCTGTCCTGGCTGAGTGAAGTGAGATTTGTTAGTTCTCAGCTGCCTGGAAATGATACAGCTCCCCTGTTGATGCATGTGACTGGAAACAAGCCCTTGCCCAGACACCCAGGAGTTCATCCAGCAGTTTGTGGCATCAGTCAGGTCTAAGCTGTTGGTTTGCTTTCACAAAACAACTCCTAAAAGCTATGAATCCTAAAAATACCTTTTGAAGGGCCTCCTCTGAATCTGGGTGTCCCAGAGGGAGCCGAAGAGCCCTTATTCCTGAAACTCCACTTAATCCATGCTGCACAGTTGGAGAGAAGGAATGAGGGAGGTCTTGGAAAAATAATGTTAAGTCCTTGGAGCAGAAAGATACTTAAATCCGACTGCCACAAAGATGGACTCCAGCTCCATCAAAGGACATTTCTTTGACTTGCACAATTACTGCCTGCAGTTAAACATTTCTGTTGGGTTTCATCCAGTAACTGGCATGAAGGCAGAGGAACTTCTAAATTCAACTTTCAGTCTCGGAACCTTAGAGGTTCTTTGGCCCTCTGCAAGCCTCTCCCACCTGATGTCCATGGCCCCAGTCATTGTTGTTGGTAGTAGAGGGGCAGAGTTAACTTTTCTGTCAGCTTTGGACAGAGCCATTTTGGTTTTGATTAGGAGGAGCCCATTGGTGCCAAAGGATCTGACTAACAGAGCCCTGCGTGAGCAATCTTTGCTGTGGATGGAACACAATAATAGTTTCCAAAATCCATGAAGAGAGCTCAAAGCCCTGGTCTCCTAGAGCATGAGCAATTCAGATGCACTGTCATTCCATGTGCGCATTTCTGGGAGAGTGGGATTTGGGGGAATATTTATGCCTGGGTTTCCTTTTGCCTATTTTGGGCAGTTTCTAGGTTGGTAAGTTGTCGTCCATGCCTCACTTGCATGGAACTGACATTCACTCCTTGGAGCTGTGAGGTCTCCCAGTGACCCTTGTGTCACCATCCTTGGGGGTCCCAGCTCTCCAACCCCATGGCTTGCTCAGCTGAGCTCTCTCTGGAACTCCAGAGCTGATAGGGAATGCATCTGTTTTCCTCCTGGCCCCTCTGGCTCTGGGCTCCAAAGGGAACTTCATCACCCTCTGACCCCATTGTCATCTGGGGGGACTTTGCCAGTGATGTTGCAAGTGAGGAGAGTGGCGCAAGGGTGCTTTGTCATGGCAACGTCACCCTGGAATAACAGTGGACGATGTTGTTTAGGGGTTTTTCCTGTGTTGTTGCACATGCTAGTAAGAGTCTAACAAGAAAAAAATGTGTTTTTGAAAAACCTAGACATGGTGTCCCCACAGCCAGACTCTTCCCATGTCTTTATTTTTGTTGGATTTTGGATGTGCCTCTCTCTTGACAGAAATTGCATGTCCAACCTTAAAAAGTGTCAAGATATTCAAGATTTATAAGCCATAATTTTAATTAGCAAGAGGCAGCAATGGGGCTGTGATATCCAAATTATCCATGAAATATTTTGTTATTATGGCTGATGCTGGATCCTTTAAAGGGTTGGGTTTGGGTAACTATCCTAGAAAACTTAGAGCAAAAATGCTGTTCTCAGGAGAAAGAAGACCTGAGAAGGGGTTGACTGATCCTTGTATTTTGTTATTCTGAATATTTTTCTGTGACACACATCCACTTTAGGACACTAGTATGGAGCTCTGATGTCATATGTTGCAGGTTTCGTGGCTTTTACAGTTTTCTTAGAAGAGCTGGGAAAAGTTTTGGTATATGTGGGAAAAATGTGGCAGAGATGACTGGAACTGAGTCTGTGAACACACAAGTCTCAGCAGATGTTCCTATGGCTGGCTGTCGTGGTTTTAAGCGACAGGTATCTGCTAGTCTCCCTTGAAAAAAAAGAGATTGGAGGAAACAAACCTCCCTCCCTCCGGATTATTTTGATTT
>VWZN01000772.1:603-15721 GCA_013396955.1 Regulus satrapa | reverse complement strand
AATGCAATAAAACTGTAACTAAAAAAAAAAACAAACTCTCTCAAAAAAAAAAAAAAATTAAAAAGTTAATCGTTATTTGGAGGAGGGGGAGTGTTTTTATTGTGAACATGTGCAAATGGAGGCTTCAGCCATCTAAAACCCATGCCCACAATAAGTATATTTGTGTAGCAATTAATGTGAGATCACAGGCTCGGCTTTTGCCAAATAGTCGTGTCAGCATGGGGTACATTATGTGTGTCAGGAATCCAGTTTCCAAATGTGGAAGACATTGGGCCACTCGTAATTAAATATTTTGTCATCGCGGGGCAGAGCCGCGTGCGCTTCAGCTGAGCCGAGCGCGGCACCTCCAGCGCCATCGCCCAGGGTTTGCTCTTTTGGCAGCTCTTTAAGGAAACTNTTCCTATTCCTTGTGGTCTTATTAAGACCCAGCAAAGGCTTTGGTCTCTGGTGTTATGTCCCTGAATTAATTTTAAGTAATAAGAGGCTGGAATGGAGTTAGGGTAGTAGGAGTGGGAAGGTTCTTGGCATGGCTGGGCTTGGCTGGAGTTTTCAGTAAAGAGACATTTAAAGGAAGGGAGAAGAGGATTGCGTGTGTATATATGGGGGGGACAATATTTTTCATATACTCTGCACAAAAAGCCATCTCCAGAGCTATCAGGCTTTCATCACCCCAGCCTGATCCAAGGATGTTCAAAAAGTGAAACACATCGTAAATCTGGCGGCTGGCTGGAACTTGGAGAGGTTTGAAAGGTGCTGGAGGGTGGGAGCATTGCGGCTGGGCTGGGCTGGTCAGCACAGCCCGCGGCAGGGGAAGCCCCTTTCCAGGGCTCCGGGCATTTCCATCGGGTTTTTATCTCCTTGCTGAGGAGATATCCTGATTATTCCCCCCCCCTCCCCACCGCCTGCTTCCAGGGAGATGGAAACAGATGTGCCCCATTAGATGTGTGTGTAGAAATGCTGAGCAGCTGAGACAGAAGCTTGAGAGTTCAGAGTGATTTTTCTTCAATTTTTTTNGGTTTGAGAGGTTTTTTTTTTATTTTTTTTTTTTTTTTTTTTTTTTAGTTCTTTAATTTCTTTTCAGTGGTGATGTGAGGCATCGCTTGAGAATGAGGAGTTCAGCACAAGTCAGTTTTTATTCCACCTTCCCCAAGTGCTGCTTCTTCAAGTGATTTTCCACTTGATAAGAATTGGGAGAGTGGTGGAAAAGATTATTCAGGGGGGAATGGCAGAAGCACTGCTGCTTCCCCACCCTCAGTGCCCTTTTCTGCATGAGGTGAGTTGGACATGGATGGACAGCTCTGGATTTCAGAGCCTTTCTCCCCCTCCACTGGTGGTTTGTGACTCAGTTGGCCTGGTTAAATCAGAATTAGGTCACTGATGATCCAAAACTGCAATAATGCCTCTTGTTTGCAGATCCCATGGTAGCGGGCTGGTATAGACAGCTGCCCTGTACCAAAATATATTCCAGGAATTTTCCCTACTGTTTTCAGACCTCACACTTTCCAAAAAGAATAGGAATGCACCTGTGATGGGGACATATTTTACTCTAAATGAGCAAAACACCCACATTTCCACGTTTGCCTTTTATTGACTTTAACCACAATTCTTCAGGACGGACCATAAATAAAACATCAGCCATATTAACTTTGGAAGATGGTGTTACTTAAAGACACCTGCTAATTAATTACAGCCAAAATCTTAGTGAGGCTCTAAATGAGAGGGGTTCTAGCCTCCCAAGTATATTTCACAGGAGGCAGGTAGCGTGCCGAGCTCACGGATACTTTGCTCTGTTTGTTTGTCTTGTAGGTGTTGCAGCAGAATGTAAATTCTTGTCATTATTAAGAAAAAAATCCCCTTTTCTGAAAATGATTCATCAAACACCTCGTCCTCGTTGCATGTAACATCTTGTTGGGCCTGGAATTGCTCTCTGCCGAGCGCTTGCACCGCAGGGAAGGCGCTGGGTTTGACGGGAGCCAGAGCGCTCATGAGAGGAGCCTTTGCTCAGTCTGTGCTTGCCTCCAATGGCTGCATGGTGGAGAAGCCTCTGGAGGGGTAGAGGCAAACAGGGGTTGGTTTCAACTTGTTCCAAAGAGGTGAAACCATCGTTCCCTCAAAATCTCTCCAATGATGTTTGGTTTTCCATTTCCCCTGCAAACGTTGTCCCTGTTTGAGAAGGCCACTGAAAGGGGAGGAACCCAGGGTGGATTAGAAGGTTCTCTTTCCAAGAGGGAGGAAAATTATTTGCAATTAGTGGTGAGGCCACCTAATCCTGTAAGAGCTTCCCCTGGAAGGCAAGAACACAATGAATGAATCTACAGAAATCTCAAATATTAATGGTGATACTGAGGGAAGAAGGGGAGAGGGTGCAGCAGCAATTAGGGCTGGATTGCCTGACTTGGTGGAGTGCACTTCCCATCCTTGCTGAGCACTTTCTGTGCACTTTCTGTGCCTTCTATGACGCATGTGAAATTGCCTCTCTAGGTGGAAGGCTGAGGGTGGTGAGAGTGCTGCAGATACACAGCATCCAAAAATGCACACCTATGGCATGGAGGAAATCTGTCTGAAACCTGGCATCAGGATGGCACTGAGCATTTGTGCAGGAGATGTTGGTGCTTCTGCTCCTCTAGGGACAGGGAGCCCACAAATTCCCAAACCCTATTGACACTGAAGGAGCTTTTGGGGCTGGAATTGTTTTCCCCAGCACCTGGGGCTGTGCTTGGGTGTTGTGGTGGGATAATCACGAACAGCAAAGGTGATGGCATCTGCCTGCTCTGCATGTCCCCTGCATTATCCAGGGTAGGAAAATCCCCCCATGCCTAGAAGGTGGATTTAAGGCTGCACTTGGTGTCACGGGTTGATGGAGTGCCTCTCTTTGTAGTAGGAGGAGGTTATCTGGGTCCCTTCTCCAATGAGAGGTGAGAGGGCTGAGCCACACTGAGAGCTGAGTGCTGGCTTTGCCATCACAGAGGTTGGGAGCTTATCCTGGTGGTTTAATCTGCCCTTCTCAGAAGCAGGGCTGTTCTTGTCTATCATGTTGGAAGTGCTGCAGGGCAGGGGCTGCTTTCTGCATCCCGCAATCCCTTTGCACTAGCAGTGCTACTGCAAACACTGCCTGCAGTACCCCAGCAAAAAACCCCCCTCACCTTTTCCTTCACTCCTTACCAAGACAGAGCTCCCAGTCTTGAGCTAGGAGCCAAGCTGCATGCTCACTCCCAAATCCTGGGCCTGTGGATTAAGCTCAGTAACACCTGGACAGACCTTTCTGCCAGCAACCCCAAGAGCACTTCCTGCAAAAGAGGGTTTTTTCCCCTGGCCTTCCCCTCAGTCGTGGCCACTCTCCCTGCAGAAACCCTGGCTCTCCATTTCCAGGCTGAACTTTTGAACCTTCCTCCTTCAGCCCCAGCCAGGTCATTATTTTTGACACCCTTTCCCCAAGTTATTGCACAGCTGAAAAGGAGAGGGCCTGCCTGGCCACAGCTCCTGCCTTTTCTCAGTGTCTGATGCTCCCTGCTAGCCCCTGGCACCCATTCAGGTGAGCTCAGGGTGGCCCAGGACTTGTGACAGCACAGTGGACAAGTGCCACCAGGGAGGAGACCTGCCTGCTGTCTGATCTTCCCGCTTGTATGACTTAGGGAGCATATTTTTCTTGGTCTGGATCCTGCATTAATTGTTTCCTGGAATGTTTTGCTACATGAATGTCATGCTTCTGTCTGCTTGGCTTGCCCTGAGTTGAGCAGAGGTATTTATGAGTGGCTTTTTGCACATATTTTTCACCTTTTTTAAATGCTTGGCACTGTTCTGGATGCTGGAACAGATCCTTCCTGTTGAAAATACAGGACTCAGCCTGGTTGGGAGTGAAAGGAAAAGCAGTGGTTGAGCTGCTCAGCTCTGGCTTTGCTGATGCTGAGTGATGGTGAGCCCTGTCCTCCTGCAGAGCTGGAGGTGGCCAGTGCAGGGGTCAGGTCTCTTTGTCCATGCTGGTGTAGTTCAGAAGTCAGAAAAAGCCTCCTCCTCCCCAAAAAGAGCATCAAGGAAATTTGTCCTCCCCAGAGCTGGGTGCCAGGGCAGGGTGGGAGCCCTTTGGCTGCAGCTCTTTGTTGCACACCAGACTTATTGCAGTATTTTATTTGTTGTATGACAGTCTTTGAACCAGGTTCAGGCCCATGATCAAGTTATCAGGGCTCAGCTGCTCTGCATTAACCAGCCAGGGGGGTACTCCCATCCTAGGACAAAGAAAAGGTAAAACCTGTTCATTTAAACATCTGTTGCAGAGGTTTAAGCAAAGCACCATTTGCTTTATGTACTCATGTGTGCAATTAATGAGGCAGTAGCATGATTTGGGCCCCTGGTTATCCAGCTCTGATGGTCACTTTGGTTTGGACTGAAAGAGAAGCATCCCAAATTTATTTATTTATTCACCTACACACTGGCAGACAAATGGAGGAATTAAAACTTTTCTCATGGGAGTGGAGCTGAACATTGCCACAGATGTCTTACAACCATTCCTTGGAGCCGGGGATTCATTCCCCTTGGAGGGAGGGGATTTCAGACCCCCACCAAGCTCTTCTTTCAGCTCCAGCAGGAATCAGGAGGTTGATGGTGGGCATCAGGCTGTAAACCTTATTGGGAAAATGAAAGGATCACTGAGGATCCCATGCTTCCTCAAAAAGTGTCTCCTCATTTTCACCTTGCAATGAAAGGATGCTGTGCTGGAGGTAGGGACACAGGGTAGAGCTGGGGTAGGTGTAATTTTAAAGCTCAAAAATTAGCCAAGAAATAGAAAACATGGTTCCCAAAACATGTGAGGCATTTTTAACTGAACACCTTCCTTCCAGGGAAGGTTTTCCAGCAGCCTGGCAATCCCAGCCTCAAAGTGCCCAAATCCTGGAGCTCCAGCTCTGGGACAGCTCTCTTGGAGCCCTGCTGCAACTCTTCAGCTAAAGAGGAGCTTAAGTGTGTCCTCCTGCGGGCCAAGAGCTTTAGAGCTGGCATAGCAGAGCATGGTTAGAGGATGATTAAGCATCTGCCTATGCTGTCTATTATTGGAGCTGCATCTCAGGCCAGGGAACCATTTTCTGAGCAGCCTTCCTGAAATCAATGGTGAAAGTAAGCAAACACGTTTACATTCCTCTGTGTCGACAGCTGAGCAGGTTTTTAGGTGCCAACTCATCATTTATCTTTCTTTTCTCTTTTCCTTTATTCCCCCAAAGTCCCAAAGAAACCCCAAGGCAATTTTTCTCACTCTTGTTCAAGACCATTCCTTGGGCTTTGCAGAATTTCAGAGCTGGTTGTATCCAAACAAACAAACAAACCCCCCTTTTTTGCAGAAACATCTGTCATATTTTACTGGGATACTTGCTTATTCCTGTTATTTTGGTGAGTGGTGGCTTTGTTTCTTCTAGGTCTATTAATGTGCTTTTTTGCATGTTGTACAGAAAGATAGATGCCAATTTATAGTCCAGACAAAATTCTAGTTTGGAGTTTGGGAGTGCAGTACCTAAGCTAAAATCCCTAATTTTCTGCTTGTTTGGACTCTTGGTAATTGTCAGGCTTCAGTTTTGAGCCTTCAGACCTGAGACTGAATTCAGACCAGGAGCTAATTGCTACTTCAGGGAAAGCAAAGTTAAATCTAAGTATAGGGATAAAACTTGCAGGCTCAAGGTTTACGGTTGTCAGACTTCCTTGCTCAGGACCATTTCTGCAGTGGGTTCATGAGCATTTTGTCCTTTTGATTTGAAGCATTCTGTCCTTTTGATCCTCTTTGATTTGAAGGGGGGAAAGCTGATTTTTACAAGGAAATTTGGGGGTGCTCACAAAGCTGCCCACTTCTCCCTGTTTCCCAGTGATATTCCCCAGCAAGCAGTACTAGAAATACAGATGTAGGGCTCATATTTCACGTTTTCTTGGTAAATATCTGAATAAATATTTATCAGTAAACAGAGCAGATTTGTTTCTAAATTGGAGTTGGCTGGGTTTTTGCATAGTTTTCAAGCGTGGTAGAGGGATGCTCAGTCTCAGGGACTCAGCTCTGCAGAAAGCAGAAATGAAGAAGAATTGGGTTTGGAATCAGCAAATGCTGTTTAATGGTTTCTCCCTCATAAAATGTGCTGATGGAAAAATTTTATGTGATAAAAATAAACAACACCTCCTTTCCCCTCAGAAAGAAGGGGAATAAATAGAGAGTTTCCTTGCAAAATGTATTATTTGGATGCTTTCAAACTGAACAAACACTTTTTTATTTCATTTTTGAACTCATTTCAGGGGAGAATCCATAGAGAAATAATTGAATAGAGCCTCTAAACCCAGATAAAAGAGCTCGCCCTGACTGAAACAAAACAGTTTGTTGAGCTTGAAAGTATTTGTGTGCTTGGAAAGCAGCTCATGGTGTGTATAGGGGTGTTGTTTTGGTGATCCATGAAATATGTTTAAGATTTATGGGACTTGGGTGGTGACTTTGAAGACAGAAAGTGCCTTTTTCAGCACAGCTGCAGCCGCTCATGTCCGTGTGCTGTGTGGGCACTGAGAAAATACGAGAGCAGTAAATATATTTTGTGAAATGCATTGTTTGCAAAGATGATAATAGATGTATTTTATATAAATATATATGTATAAAATAAAATCTATATGCAGGCTTTGGTGGGAAGGGAGCATGTGTGGGTGCATCCCACGACCAGGTGAGGAGGGATTTCAACACAGGGAAAGTTGATGGGATTAACTCTTCCCACATCACTCTGTTTGAGGGGAGATGTCCTGACTCCCTAATCCCATTTTAACCTCCCCAGCTGGAATATTATCCTGACCAGTACAAAACCAGTTTGTCTCTGGTAGGCAGCAGGACCCTGCTGGGTTGTTGCCAGCATTCCCTGGCTTTGGAGGCTCCCCTCTCTTCTGCAAGAGATGTGTTCTCCTGGCAGTGCAGGGCTGGCAAGGAAAACTTCAGGGCCCTCACTCCTTGCACTTTACCTTTTGGAAAAACTCTTCTTCAAATGAGATGCCAGTCAAAAAACTCGTGTCACCTGTTCCAGGTTTTAGGGCCAGGAGAATCTTTTCTGGACTCTCCAAAGAGTGATAACCCTCAACTCGTGTTTGGAGGGAAGGGAGGGCACCAGGGAAGTGCAGGGCAGGGTGTTTCTAGCCTGATGTATCTGAGGAATGTGGCAGGGCTCAGCTTGAATGATTAAATCGTGGTGAGGGCTGGATCTGGAAGGTGGAGGGAGCATCCTGAGCCCTCCTGCTCTCCCAGCCTCAGGGTTCACACTGAACCTTTAGCAGGCAGAGCTGGAAAAGGGGTGGTGGGATGTGAGAGAGGAGTATAGAGGAAGTACCTGCTCATACAGGAGTGTTTCCATCACAGGACTCGTGTGCAGTGCTTGTTTAAAGGACACATTTCTCTCTGCACAGATTTCTCCCTTCAAATCTGAGAGGCTGGATGGATAAATCCTGAGATTCAGGGGCTGTTTCAGATCTGTGTGTTTGAGGTAAAGGGGTTTCCACCTCCTTAGATCTTAAATTGTTGAAGAAATGCAGTATTTCCACATCTTTTAGCACTTCAGAGCATGGCAAAGAAAAAACTGTTTAGAGGAGACAGCTCTTGGCTGAGCCTTGAATTAGACAATGAAATAAACCCAGGAATAGAAGGAATTGCATCCAAGTGGTTTTGTGATGACAGGGACATGGTTGTGTCCCTTCCCTCTCTTTGTGCCACGGTCCTTAGGGAGCAGCAGGTCCCAGTGTGCTTGGAAGGGCAAGGAACTGGTGGAAAATGAGCGACCTGGGATTCACATCCCTTCTGATGCTCACGAGGAGCTCCCCTGACCCCGGCAGGCAGGGCTTTCACTCAGGGCCCATCCAACACAAACAGGAGAATTCAAAGCTACTGAATTAGGAGTTGGTGTGGCTTCCATTAACCTGGGGGTTTTGCTGAGCTGACTCCTGGAAGAGCTGTGCATCAAACACCATGAATCAGGAAGGAAACCCATAGATCAGACGAGCCTGCTGACCTCCAGAGTGAGATGGCATTCCCGACAGCCAGTGTGCTGGGAAGGGGGGCGGCCCAAAAACTAGGCTGGCCTCCTGTTTATTAATTTCTTTACTGCCCTGATAGGCTTTCAGGCCCACACTCGTTAATTTTGCCTGTGTATACCCAGATTTTTGTCAGCGGGGAGGGCTGGAGGCTGAGCTTCTGTGAGTATTAAAGTGAAAAAGCAGCCAGGGAAGAAATGCTGCCTTGTGAGCAGGGAAGGTTTTACTGCAAGACAGCAAAAAAAAAAAATAAAAAAAAAATGCTGAGCCCTTGCAGGGAACTTGCCTGCTCTTTGTTTTCTCTTTGTATGCTGCAGATGTATGAAAATATTGATCATTCTTCAGGCATCCATCTGAGCCTGGAAGTGCATCAGGGAGCCCAAAAGCAATGCATGCCCATGTGCAAGTGTGCAAATAGATATTGTTACCCTGAGAGCGTGGGGCTGCAGTGAGGAAAGCTCAGAGGCACCAGATCAGTTTCATGCACTGATTGAGTTCATTCTCCGGCCAAGCAGCATTTCAACTACTGGAGGCAATTCTTTTTTCAACCTTAAAAGTAAAAATAAAATAATAAAAAAAAAAAAATTAACCCCCCCCCTAACTCCATCAATAGTTAGGTGAGCCCCTTGCCAGCTAGGATGTGCCTGCACATATGGACACATAAAACTAAAGGCACTTATATGAGGGTGATAGGTCAGGGGAGACCTTGATTTAATAACAGGGGAAACATTATTTTTCTGTTATTAATTAGGTATTATCCATAGTACATTTGCTGCACTTACTTTAGATAAAGTTACACCTGTATTTTTGTTAGGGAAACTTCTCGGGTCACGTAGGGGAAGGTGACTGGAAGGCAGAGAAAAGAAACTGCTTTAGAGAGCTGGGGAAATGCTGCATTTCTCTTTGACCTCCCCCTTCTCAATCTGCTCTTCTGGGGACTGATCCTTGCACATTCCTGGAATAGCTCACTTGGTGAATGCTAAATGAATTGAGGTGCAGAAGAAAGTTGGGGCAGCACCAGCCTGGAGTTCCTAAAAAGTCCAGAGGGATGGATACATCCTTACACCTGTGCTCTCCCTCCCTAGCTTGTAGCTACTGGATCAGTCAAATTCAAAGTGAAAAGTTATATTCAGTGAGAGGGAGATTTAAAAGTTCAAACCCAGGTCTGGTTCAGTGCATTCCTTCTCTTGTTTCCTGCCTTTCAACTGCTTTGGAGGAGTCTGCTGGGAGGATTTCTGCCATTCCTGCTGGGGGGGACCCCCAGCCTGGAGAGATGATGGACAGTGGGGATCATTCTGGGGAAAATGTGGGGCTCAACTCCAGGAATTGTCACACAGTGCAAAGCATAGGTGCCTCTGTGCTCCCTTCCCAGCACAGACCAGGAGATAACGGTGCTGCTCTCAGGGGTAGATCCATCTCCCCTGTCCCAGCTGAGACTTTACCTAAGGAAGGGGCAAGGTAGCTGATGGGAAAGGAGGAAAAAGGGGTGGGGGAAAATGAGCAACCTTCAGGGAATCCACTCCACGCAGATGGATGGTTTGTGTTACAGGGAGACGAAGAACCTCTTCACGTGGTGTCAGCACTTGGGAGATTTCTCCTCTCTAAGTAAATTTTTTTGGGGGGAAAAAAAAAAGTAAAAAATAGAAGGGTTTGGTTTTTTAGCACAGCTAGGGCTCAGGATTAGGATTTACCCACCTGAAACTTCCAACCCTGGGAGCACAAAGGGCTGAGGGAGATGCTTGCCTGTTATGTGGGAGACATCATTCTCCAGGCATTAAATTCTGTAGGGAAGGGCGGCTGCAGCTGTGTGATCATCCCAGACTCATTAAGTTTGGCAGGTGAGGCAGTGGCAGTGCTGGATTTGGGATATAATCCTGTGTGGAGCCTGCAGGTCAGAGACAATTCAGTATCCCTGGAGTGTGTGTAGGGCTGTGCCCCAGCCCTGTCTCTGTCTGTGCACATGGACAACAGGAATCAGCAGCCGTTCTGTCCAAGCTGGTCTCAAATTAAGCTGTTTCTTTTCTCAACCCCCTCAGGGCACGAGAGGATGCAACTCTGGGTCTGTCTAGTGAGCAAGCAAACACAAAAGTGTCTGCTAGTCTGGGTGATCTACAAAAATGGCTGGGGGCTGGATGTTTTCAGCAGCAGTTCCTTTTGTCGTGATCTTTTCCCTACTCCAGCAGTGCTCATGTCAGCGGGAGCCACAGGCTGAGGCAGGGAGGGATCTCTGCTGGATTTCCCTTGGGATGTCCAACAGGTCTGGTACAAACTCTGTGATGGAGACCCAGCTGCCTCTGTTCTGCCTGAGTTTGTTGCCTGCCCAAAACTCAGCACTTGTCCATCTTTGTGTAGCCATCTATTTATTCCACTGTTTTCAGGTGGCTTCTGCTATCTGTGCAGTGTTTGCCCCCTGTGGCTCATCCCTGGAAAGAAACAAGTGGAATTATCTTTTTTGGGGGGTGTGAAAGGTAGAGACAGCAAAACTCTGGTTCTGCTTTAGTGGCTGAGAAGTAAAACACCTGAGGGCCTGGTGAGTGTTGGGACACCAGTTTGTGTTACATGACCAAATCAACTGGGAATCCTGGCTGAAGTCAGCACAGTGACTTGATAATTAATTAACCTGATTAATTTATGTGAGCACAATGGCAGCTCCCTATCCCAGAATTCTGCTCCCAGAGCTAAGCATCTCATGGATGTCCCTTTGGAGTGTTTGCTGCTGTCTCCCACCAACAGTTTCCAGCAGTGAATTTAATATTATTTCTTTCAGTTATTATTTCTTTGGTTTCCTGTTTCTAGCAGTAAAATCAGAGCCAAAAATCATCTGTACAGCTCAGGGTGATTATGTCCTTGGGTCAGTGGTGTATCTGTCACATGCTCTGAAGGGTGATGTGATCCCCAGTGCTCTGCCTTGTCAGGATCTCCTGTTGCAGGTGTATTGTTCGGGATATGTTCATTTATATGGAAAATTATACATCCATTCTCATTGCTGGCATGCTTGTAGCAAGGCAGTTTGTGCAGATGAACTTGTGAGTCAATTTGTTTCAAAACTTTCCTAAAAAGTCTGGCTGTGGAAATTCTCTCCCTGGAAACACTCGTGCCTTAAATTAGGGGATTGATTTAAGCACTGTTCTTAAATCAACTTAATATCCCTTCTACAAAGAGCATTCATGCAATAACCATCTGAGTCCCTGCAGTCAGAGCCTCAGAGCTTTTCTTCATAAACAAATAGGAAAGAAAAAAAAAAAGTAACCCCTGAGCTGAATCAGAGCCCTCTCACTCCCACGCAAAGTGGAACGATTAAAAAGAAAAAAGGATGCTTTTGTTTTAAGTGTAGAACCAGTCATAATACTCAACAAAAGCACAACAGGGAAGTTCTTAATAGGGTTTCAGCTTGCAAAACAGTAATTAGAGATGATATTCCTCTGATTGCTCAAGGCTGAATTTGTGATAGGTCATCCCTCAATCGGGGCTGAATATATGTGATGTGGAGGCCCATACTTGCAACATTACAAGGCAGGCATGCTTTTCTTTAATCATTATTATTTCAGTTACAACCCGGATGAGTGATCCCAGCTGGTAGATAAGAATCAAACACACACAAATAGGGCTCATCTTTCTTACCATATGGAAACCTGAATTGCAGAAGTCGTCTCCATCTCAAATCCTGCTCAGGCCCTGTCCATCCAGGCAGTGTTTCTGTCCTGTTTTCACTGTGGTTAATTGATGAGCAGCTCTCTAACCCAAGCACAGCCTCTCCCTGGCTCTAGGGGCAGGGGTAGCTTTATTTATAAGGGCTTGGAGTCCTGCCTGGCTCTCCTTTCTTCTGACCTCGAGGTACTATCTTCTCCTGGCCAGCTCAGAACACACTTTCCATCTGCTCCTTCTTCCCCTTGGTAACAGCTTCATGTCCCAGCCACCACAAATCCAAGCGAAAAAACGGGTCCTGCTATTAGGAGATATTTCCTTTATGAGTTTTAGGGGGGATTTTTCTTCTTTTAAGGGGTACCTGCACCGCCAGAGCAGAGACAGGACAAGCCCAAGGACTGCATTCATCTTCCATATGTGAACATACTTTGCCCTCTGTGTTATTAAGTAGAGCGGGTAGAAAAATCCCTGAAGAAGGGGAAGGGGCAACAATGTCTAATCACTGCAGAGCCATCTTGAGCTGATTGAGTTTGTCTAAAATTCATCCAGCCTTTAAGGTTTAATAGAGGATGATGGTCTTAATGCATCACATGCCTTGGAGTAAATGGATACTCTGCTTTAAAGGCCCTGTTAATGTTATGTGAAGGGGAACAACAGTTGTTATGATTCTGAAACTCAGATTGAACCCAATTAATCAATGCTGAGATGATTTGAATCATGTGGCATGCATGGTCACCTCTCTGATATTCTATCCTTATCCCTCCCTAGGCTGAGACATGATTGATGTCAACTGTACACCGAATTTTCAGGGGGAAGGCTGAGCCAAGTCATTTGGACAGAGAAACAAATTAGATCAAAAGTGTGATCCAGGGAAGGGAGATCGGTTTCAGAGCAGAAGCTTAAATTTCTTTTTATACCTTGGGTGCTGTGCCCGAGTGCACAAGCCCTGGGGATTGCCCTGGTGTGTGTGTGTGTGTGTGTTTGTGTGTGTGTGTGTGTTTTGCAGGGGGTTTGTGTGTGGGGTGTGTGCATGAGCAGCAGCTCAGGACACTCAGCAGGAGATGGCCACACATGCCTCAGTCAAACCCCAGCATGTAGAACTCATCCAAAGGCACGTTTGCATCTTCAGGCAGCCCTTAATAATAATCTGTAAGTAAAAATAATCTGCAGCCATCCTCAGATCTTAGGTTACAGCCAGCCGTGGTTGCCTTGTGACTTTCCTTGGAGAGCAGGGAGCGGGAGGAGGCTGGGGGGAGCACCCCGGGCCCTGCAGCTCCCCACCCCTGCCCACCTTCAGCTCGCAGCTTTTCCACCCTCTCAGCCTGCCAACCTTGCCGGGGGTTCACAGGGAGGGGGGCATTTTGGATCTTGCCTTTTATTTCCTTGGGTTTCTCCTCCTGGATTACAGAAAGCAGTGGGAGGACTGGGTGGCATGATATGGGTGTTTCTAAGGACTGGGGGTTGGGTTTTGTTTCCTTTTTTTGTTGTCTTTTTTTTTTTTTTCCTTTTACTTGTTCCCTCCTTTTTACCTTTTCCTTCTTTATTTCTCCTTTCCGTTTTTAATTCTTTCTTTCGTTTTTGTTTGTTTTGCTTTGATTTTTTTTGTCTCCTTTTTTATCCTTTCTTTTTCTCTTGTTTCTTGATTGATTGTTTGTTTGTTTGAGGCTTTTCCTTTCTTTTCCATGAAGGGTTTTTCGCTGCTGCTCTCCACTGCCCCCGCACACCTCGTGCCACCAATTTGCGGGCGGCAGGACTGACCTTGCCACGCGTTTTGCCCCAGAGGAGATGTCCCGGGGACCGGAGGTTCCGGCAGCCGCTTGATTCCTCCTCTTGATTCCTCCTCACTGCTCAGGACCCTGGCCGCAGCCCTGCTGCCCTGACAGCTCCCCAGGAGCCGGGGATCTGGACAGGGCTCTCCCGAACGAACGCGGGGATGTGAGCAGGGAAGCCGAGCTCCTTTGGGCTGCCCCGTGCCCTGTCCAAGCCCTGAGTGGGGCACTTTTATTCTTTTATTCCCTCCGAGGGGCTCCAATCGCTGTGACCCCTTGGCTTGCGAGAAGGGACGCGGTGTCACCTCCCCGCAGGAGCCGCGGAGCCCCGAGGTCCCCAGCGTGTTCTATTCAAGGCGTTTGGAAGCCTTTGTGTCCACAAATTTTCACTGTCCTGACGCTGGGAATGCTGGAGTTTGCTGACGCTAGGAACGAAGGAATTTTTTATTTCCTTTCGGTTTTTCTTTTTTCCTTTTTTCTTTTCTTCTTTTTTCTTTTTTCTTTTTTTTCTTTTTTCTTTTTTCTTTTTTTTTTCTTCTTTTTCTTTTTTTCTTTTTTTTTTTTTTTAAATAGAAGCTTCCCTTAATTATGATATTAAGAGATTCAGCCTAATTCTGATTAAAGCGAGCATTGTAACAGTTCAATATAACCCCGTCTGATCTCTTTAATGGCTCTAAGAGCATCTGCGGGGGGAAGATACCTTAAGGAAGTTAAATGATGTCAAGATTATTTTTCATTACTGCAGTTTTGTGTAGTTAGAAAAGCAACAAACACTGTTAATCTGGTTCAGTGAGGGGGCAAAGCCTTTAACTACACTTTTTTTTTTTTACTCATTAAGTTCATTTGTGCAAAAATTCTTGTAATATGATTGCGTGTTTATACTACCTTTGCTCGTTTTCCTCCTTTTTTTTTTTTTTTTAACCCCCCGTCAAAAAAAAAAAAATCACTTCTGCTGAAAATCGCTGATTATCCTGACACATTTTTTCCCCCCCCAGTGGAAACGCTGATGATTTGAAGCACAAGGAATAGGAAATTCTGACGGGAGATCTATTGTTTTTCAGAAAGATCCGAACAATAAATGTCATGGAAGGCTCCGCGCTTGTATATGTGTTAATTAGAGGCTGCATAAATAGGTGCACAGAGGAATAGAAGTGGCTTCCTCAAGTTGCCAGAGCTGGGCTATAGTTTATGTAACAAACAAAAGAAAATTCGGGTTTGGGTTGGCGTTTTTTTAATGACAGCGCATAAAACCTTCTTACTTTTCTCAGTACCGTCCATCCAGCCCTTCCTGTCTCTCGCCTCGGGGATGGGGAAAAAATAAATAAAGGAAAAGTGGCTATGTAAGCGTTGCCATAAGAGTTTGGGTAGTTTAAATTCATCCCCGCTTCCTTTCCAGCCGACATTCTCAGGAATTCGCACATCGGCGGGGAGAAGGGATGGGGGCAAAGCCCACGCTTTTCCACAACACCTGATCGGGGAGGCATTGGGGTGAAAACGCTGAATTTTAGGCTACCAGGTGACATTTCCGTCTCTTCGCAGCGTTTCCGCAGAGTTTGAGCGCTGCGGTGGGGCTGGGCTGGGTGCGGGGATTGTCCCTCGTGTCCCCAACGCTGCCCTACTGCCCCGAGCTTTCACCCCCCTACGCCAGCATCGCCCCTTCCCACAAAAAAAAAAAAAAAAAA
>VWZN01000768.1:0-26429 GCA_013396955.1 Regulus satrapa | reverse complement strand
TAAGGGTGAAGGGTGAAGGGAGCGGGCTCGGGCCGGCGCGGCTCTCGCGGGCTCAGCCGGGCCCGCAGCTCCACACAGGGCGGTTCTGCCGCTCCGGGGCCGCTCCGGGCCCGCTCGGCTTTATCCACACCGGGGCACGGGGTTCTCCTTTGCCCTCCATCCTTCAACATCCAACAGAGAAAAGCTGGAGTCCTTCACTTCTTCACTGCCAGCTCCCAGTTTCTGTGAGAATCCCAGTAAGTGGAAAAGGAGGAAAGATTTTGTCTGAAGATAATAAATTTAGAACGTGTCTTTCACATAACAAATGAATGATCTCTCTATAAATCACACACGTGTCTAGGAAAAACACAAAGAAATAATAGAAACTTACAAATTAATCATCCTTTTCCTGCTCTTCTCCGTTTACCAGACAATATAAATAATAAGAGAGCTATAGCTAGGATCAAACAATGTCACAAGTTACATCCTCGCCGAGTCTACAGGGTTTCACAGGCTCAGGGCGCTGTGCAAATAATCAGAAAATTGCCAGGAATTGCGCAGTAATTTGGAATGTTAATACTGGAATATGTAACTTGGAATTCTAAGGATTTACACAGAACATTTAAAATGTTTTCTTGACAGCAAAACACAGACACGATTTCTTTTCTTCCACTTTAAGGCTGAAAACTGACAGGAGCAATGTCCTCACTTACAGAAAACTGAGGCTCAGTGAAGGATGATATCACCTAAAAATCGTAAGAACAGAATCCAGAGCATAACCGTTAAACCTTTGTGCTTCTGCAGACTAGAAATGATCACAGAAGCAGCAGAAATCCGCAGCACGGGGACTTCTCTTCCCACCGTGTTTCACAAGGTTGGGTGCAGTGCAGTTTTCCAAGTACAGAAACTCCTCCTGCTCCGGTGGCCCTGCCCGGGGGCTCGGCTCGGGCCAGGGCAGTGCTGGGAAGGGCTGGGCTCGGCGTTTCAGCGCTTTCCCCACAGCCGCTGCCTCTCCTCTCCTCCTCTCCGGGGCTCGGGACATTCCCAGCCCGCTCTGGGGACGCTCCGGCTTCCTGCTGCGTTCAACAGCAATGAGAAAGAGCAGCTGGAGGGAATCCAAGGTGGGGGAAGCAGGCGAGGGCCGTTCCAGGGAAAACAAGGAGCGGACAGGTCCTGCCACCGAAGGTCTGGGAGATGTCACCGCGCCGCCAGAACCGAGGTGCTCCAACATGGAACAGAATCCGCGGGGACACGGGAAACGGGTCACCACAACCCAGCAAGGACCACGGAGGCAATCACTGAGGACTTTGGAAAGAGGAGGCGGCGTTTTCCGGGTGATGCAGCTGCGCCCTGCCCTGCCCGGGGGGCACAGGCCACGCTCACCCCTGGCTGAGCCTGCCCCGGGGGACACAACCTGAGCCAGACCTCGGCGCAGGAACGGGGAACTCGAGACGGACACGACAAACAAAACCCGCGGGTGACGGCTCTGCTTCTCACCGGGAAGGGCGGCAGGAGGCAGAACCATCAGCACCGGGAGAAGATGAGCATTTGAAATGTTTACCACGCAATCTCTGCCAGTCCCGTCGGGCATCCACGCAGAACTCCCTCGTTTCCAACCGGGCTTCCCTCGAGGATCCGATGGGCGCGGCACAGGCACAGCTGGGAAGGGCCTTTGGAAGCGTTTTGGAACGGCCGGAGGCACGGAGGGGATGAGGAGTTACTGCACAGGTGGGCATCCCCTCGCAGCTGGGCTGGTGCTGGCAGGGCCGTGGGCTTCCCGGCAGGTCTGTGACGTGCAGAACCCGGCAGGAATCCCCCGTCAGGCGAGGCTTCGCCGGGGAAACCCCTCAGATGGAGATTTACACGGTAAGGAACACGTGAGAAACGGCTGCACAAGCCAGGGGCAGCTCCCCACCAGCTGCCCCCTGCAGAGTCCGTCCGCCTCTCCTTCAGCTGCCCAGGGGACACGGGGCACCAAGCAGATGTAAAGGTAATGTTCTGTACATTTTATTTCAATAAAGACATAAGACAAACAGCGTAAAGATGCCCAGATGCCCTAAAGATAAATACATTTAAAAGATTCTCATTAAAATGAATCTGTAGTATTTCTTTCCTGCAAGCAAAATACCTTTCTTTAAATACAAAAAAAATCAGTATTCTGAATTGCAAATGTTTTCACTTTTTTGCAGAAAATCTGCCATGATGATTTTGTTTTTTAATGAATAAGGATTTTCCACAAAACAGGCTTGCTCTACATGCTAAGTTTTAACAGTTCAGTGACACCATGTGCTAGCTACATACACAACAGATAATATAGTAAGAAAACACTCAACCTGATGAAAAGTTAAAATCTTCATTAATACACTGGAAAAAGTTGACATAACTCATGCCTTTTAAAATCAAAAATACAAAAATTAAATGTTTTGCTAAAAAGATTTTCCTTATTTTAAGGACTCATTTGAAAATGAAGCTGCATGTAATTTGTACAATAAAATTGTACAAGTAAACAGGTAATATACATAAAAAATTAATTGACATACTTCTCAATTATCAGCTGTCCACCTTTAATTTCCAATACTGTACTTTCTTATCAAGCATACAAAATAGCAAACTTCTCTTTAGAAAAAGTGCCGTTCTGTGACATCTTTTACACAAAACCAGTCCGAGCCTGTGGCGTGGTAAATGCAGTCGAGAGGCGAAGCTTCCCCCCCTGACTGGGCCGAGCTCTCCCTTTCCCGTGCCGAGCCTGGGGAGGAACCGAGTGCCCTCGGCTGGAGAGGAGCAGGGAGGAGCAGGGGGTGGCAGCGCAGCCCTGCCCCGGCCAGGGGCGGCTGAGGGCAGCAGGGCCCGGGCTGCCAGGGTGAGGTATTCCTTGTCCATCGTGGTGCCACTGCCAGCTCCGCTCTGTCCGGAGGCACGACGTGCCGGCGCCATGGTTTGGGATATTCCCGACGTTAGGCGTTCTTATCTTCGTCTCATCTAAGCCAGTCTCTTGGATTTTTTTCTTTTTTTTTTGTTGTTTTTGTTTTGTTTTTGGAAAAGGTTTCGACTACGGTAGAATATTACAGAAATAAAATATAAATGCAAGGGGGTGTGGGGGGGGTGTTTTTTGTTGGTTTTGTTGGGTTTTTTTTTTTTCTTTCTAAATGAAACTTACATGGGCTAAAACTAGAGAATATTTTTTAAACAAATATACAGGATGCAGGCAGACAAAGCAGGGAAACGGCCAGCCAACTGTTTAATAAAAAAACTAACAAAATTTGGCTATTTCCAGAAAAACTATGAAGCGCCTCAACTAAAAGGAATGCATAATGAAATTCTAATCTAATACAGGTCAAAAATGTAAAAAGGTTATAAACCTTAACAGGAAAAATAAAACAACTTTTACTGGCCATTCCTGTTGAAATGAGAATCTTAAAAGTAACAGAAAAGTGGCTACAAACCCACTTAGAGCACCGAACAGAGAGAAAATCCGAGTCCGTTTTCAATCTCTGTTGTATCATAAAATCCTGTGTTTCTACAGGTCAAACTGCTGGTGGCAGAAACAGAATTTTCTTTATAAACTGCAGATGTTCTGTACATAAAAAATTTCCTTGGAGTTGCACTAGTTCTAAAGACTTTTCTGTTCTAGCCTCCCTACTGCGGGTACTGGATTGTACTGATGGCGGCAACCTCAGGTGTAGAAAGTCTCTTTCCGTAACCCTTGATCATTGTTGGGCACCAAAGATAAGAAAAGCAAGACGGGGTACAAAAATGCAAAATTTCAACAGTAATGGCAATGTTTTGTATTAGTCCAACAGGGTCCTGCATTTCCTCCCCTCGGCAGCGAGAGCAAAGGCTTTAATCGGGGGGTAGCAAATCATGCAAGCGAAATCTGTCTCTGATGTGAGGTCGGACGTCTTCGTTCTGTGGGGAGAGGGCAGGGTTAGGAGAACAAGCACAGCCAGGCCCCCGGGGCAGCAGGGCTCCTTCTCTAACACCCTCTCTGAATCCAAGGAGTGCAAACAGCAGCCGTGCCACCGCGGGGCCTGGCACAAATAACTCCACAGCATCCGCAGCGGCTCGGCAGCGCCTCGTCGGCCTTTGAGGGATAAACACAGGGCAGAGCCAGCAACAGGAGGCACTAAACAGGCGTCAAAAGGCTCCGAGATTCCCTCACGACCGCTGGCACAGTCCCAGGGCCCTCCTGCATTCCCAGCACAGTCAGCAGTGACAAGTCCCCTGTCGCTGTGTGCGCACGCCCCTGGATCCTCACCAGATCCTCACCAGCCTCCATCTCCGTGACTCAGAAACCCTTTAACAATAGCTGAAAACACGAAAGGAACTCACTGACAGCTTTGGGAAAAGCCAAGAAAGCAAACACTTACCAGCTCTACGAGTTTCTCCAGAAATGGAATCAACTTTAGGAGTTCATTATCGTTTTTATCCATGAACCAGCTTTCTATAGGAATTCCATTGGAAAGCTGAAGTTAAAATACGGAAAAAAGATCATCAGCACGCCACTTCTATTTAATTTACCTACAAATACGACTTGTGAAATAGCATTTGGGCAAAAAATGTTCCCAAGTTACAGATTTTTCCCTGCAGTAAACCTCAGGGCAAAGCCCCAGGCTTACATAAGGAGTGAGTTTCGAGTGTGGGGGCTCCCTGGTCCCTGGGGGAAGTTCTGCCCCTGGAGGTGTCTCCGGCCCCAGCCCCTCACCTGGTAAGCAAAGGCTTGTGGTGAATTGTCGATGATGATGGTTTTGGAGAGGTCTCTGCCCAGGATGTTCAAATCCTTGATGTAATTCCCTTGTACACACACACAATGCTCACGGAAGAGTCGATGCCTGGCATTAAAGGAAAATACTCATTAATGAGACCAAGGACAGCATCCCCACTGCACCAGGAACACGGAGCTTTACCAGGCATTACCCCATTTTTTCTCCTCAGATCTCCTGTTAGAGCACTGGGCCCTTTTTCTCTTCTCCTTAGAGCTTTTTGCTGGTAAAATGCCCAGTTCAGGTGACTTTGCACTAACCCCGTTCTGGGGTGGGTCTTTCTATTTATTCAGGCTCTTCTTTAACAGACAGGCTGACGAAGGCACCCAGAGCACCCCAAGGATCTGCCAAGCCCCAGGTGCTGCACAGAGCCAGTTTTTTGGGGTTGATTCCCCCTTTATTCTGTGGCAGCCCTCACAGACAGGGCCTCCCTGTGCCACCTTGTGCCAAAACACCAAGTGTCCCAAGGAATGTTTCCTTTCCTGTTACACTTCTGCTGGCAATTAGCCTATTTCAGTTATTACATCTCAAAAAAAAAAGCCTCGGATCCAGAAGAGCCCATCAGTTCCTTCCCTGTCCATTACCCTGCTCCCGTGTCACCGATGACAGAAGGAATGGACGGATTGACTGAAAGGACCCTGCCTGAAAAACCAGCAGCAACAAAACTCCCCTTTCACGGCCTACCCAGAGAATTCCAAATGGTGGAGTAGGCAGATTTGGGGCTGCCCAGCCCCACTGCAGAGCAGCCCCTTCCAGGCTGCCTGTGTGTTGAAAGGGAGTGCTCAGGAGCTGTACACAGCCTGCCTAATTCCATGCAGGAGCCGAGCTCCCCACGTTGCCATGGAGGGAAATGAGCTGCTGCATTTATATATAGAGTGTGAGTCACACGTGTGGGGCCTGACAGGCACCTGGGGCTGGTGGCAGAGCTGGGGCCGAGCCAGCTCAGCCCCACACGGAGCACAGGAGCGTCTCTGCACACCCTGTCTGGCTGCTCGTGCTCTCCCTGTCCCAGCACAGGAGCAGCCCCGGCGCCGAGCCCAGGCGTGGATGAGGTTTGGGCCGTGGCCCCACGCTCTGCTCTGCAGTGCCCCTGCCCCCTGGGCACCGTGCTGTGGGGTGACACGGCTCTGGCACCGCCAGGGATGGCTTCCCCGGCCCGGGACACCCCACACAGGGAAACCCCTGAGCAGAAATCAGTCTGGGCCCAGCACGGCCAGGTACGGCATCCCTGCCAGGTGGAGCGACAGAATCTCACCCCTGGAATCTCCTTCTGCCATAAGGAACTGGAAAAGCCAAACACTTCCCAACAAAGCTCAGTACTGAGAAATGAGAAACCAAACCAGCTCTAAGACAAAACCAACAGACAAATGATTTTGTGAATTCAAAGCATGCCGATTGTAAAAGCTACACAAATCACGATTTATAATAAATAACTCGAGTTGGAACAGTTTAAAAGCAATCAGGTACTCGTTTCATTTCCTGTATTTGCAGCGTGTATTCCAAAGCAGGTTTTTGATCCCCCAGAGGTCATTTCCCACGAGCCAAGCTAACAGAGACTGAACAGGGACAGGCTGGGGCCGGGGGTTATTCTATCCCAAGGCACCAATTCCATCACTCGAGTCCATTTCTCCCCCTCCCTCAGCCCAGGGAGCCCCTGCAGCGAGGAGCACGTCCCACCCCGCTGGGCAGGCCCAGCACAGCCCGCACACTGCTCTGCTTTTACCTGACCAGCTGCTTTTTGGGGTCCAGGATGTTCAATAGCTTGTCTGCATACACCTTCTTAGAAGCAGTAAACAGAATGATCTGGGGGATTGGAGGGGAAAAAGTCACCACTGGAGGGACAAGCAAGTGGGTGCAATTTCAAATCTGAAATTTGCCAGGTGGTGCCTGAGGGTTTTACCTCATAAATCTGAGACATCCGCTCCAGGAACTCTCGGAAGAAGGGCCTTAGCCGGACATACACCTGCACAGAGAGAGAGGGGCTCCAGCAAACACCCCCCAGCACAGCCCACAGGGGCAGGGGAGCCCCGAAACCAGCAGCAGCGGGCTCAGCTGCCCGTGTGACACCCCCAGGGACAGCAGCACCCCGGCAGCTCAGCGGGGAGCAGCCACGCAGCAGCAGCAGCCTTGACACGGCTGCTGCAATTACAGAAAGAGCTGATAAAACGCAGAGGTTGGACCATCTCTAAATTAAAAATGAAACGGGTTGCTTTGATTAAACACCCTGACTTGGCTCTCACCAGCAGGGCAGCACCAGTTCAAGCCCTGGACACGAGAACTAAATCCTCTTCTTCATAACCACCAACAATTACCTGAGCCTGGGGGGCTGTCAGAAGTGGCTTTAAAAAAAAAGCTTCCATTGCTTCTACATTTCCATAAACTCAACCAGCAGCAGCACAGAACTGCACACCCAGAGAAACCATTCCCTGTAAGGAATTGTGGAGTCACAGGAGGCCCCAGCCAGGAGGGTTCTGCCTCTCTCTGACTCCAACACAGGATCTGGGCTCACGGGGAGGAGCTGCAAAGGGGAACAGTTTAAGGGAATACAGAATTCCCTGCCAGATCTGACACCTCCAGACAGGTGTAAAATACCAGGCTGCTGCTTCCCTCTCTTCAAACGAGAACTACACACAGCAAGGGTTCCCCACAAAACAAAATAAAAGAGTTTGTGGTTCTCTATTTACCTGGTAAATGACGTCTTGAAAAAGAACTGGAAAAGTGAGTGCAGCATCTTCTAATTCATTTAGACTACAGTGCACTAATGTTTCATCCTAGAGAAAGGGTTACATAAAAGAAAGAAAAGAATGTGAAAAAGCAACGTGGAAAACAGAAGCAGCTTTCTGCATTTTATGTTCATTTTAAAGCAGGTTTATTTAGAATGGAAAATGTACTTTTGTGCAAGTGCTGTCAAGATTGAAGAAAATTCTTAGGATGAATGAAACCTTTCATTATTCTTGCAATTAAAAAAAAAAATTCACTAAAAATGTCTGCTGGGGGTGTAGTTATAAGGAGCTATTTTATTCTGTAGGCTCTTCTCTCATTCATCTCCAGCCTGTATCTTTCAGTGTGAATATTCCAGGGACGGCCCAACTGATGCTGCTCCAAAAACCACACCACCCTTAAGAGGGTCTGAAACAACCTTCAAAACAGAGGCACCGAAACAAATCCTCATAAAGACAATGCCTTTTATAAGAGCATTTCAAAAAGTGGATTTGTCCCCTGTAAGAATGTTCTAGAAAGTAAAAGTTTAATTTTTCATCAGTCTTGAGGAAAGACTCTCCTAACTGAATTCACTGAATGTTCCTATTTATTGCACCTCATTTCTCCCCCACTGGATGCAGGGAAGCTTTACGGGGACAGAGAAGGGTTTGAGATGTTAAAACTGTAATGCCTTCTCTTTTTAAAGCAGGATGTAAGTATCTGACAAATACAGCTCACATTCCATTCCTACCACAATTAATTCTTTTTCAACTATTTTTAACTAAAATTATGCAACATTCAACAGTCTTTTGTTTAAAGCAAGCATAACTGATTTCCACGACGACCAAAGTAAGGGAAATGCTCCATCTCCCTTGCTTTGCTTTGTGATTATAAAGATATTTACCAAGTCTAGAACTAATGAGAACTCTGGTGTGCTTCTGGTTTTTAGTGGCAGAGCTGGCTTCCTGTTCAGCTGCTCTTCTGTTAGTGGGGGGACGTGTTTGATGAAATAGTATCTGGAAAAAAATACAGATTTTGCTGTAAAAATGTTCATTATTCAACTGCAATGTTGTAGCCCGACTTAATATTTGAAATATTTAAGGCACAAGAAGTAAGTATATTAAATTGAAACAAACCCCACATGAGCATTCACTTTTTTTTTTTTTTAAAGCTAAGAGCTTCTGGAGTTCATTATCATAACATGAAAATGATCCAATTTAAATAGAAGCATCTTAATTAAATACCCCAAATGATTAATTTACTGTTTCCAGTAGAAACACTGGCACTTACGGATCAAAGACTTCCCAGTCCTCTTCATAGGTGGCTTCTGCATGGGCTGATGAGTAGCCACTGTCTGGAGATACTGGTGCTGAAATTCAACGAAAATGACCAAAACAAAAAATAAAACAAAAAACCACAAGAGCTGGTCTTATTAGTGCAGTTCTTTGAAGTGACAATTTGAGCCACGAGGGAGGAAAGCGGTGACAAACTCTCCCTCCAGCCCCACCTCCCCTGCCAGGGCTCCCCTGGGCTGGAGCTCTGCTCAGAGGTCACATTTACCCTCCCCCAAAAAAAAAGCTGCTCATCTGCCACAGCTTGGAGGGTCTGGGGAGGGTTCACTTAAGGATTTAATGCTGCCCACGCACACAGAAGGTGAATGTTATGGCCACGGATTTTGTCGAAATAGTTGTTGTCGGATGTGGGGGACCTGTGTGTTTCTCATTCACAGGTGGGGCTAATACAGGACATCAGAATGCAGCCAGGGTCTCTTGGGAGGCCAGCAAGTGCAGAGCGTGCAAGTTCGGTGTTAACAGCAATCATTCCTTAATAACTATATTCATATTATATACTGCCCATCCCCTGTCCCTGTCCCGTCAGCGGGGGCTGGCAGTGCCCCGTGCCCTCCCCTGTCCCTTACCCATCAGCGGGGCTGGCAGTGCCCCGTGCCCGTCCTGTCCCCTGTCCCTTACCCGTCACTGGGGGCTGGCAGTGCCCTCCCCTGTCCCTTACCCGTCAGCGGGGGCAGGTCGCGCTCCGCCGGCTCCTCGCTGTCTGCCAGCCCGTTGTTGACGGCCCTGGCCTGCCCGGCCTGCCCGGGGAAGGCGCCGTTGGCGGACGTGGCCGTGCTCGTGGTGATCTCGTCCACCTGCTCCATGTCCAGCTGCTTCACGATCTCCTCGGCCTCCACGGCCTGGCCCGGGGAGTCGGAGCCCGACGTTCCTGAGGGACATTTCCAAAGGCTCCTCAGCCCTGGGCTGAGCTCCCCGCCCGGGGCTCCGCTCTTAACCACACGCAGAGAGAGCCTCAGAACAGTTGAAGAGATCTGAGCTGGCTCGTGCCACGGAAATAAGAACCCAACCCTGACAATGACTTCAAATCACGTTTGGGATGAGGAATGCCATCCCTTTGTTTTTCCTGAAAGGTGCACCACTAAATTCACCTAGGAAAGAAATGTTCTAAGGGTTGTAAAGCTTCTTGCCTTAACCATCAACCCATTCAAGAATTAAGGAGCCTTTCTGCCTGGCAGCAGTAACTCTTGGTTTGTGAACCAGAATGAAAAGTGCGCTGCCACTCAAAGCAGCTATTTCATACAAAAATCTATCGCTCTCAGCTTTAAGATTATTGGCTTTTTAAATAATGCTCACCATTCTTATTTGCTGGTGAAAAAAAATTGAAGACAGGAGAAAATATGGTTCCCAGTAACGTTGTTCGCGGGGGACTGCCTGTGGTAGGGTTATCTTCCAATTTTCCATTTTGCTTTACGTGTTGGTTCGTCATCTCATAACTTCCAGCTTCTGGAAAAGAAAAGATACGAGTTTTAACACCACCTTCAGCTGCCTCTGCTCCTTTACACTCAGCTTTTGCTCTCTAGGGGTGTGCTCTTGTTCATGGCTGAGCTGGGTGAGCCAGCAACTTTCCACCAGCATAAGGTCGAAGTGTCCCTTCTCAACACCCTCTGCAGCTTCTCTCCAGAGGAGGCAGCACCCCCTGCTCACACGAACAGCAGAGGAGCAAAGCCTGGCAGTGATGTGGCAGGAGGCAGCCCCGGAGCTGGCAGTGCCAGGACTCCACTAGAGGGAGGCACCAGAAAGGGTCAGAATTCCCTGGCTGAGCCTCCAGCTGCTGCAGAGCCCGGCGTTCCTTCCTCTGCACACACACACAGAGGCACAACCACAACCCGGAGGGGAAAGAACTGTCAGTTGTTATTGTCAGAATTAAATGAGTATCCACGTTACAGATCCCACACTCTGCAGCAAGGGTGATCTCTCATCCCACAGCTCGAGTGCCCATCTCACAGCTCTGATAGAAACCTCTGTGTTTGGCAAGTGCTTTCAGCACCTGCTTACTTCCACAAACATCAAGAGTTGGGAGGTCACGTCTCCCTTTTGTTTGTGAGAAAATGGGAGAAGAGCTAAATCAAATTATTATGGGACTTTTAGAATAGTAATTAAAACAAAACAAAACAAAACAAAAAAAAGTAAAATTAGCTCCAAAGGAGCTGCTGCTGATCCCAGCTGTTCTCACAGAGATCCAGCAGAAGTGCCTGGGGGGTGATGGAAGAACTGCTCACACCCAGGGCATCCTGCTTTGCTGGGATCAGCTGAGCCCTGCTCTCCCTGAAGTCAGCCAGAGCAGGCCAGCCCCGGGGCAGGGCACAGCTGGGAGATGAGGGAATCGCTGCCCCGTGGGGCACAGGGGGAGGAGGGACCCACCTCCATTCATCTGACTTTTCCGCCGCACTCTCGAGAGCTGTTTGTTGGGCTTCTCTCCTGTCTGGGGCGTGGAGGTGATCAAGTTGTTATCGATATCCCGCTCAATCCGACTCCTCTTAGTGGGATTTTCTCTTTCTTCCTTAAAATAGAAAAGAGGGGGAAAAGGAAACGTACTGAGCAGCGCCTCTCTTTCCACGGAACAGACCAGAGAATGTGATCTCCTGGAGAAGGCTCACCAAAGATCCCTTCCCTGCTCCACCTCCAGACGCAGAACGTGTGTCTGGCCGGCTGGGATTTCACATCAGTTTAAACTAAGTCAAAGTATGGGCAATGAAAACTCTACAGGGAGCAGAAAAATTGTCTTTATAGCCAATCTATAAATACTCCAGTGCTGCAGAGGCTGGGAAATGCAGAGACAAGGCAACTAAAATGACCTGAAACTTGATTTCTCTGCCTGTTAAATACACGGGAGGTGAACTGCCTAACAATAGCCAGTGTGACACTCCATACCAGTACAGGCCAAACTGAGCTGTGAAAAACCCAAGGATTCTCCTTACCTGGAAATAAGTGAGTGCAGCACTCATGGGAACGAGACAGAACCAAACAGTTTTGCACATCTGTGCATGGCTCTACCTGCAGGCACAGGCTCATGACAGGTTTCTTACCCTTTTCCCCCAAAACACCTAGGACAAGTTGATAAAATGTTGAAATGTAATCAGATTTTTATCAGGCGGCTGATCTGGGATACATTGTAAATTCCTTATGACTTCTTGGATACTCTTCTTTCAAATCTGCAGTTACATAATGGCAGCATCCCAACCGCTGGGATGGAGCATGTGGGGTTTTTAAGTGACAAAAAAAAAGTCAGTTTTCGCAGTCATTGCAAGGTTACATTCAGCCTGTGGAAGTTTATATATATTTATTTGTGTGTGTGTGCATTTTTCCCCTCAGATGTCCATGCAGCACATGCAACGGGTGTTCACAAGTGCAGATCAATAAAGCTCAGCTTTGTAGCTGCACCAAGATGGGAGATTTTGTGGTTTTCCCTGACAAGATCTGGATGTGATGCTCCAAGCAGGGCAGTGCTCACTGCAGGAATCCCTGAGCAGCTGCATCAATTCCATGGCACTTGGATTTGTGAGGTTTGACCTTCCATTGATTAAACGACTCCTAAATTTGAATAAAATTGCCAGAAACAGGCAAGAAGTTAATGCTTACAGACTGGCTTTTCTAAATTGTTAGTACTGGTAATTCCTAAAAGCTGGATTCAAGGAATCCTTAGAATAGACACTAAGAATGTACTGAATTTATTTGACATTTTCACAAAGAAACACCAGGTAATACAGCCTGTGATTTATTGGACTGTTAAACACACCTACCACCGACTCCTGAAGCTTTCCAAGTCTGCTTTCCCTGACACACCTCACTTGTGGCCTTCCAACTCTTTACGTTTTGCTTCCACCCCACGACTAATTCCTAACAGAACCCCCCCCCAAGCTGGGAGCGATTCTGACCCACTGAGAGCAGCCAGCGTACCTTGGGTGTGCTTCCTTTGATGAACTTTTTGATCGAAGACAAGAGGCCGGTCTCATTTTTGGGTGGTTTTCCCCCGCCGCCGGGTAAGGGCTCCTCCACCTCCGAGTGTTTCCGCTTGGCCCGCAGCGCCCGCGGCGTGTGCAGCTGGTTGGACTGCTGGGAAGATTTCCGTGTCCTCAGCCTCATCTTCATGGGTACCACATGGAAAGCTGCAGAGGGAAAAAGAGGGAATCCTTCGCTGAGGAGGGTTCAGCTCCTGAATGTGAGAGGTGCCCTCCCGCCCAGCTCAGCGCCAGAGGAACAAAGGGATGGAATCTGCCCGCAGCTCATCGGGGCATGACCCTGCAGCCGGGGCGGGGAGGAAAAACCCACCTGCCCGGAATGACACAAGGGTCTGGGCAGGAAAGCACTTCTCAGGTCATGGAGTGCAACAGCCACACCTTGTCCAGCGGGAGGGTGTCAACTACCTCGATGACTGATTGTGGGACTGATTGTGGGGTGCCTGTTGTCTCCAAATCACGGGACTCTGTGACCCAGGAGGTTCTTTCCTCTCCCTGTTCCTCAAAATACTCCAGGTCTCCACACTAAACCTGAGATGAGGCAGAAATCTAAACTCCTGTTAAGTGCTCGCAGAAGGAATCAAGAGCCTGGGCACTCAGAGTGGGTGAGGACAGAGCAGCTCTGCAAAGGAACCCAAGCTGAGCCTCAACACAGCTGAGCTTGGGAGTCACGTTAGACCTTGGGAACACTCGTGCAAGGGCAGTATTTATTAAAGCAGAGTAAAAGGCCATTCCAGGGAATGCATCCCATTTATCTCCGGCCTCCAAGGGGGCTGCTGGTATTGTCACAGCCCAGCCTCAATGTCACTGCTCTCTGGGCTGGGGATGTGCCTTCTGCAGCTGCCAGGAGCTGGGCTGGTTTGAAGGGGACTCCTCGTGTTTAAAATCATTCTTATGATGGATAGGAAGCAGAAAAATAAAGTAGCAAGAAATCCATCTGAGGTGTAATACACAGAAATACTGGAAAGAAAGTAATTTGCCTTTCCTAGCTGAAATCATGACAAAACCCAGGTTTTTAAAGAAAATTGTATGCTTATCACGACAGGAATCAGTGCCTGCCTTTCTGGAGTCCATTTAGTGTAGATCTGATTGCTGCAGAGACAGAATAAATATAGCATTTAACATGTAAGGTGCCTTTCTGGGGTCCATTGAGTGTGGATCTGATTGCTGCAGAGACAGAATAAATATAGCATTTAACATGTAAGGTGCCTTTCTGGGGTCCATTGAGTGTGGATCTGATTGCTGCAGAGACAGAATAAACAATCTGCAACGCTTAACGTATAAGTAATGTCACAACAACAGGTATGTTGTTTAGGAAAAGGCAACGGTAGCACTGGGATGAGTCACAGACAGGGAAATACTGATAATATTTCTGAAAACCAGTCCAAAACCTGTTACACAGCTGTGTTTGTTCCCAGGTAAATCTCAGTCTCGCACAAAGGAGTTGCAGCTAACGAGGAATGACCCAAGACTGACACTGCTGCCAGACCTAGCAAGGAAAGGACTCCGAGGGTAGAGCCACGGGTGAAACACGATGTTACCCAGAATTACTACATGGAATATTCGCTGTAACTGCCAGCAAACACGGGGGTCCTTGTCCACAGGTCCAGGCTCAGCATTTCCATCCGTGGTCAGTACAGCAACACAAGGCAGTTCAGTCCAACTGTGCCCAGCCCTGCAAGGCCACCACTCACCCACGTCCCCAGGGCTGTTCAACCTCTGCACCAGCGGGGCCCACGGCCCTGCCCAGGGCAGCTGTGCCACGGCTGGACAGCCCTTTCCATGAGGAAATTTTCCTCGATGCCCACCCTGCCCTCCCCTGGCCGGCCCGAGGCCGTTCCCTCTCCTCCTGTCCCTGTCCCTGTTCCCACAGCCTGACCCCCGGCTGTCCCCTCCTGGCAGGAGCTGTGCAGAGCCACCAGGGCCCCCTGAGCCTCCTCTGCCCCTTCCCAGCTCGCTCAGAAGCTCCTCACAGGATTTATGTTTCGGATCCTTGCGCAGCTCTGTCGCCCTTGTCTGGACACACTCCAACACCTCACTGGCCTCGCTGCTGCTCCCTCATTTGTTTCCCGCACTCCCTTCAGATCTTGTCTCCTCCTCAGAGACCTGAGCAGCTCACGGAGACACCAGGGAAAATTCCTTCATTTTTCTACCATGGAATGGGTTTATAAGGGGAAGCAGCGGGTGTCCGAGCAGTGCCACGGCGCGTCAGGGAGCGGCAGAGCTGGACGTGGCACGGCCCGTGGAGGTGCCGGGCTCTGCCCGAGGCTGGCAGGAGGGCACAGGGAGGCTCTGCTGCCAGGGCACCCACCGTGGGCCAGCCCCAGGGCCTGCACGGAGGGGGCAGCGCTGCGGGGCCAGGCTCCGGCCCCCGCTGGCCTCTGTGGCCTCAGGGAGCCAGCAGCGATGTCACAAACCAGCGAGCCCGGCCACGGCCCTGTCCCCAGGAGCCACGTCCACACCTTTCAGTCCCTCCAGGGCTGGGGACTCCCCCACTGCCCGGGCAGCTGTGCCAAGCTGGAGAACTCCCAGCGAAGAGACTTTCCTCATGCCCACCCTGCCCTGCCCTGGCCCAGCCTGAGGTCGGTCCCTCTCCTCCTGTCGCTGCTCCCCTCCTGTCCGGGAGCTGTGCAGAGCCCGAGGTCCCCCTGAGCCTCCTTTTCTCCCGGCTGAGCCCCTTCCCCAGCCCCGTTCCCTGCCCTGCACTCGCTGCAGCCCCTCAGGGTCTCTCTGGCCAGGAGGGGCCCTGGCAGTGCCACCTCAGGGGACGGGCACTGCCCTGGGCCTGCCCACGCTGCCGTACTGACCACAGAAACAAACGTGTGTAAAAAGGAATTAAAGTGGAAAAGAAACTCACCCCAGTAAAATTCCAATGCGGAATGAAAATACTACTTCAAATTCGCTACGGTGTAAGTTGCCTGATTTTTCTAGAACTGGAACAAACATCAGTCAGACAAAAGATGAACCAATTTAATATTTGTCAATGGCGAGTACATATTTATCCAGCAGGGAAACGCACAGCTCCTCTGTGCAGCCCTGCCAGGGGCTCCTTTGGCTCGCTGCACATCCTGGGTATCAAGCCTGGGGTTATAAATATCTCTAATGGACTTAGCAACAGGTACCTACAATCCTCTCAGAAACAGGAGTTTGCTTTCCCAGCACTGGATCCAGTTGGCAGGGGAGTTTTTACTCAATTACAGTCATGGTTCTTTCCCGAACCAGGCTACAAAACTTAACGTAGTCAAAATCATCAAGTCTAAAGATGTGGGAGAATTTCCTGCCTCGGACCCGCAGGATTTGGATTTCCCCAGCACGTGCCATCCCTGACAGCAGGGCTGGGTGACCAAGGACCTGAGCCCGGGCTGGCACTGCCACCTCCACTGTGCCAGCGAGCTCTGCTCAGGGTAGCCAACTCCCAAAGCCCTCCTCTCTTCAAGTACTTCTACACTTATATTAAACCCAGACAGAGTGGGGGGAAAAAAAGAAAAAAACCTTGTTCTTCAAGAGAGAATTACATGGCAAAGCAGGACTAAAAGGAATATCCAATCAATAATTTGTGGCACGGGAAAATAAAATGTAGGAGTGCTTGAAAAGCAGCAGCTGAAGGAGTTAGGGCTGCAATAAATTCCAGTTTCCTGAGTCCACACACAGCAAGTGTCAGGCTCCCTACCTCGAGAATACTGTTGTGATTCCATGGCACAGGTACACTGTACTTACAGGAAAGAAATTCCAGTGAATGACTCATATTTCAAAGCGAGAGCACACCTCCACGGAATCTGCACTTAGGGATGGTTTCTTTCCCACCACATATGACACTGCTGTTTTCTCTACTTCCCCCCAAAGTATTAAAAGGAAAATTAGGTGAGGCACATCTAATTACAGGCTTTAGGGCTTTCTGATACAGGAAAAGGTTGAAGATGGTAAAAGAACAATGGTGAAGAACAATAGGAAGAGATAAGTGACAAGAAAATTCAAAGTGATAGTGTTGAACAATTTCTCCATTCAGTTTGGCGCTCGGGGATAACACTGAACCGCCACCACAGAAATCAATCCATCCCAAGCCTGCACACCACAGGAGCTCCAGAGCATTCAGACAGCTTAAAATGTCCAGAGTGTGACTTTGGTGACAGCAACACAGGGGATAAAAAACTTCTATTTATTTTCCCGGGGTTTTCCTTGAAACACTTTTCACGCAGAGCCGAGAACGGGAATTACTTTCTAACGTTTTTCCAGTGCTGAGCGCCAGGGCAGGGTGCAAACAGAGCTGTGAGCTGTCTGAGGGCTGTGAGGAGGGCTGGCAGGCTGGTGCCCCGTGCCCAGAGCTGCCACGCTAACGCCACGCCAGAGGGGTTTGGTCAGCACGTCTCTGCGCCGTGACCCAGCGTGAGGAAACATCCCGAGGAGGAGATGCGCTCCCAAGCTGCCTGGGATCCCTTCCAGGGGCTGGGCACGGAGCAGGAACGGAGCCGTGCTGGGCTCCAGACAGCCCCGAGCACACGGGAAGGACACGGGGCCAGCACTGGCACCCGGGAAAGCTTCACCCAGACTGCCCCAAGCACTTCCACAGCTCCAGGAAAGACTCCTCGCTAGTTCAGGATGGTCAGACTCTTCCCCTTCAACCACTCTTGGCCTTTTCTAACCAACTTATTCTCCTTCCCTAGAAAATGACAGTCATTTCATGTCACTCCAGCAGATGTATTTCATATTTTCCAATGCACTGCACTACTTGTCACTCTTCTCCCATCTTTAGGTGTGTTTTTCTGCCACTGCAGAACTGAGAGAGCAATAAACCAGGAAACCCTGACTCAAAGCAGTCTGGAAGTGACGCTAGGCTGGGATAGGTGAAGGCAAAATAAAAAGGCACTGATTTATTAAAATAGCAAATCACCCAAGATGTAGCATTCAGATGTTGGTGCTGGGTTATGAAACGTATAAAGCAACCAACCACAAGTTCCATCAAAACAACAGTAAGGAACTACAACTATCAAAGGCACCTCTAAATTCCCCGTTTCACTGAAAGGCATTTTCTGCTCCTCCTCACCTTCCAAGGCACTAAATCATTTCCCTCTGAAACAATCCTGCTTGAAATCCTTGGTCTTCAGTCACCCTGTCCGAACCCTGGTCCCTCAGGACATCTGCCCTACACTCACTTCTACTCTCCCAAAGTTTGAGTAGCTCCCCTAAAACAAACACGTCCTTAGAAGGATTTTGCTAAAGAAGGATGGCAGCTTTTTACAACTGGCCTCAACAGAAAAGAGATCTTTTGTTCCTTCATTTTTCTGCTCTAGCCATCATATTTCTGTTTTGCCATTGCTTTTTGCTAGTGAGGCTTTGTTTTGATTATACCAAATGTATTTAGAACTGAAAGTTTATTCCCTCCCAGCCAAATATTTTTCTCTTTGCACTGAGGGTACACGCTGGTAATTAATTCAGGCTTTCCAGCTTGTCTCACACTAAGCAAGGAGGAAACTTGGAGAACCGGGGCAGCAAAGCTCAAGCAGAACCCCAAAACCCACTGCAGAAAGAAGATCCTATTGACAACTTCAGTGCTGCCACAATTTCACTCGAGTCACTTTCGGATCTCGGGGGCTCCTGAGAGCTTGGGAAGGGAAAGTTTGCAGTGCCCGAGTTTTAGAGCAGTAAGAGACTGCACAGAACCTGCTCCTGCTGGGATTCCGGCAGGGCCCAGCTGTCCTCAGGCTCTCTGGACATTTAATCCACAGTGCCAGGCACCCAGGGAGCCTATTTATGGAAGTCGAGTCCCTCTGTGACAAGCCGTGGCGCAGACAGGTTGCAAACACTTCCTGAACAGACCTTCTGGGATGTTGTCTGGCTACAGAACAATCCCGACGAGTTACTTGTTCTAACTCACCCATGCTAGTTATCTTTTGAATTCAAAACAACCCGAAACCAGCAGATTAATAAACCCGAGTAAGTCTGCGCTGCACCACGGAAGGCACGGAGCAGTCCCTGTGTCGGTGAGGAGAATCCAGGAGTTTCTGCAAGGTCTGCACAGCAACAGAGCTGCCTTTTGCTGAACTTCTCCAGAACCCCAATCGTGCTCCGCTCCACCTGAATCCTCCGGGGATCACAGGCCCAGCCCTGCACCCCACAGGACCTTGTCAGGTTGCTATCTTTTAAAAGGATAGATAAGGGCTCTGCCTGCTCCTTCGGCCTTAAAAATAGCAGACTATTTTTACTGCGGGATAAAGACTCTTTCAATGATAATATGATTCTCATTGCCCTGGCAAACACTTGCCTTGGTACACTGAGGTTAAACTGCTCTCCCCTCTGCACGGGGCTGCTTTCATGCTCTCCTCGCACCTGGCTTCCCTAATTTAAAATAAAACATCAGCCAACTGCGTTGTTAAAAACAGGGGAAACTCCAGCACAGCCAGGATTTGTATTTCTCAGTGTCCAGACAAAATTTAAACGAATCCTTTCCCCTTATGGATACATGCTGAATTAATCCTGACTCTTTCATAGCCCATCCTGGCTTCTTTCCTTCATTCTTACAAAACTGCATATCTGAGATTAATTTGTGCATGTACCTGAGTTAAATCTGACATGAAAGCAAGTTCTGAAGGTTTAACAGCTGTACTCATTCGTGTACAGCCATTTATTTGTGGCTTTACCCTTAAAACATAACATTGAGACAGGATGAACTTGCAACTTATCCAATCTCAAACACTTGAAATGAATTTCAGGGACCTGTCCGATTCCATCACTGGGAAGCTATTTTATTTTCATTCTCTTTTTTTCCCCTCCCCTGTTTTATTTTGGGGGAAAAAATAAATAAAAAACCAACAAACAAGCAAACAAAAACAAAACCAACAAGCCTTGTTGCCTACTCAATGGAAAGTTATAGGAAGTTTCTGCTCAATATTCCAATAATACAAAGTAGAATAAGCACAAGCTACCAATGACAACAGAAATTTTGTAGGGTAGAACTGGCCTGCATCCACACTGCAATGCTTCCAGCCGATTTCACCCTGAATTTCACTTATTTCTTTCCCAAGATAATCGCCCCCAAGTTGGTCTAGTGGATCTCTGTCACTCTGCAATGCGCAGCATGTAATGAAATAACAACTTCCTGGCTGTGAAGGGGCAGATTTGGCTCTGCTGAGTGAGGAGACGGAGTTGGGCTCGTGCCTTACTCTGGGAATTTTCTGCCTGAGGCCCTTTCTGAGCAGGGGAAGAGGGGCTTTGGCACCTGTATCACAGAGCCATGAGCTGCAGCAGGAATCTGCAGGGGTCAGCGCCCCCATCGCCACACACCAGCTGCACATCTGCTCCGAGGGACCCTAACCCAGAGAAATCAGCAAGAACAACAAGTGCTGGTCCGAGCTGGGAGCTTCCAGGGCTGCTGGATTTGTTTCCAGGCATTGCCCAGTACCAGGAGTGAGCACGGCCTCTCCATCAGAAATCCCCGTGATGAAGAGAGCCACGTCCAAAACAACACAACTCCTGGCAGTGGTGATTTTATCACATTACAAAGCAGCTGCATTAGAATTTGGGGAATTTTTCCAGACACCGAGGAGACCCGAGTTAACTTAAATAACAAATTCAATGCAAGTTACCTTAAATACCAAAGAAATGCCTGGGAAAAGTGAGCTGGCACCTCTGTGCCCTGTGGTACATGACAGAGCACACCTCACAGCGCTGAAGAAACAACTCAGCAAAGCTGTGGGAGAGCAGAACTGTTTTCATGGAGCTGGAAGGAATCTTTCCAATTCCCAGTGCTCCTTTCCCTGCATCCCTCCCAGCCCCAGAGCTGACCCTCCTTCGGGCTGGAGCGTTCCCACCCGGCAGCAAGGGTGGAATAGAACCGTGGAATTCCAGCAGGGGAAAGGGGAAAGGACAGCCACAGCACGGGTGTCACCTGCTGACCGCGCTCTCTGACGGGCTCCTCAGCACAGAAACACCCACCAGCTTTTCCCAGAGGAAATGGGGAGTATCCAGTGCTGCCGTCCGTGTGTCTGGCAGTCCCCCCTGGGAAATGCAGAGCCCATGGGCCAGCATCAACCCAACGTCACAGAGGAACAGAAATGTAAAATCTACTCAGTTCCTACGGGGTTCCTGAAAATTCAAACCTGCGTGGGTATGAAAGACCCCTCAAGCATCTCCAGTAAGCAAAAGATGGCCACGGCTCAGCCCTTACCCCTTATCCAGGTAATAATATCTATATTATTAATATTATGGACATTATTATTAGAAAAGCCAGCTACCCTCAGGCCCATCCCACCCTGCTTCCTTGCCCTAGCCCACCTCTGGAACAGCTAAAAACTGGCACCTTAAAGTAGGAATGAAAGCAATTTCCTTGCTTCACCCTTTTGGTCTCATGCATGCTATATAACAGAAATCAGTGGGGTTTTAATTCTCTTTGAACACAGAGGAAAGCAAAGCAACCCCATCCCGGCTCTGGGTGTCCCCACCAGCCCCATCCTGGCTCTGGGTGTCACCATTATTTTCTAATCTTCAACTATTTTATGGTTTGGAACCCTACTGTGTTAATTGACTTAGGACATTTCTATATTAACTATTAAACTTTGAGATGGAACATTATCAAACCTTTTCAGGTATATAATAAGCCAATCTACTATCAAAAGAGAATTATCTTCAAATAAGTCCAACAGGGTAATTACAGCTAACAATTAATTCTAACACCTCTTCACCTGAACCTGGATCTCTGCAGCCCATTTTTCCAACTGAGCTCCCAAAGACCTTTCTCTTAAAAGTACCAATGAGCTTTCTAGTCCCTAAGCTACACAAAAGTAATGACTCTAAACCCAGTAATTACAGTTGTTTAGGAATATTATTTTAGCTACAACGAAGTCCTCAAAGGTTACTTCCAAATCTTTATTTTTAAGAACGTAAAAGCATCAAGATAACACTAACTTTTTTTTCTCCTGCAATCTTGATAATTTCTGGACTGATGAGCAAAATAAACAAGCATTTCTAATTGTGTTTAAACGGATTTAATTACAAATGCTCGGTCTCCACACCAGCTCAAGGTGTCAGACAAGCTGAGGTAGGTAATTCAGCCATTCAATTCTGAAGTTAAACCCCACACTGACAATGCCTGCAAGCACCACGATCATTCTTGTAAATATTCCCACTATCCACTCAACACTTCCTTTCCTTTCTGTATAGTGTTTTCCCCCTCTGCAAACAGACCTCAGAGGTTGGGCTCACACTCTGCGTGGCTCTGCCCAGCCCCAGCACTCACAGGGAGCTCACAGGGAGCTCACAGGGAGCTCACAGTCTCTCACCTTTTCCTTCCCCAACTCCCCAGCCCTGCCCAGCGGGCTGTCCCGGGCAGCACAGGGAGCTCAGCCCCCAGCTTAGCACTGATTTCCCTCTCTCCCTGCTGGGATCGGGCCGGGCAGCAGCCCTGAGCCCACTGCAGAGCCCTGGAGCATCACCAGAGGCCTCCTGCACCTCGGCGAGCTTCATGAGAGAAGCTCCCAGGACCGGGAGGGAAGGGGCTCAGGTGCGTCCCAGCCTCTGGAAGGGGTAAAGGGGGACCAAGCAAGGACAAAGGACAGGTCCCAGCTGTCACCTGGAGCCAGGTGAGCCCTCCTTCCCACAGCAGTGCACTCCCCAAGCACAGCAGCGACCGGATACAAACCGGAGCAGGAAAAGCCTGGAGGGAGTGAGGAGAAATCCCAGCACACACACCTGAGCCGGGCTCTGCTCCAGCCCTGCAGCCCCTCCGTGCTGAGCAGAGCACCCCGGAGCTCTGCCCGGGCTGGGCAGCCTGCGCTGGGCTGGGGCTCACCCGGCAGCCCTCGCAGGAGAAGGGAGGGGAGGGGATGAATGCTGCTCCCCGCGCTCCAGGGAAGGGGAATGGGAATGCTGCTCCCCAGGCTCCAGGGAAGGGGAATGCTGCTCCCCAGGCCTCAGGCTGAGGGGCTCCGGGAGCAGCCAAGGATCTCCTGCGTGGGGTTCCCCACTCACCAGGCTGGTGCTGGGGCGCCAGGGAAGCCCTTGTGGTACAGCCTCAGCCTTACACTGAATTACCTCCCTTGCTCCAATTAGCACCTCCCAAAGTGCAGGGCAAATCCAAGCAATCACGGGTTAGAATGGCCTAGGGTAAACTGAGTTAGGGTTTCGACTGCATTGGTGCAGCACAGGCCAAACTGCTCGGAACGACTGCTCTGATTTGATCAGAGTTCCTGTTACTTTATTAACTTAAAGTAGCTATTCCCAAACGCAGCCTAAATAAGGAAGAATGCCTCCCCTCCCTGTGAGGCTTTGAGGATGCTAATGGGCCCTGCAGCATCACCTTCCTGGCCCTATTCTGCTGCTAACAACACCCCTGTTTGTACATATAAGGTAATTAATTTACAGGTAAGTTCTAATCCAAATGTTTTAGAGTCCTAGATTCTTTTCTCCTACTTACACTTGGAATACTGGCAATGACTAGGAGGATGCATTTTTTGCAATTGTGCTCCTTTAAGTAAGTATCCATAGCTTATTTCCCAGATGCTGTGGAGTTAACAGCTCCTTTCAGTTAAACTTGTCTACATGACAGTACTGCACTTAAAACTATACTGCTACACTAAATGCTATGAACACAGAGCTAGAGGTGTTTCATGCATCCTAACCAGACTCCCCACCCACCAAGAAGGAACGCTGAGCTCAGAGAGGTTAGCACTGCTAGGGATAACTTCTATTTCCATCATCTCTCTTCTAAGTAACTCCAGCAGAAGCATCACCTGGTGGGCACAGGACCTAAGGCAGCACATTCGACCTAATGAAGCTAAATGTTGCCTCAGGGTTATTTTTAGCAGGATGCACAGAAACCTGACCGACGGGGCTGGACTCTCTGAACACTTTCCCCGTGGGGAGGTGTATTTTGAGTGGCCCAAGAGAGCAGAGATCAGCGTGCTGCTGAGTTCATCCTGTCCAGCAGCAGCTGCACACCTCCCTCCCCTGGGCTCGGCCACAGGCCCCGGGATTGCCAGGAACCCTGCCCCACCAGGCAGGGAAACTGAGGCAGCAAAGGCTGCATCTCCTCAGATCCCACAGTGCTGGCAGAGGTGGGAGTGCACTGCAGACTCTGCTCCCTGCCTCCTTACAGCACATTGTCCTGACAAGGGTTTTCTTGGATCACGGGATGTGATGAGAGAACTTATCGTTTAAGAAGTTAAGAGCACCTTAATCAAAGTAATTATTGAAACTGATCTGATTGGGAAGTAATTTATTTAGAAAAAGTTAGGACTGCCAACTGGGAAGCTCCGACCCAACCCCTGAGCTGATTGCCTTAGATATGGATGATTTCCCACTTAATTTTTCAAGTGCTATTGAAAATGTCTTCATCTGTGAATGTCAAATATTTATTTTTCTAAAACACCAAATAATGGCCATCTTGGCAATCTCAACACGTAAACAACATGTTAGCTAGGCTTTGGAGCACCTGGGTGCAGGCGAGATTCCCCTCGGAAGAGGCAGGGTGGCACTCGGTGGCACTCCGGGGAACACCCCGGGACGCAGCTCTCAGGGGGCTGGCACTGCCACATCCTGCCCGGGAGAGCTCCTCTGCCACCAGCTGCTCCGAGCTGCTTCTCCCCTCCCAGCATCCCAGCAACCATTCCGTTCGAACAGCCTGCCCCCTGAAAATCACAACCCATCACGAATTTGATTAATCAGCTCTGCGCTTGCGGTGCGCATTTGCATTTTGTGAAGATTTAATTGGGCTGTACAAATCACGGAATCGTAGAATGGTTTGGGCTGGGAGGGACCCCAAGGCTGATCCCGTTCCAGCCCCTGCCAGGGCAGGACACCTTCCACTATCCCAGCGGGTTCCCAGCCCCATCCAGCCTGGCCTTGGACACTGCAGGGGCAGCCACAGCTCCTCTGGGCACCCTGGGCCAGGGCCTGCCCTCCCTCCGGGCCAGGAGGAATTCCTGCCCAAAATCCCATCTGTCCCTGCCCTCTGGCTCTGGTCACTCCAGACCCTTGCAGTAAAGGGTCTCTCTCCCTCTTTCCTGTCAGCTCCTTCAGGTCCTGGAAGGCCACAATTAGAGCACCCTGAAGCTTCTCTCCTGCAGCCTGGACAATGCCAGCTCTGCCAGGCTTCCCCCGCAGCAGAGCTGCTCCACGCCCCCGATCCCCTCGGGGGTCTCCTCTGCGCTCCATCCAACAGGTCCACGTCCCTCCTGTGCTGGGAACCCCGGAGCTGCAGGCAGCACCCCAGGAACTCTTCATACACAGCAGACAAAAACCACTCTCCTGTTCCTGTGACCAAGAGATGGTGACAGCGACTCAGGGGCCAGCAAACGAAGGGATTTCATTCGGGCTGGGTCCTTTCCTTTGTGGGTTCAGAGGAGTAAGAACCATGGCATCATCTACCATCAGTGATGAATGAGAAAGGCAGAGGAAGGGTGCAGTCACACAGGGAGTGTGGGCGAGGGGCAGCCTTTCAATCTGGGATGACCTCGGTGGTCGTGCACGGACATGAGCAAAGCCCAAAGCCCATCACACGTGGGAAGTGGCTTCCCTAGAGAGAGCAGGCTGAAAACACACGGCTGGGGCACAACCCGCTCAGGCTTTGGACAGCTGCACCCCCAGGGCCTGGAAAAGGCAGTTTTAGGGTTACAGGATTACACACCCGGCTGAAATGATCACGATGATGCTCTGCAAGCCCGAGGTACCGTCCCAAAAGGGCAAGAAGCTTCAAGCTCCTCTCAGAGCACACATATGTCTAGAAATACGGAGGAATTGCAAATTTCTGTCAAATTCCAGTCCTACTTCGTGCATCCTGCTTTTACAGACTCCCAGAACGGCTGAGGTAGGAAGGGAACTCTGGAGTTTCTCTTGTGCAATCCCCCTGCTCAAGCTTTCCTAGCAAATTCTTGCCAAAATAGTTCAGCCCGACTTTCAGGACGGTTTTTACAAAAATGTTCAAGTGCTCCAAGCTATCCTTCCACTCACACCTGTGGAAAAGCTTCTTCCACAGGAATGAAATCCGTGCACAGAGATCTGTCAGAAGAGCAGATGTGATTGCTAGAGTCTCCCTGCTGCACACGATTTCTGTTGGTGTCAACCTCACGGCATTACAAGAGATCAAAGAAAAGCCAATGCAGTGTGGAAAAACTCGGGAAGCTGCAGACTCCGTTTCCTTCCGAGTCCACACGACTTTTTCTGGATGTTTAACTGCCGAATGCTCCCGAGCCTCTGCCAGGGTCACATCCCTGTGCTGGGGAATCACCACCCTGGGAGGGAGTTCCCCACCCTCGCTGAGGGGCTGGGGGATGGAAAGGCACCTCTCAGTTGTGAAATGCCCACGTAGGGGCATACGTGGAACGTTGACATCCCCAGAAAAATGATCCAACTGTCCCATTCAATCTCCAGGACAGACTGACAGGGGAATTTTTTCCTTTAATAAAGAACTTTGATGAAACAGGAATGTCAGCTTTAGAGCGCACTGCGCTGACTGGAACAGGATCAAAACTGAGTTCCACACGATGTTTTCAGGGGAAAAGAGGAGAATGTTTCATGGAATTTAAGTCGGGATTTGGCTTGCATCCTAGAACATATATCTTGTTATGAAAACTGCTGAAACACTTTTAAGTGGGCAAGCCGTGAGTGTCCTTGGAGCTATCCAGTCAACTGGAAGTCACACACAGGCAGAACCTCCTAAAGTAGAAAAGCCTGAAATTGGGAAGGGGGAAGGA
>VWZN01000765.1:19114-68437 GCA_013396955.1 Regulus satrapa | reverse complement strand
CCGAGCCCCGCTGCGCAGAGCCGAGCCGTGCCGAGCCGCCCCTGCCGGCCCTCTCCTCCGGCCGGCGAAAGGATGCTCTCCCCAAACCCCGCCGAGCTCTGCGGAGCTCGCCCTCCTGCTCCGAGTCGCACTTCGTTTAAAAAGATGCCTCCTCCCTCTCCTTTTCTCCCTTTTTCCATCCCCGCAGCCAAAGCATGCCGTAAAACTCCCACTAACATGTATCTCTTATCAAACCTGATTTACAGAGTGCTCAGGCTTCTCAGCCGTTTGTCTACTGCGAGCTGACAAACCTGCTCGAGTATTTAATGTTTGGGGGTTTTTTTTTTGTTTGTTTTTGGAGGTTTCTTTTGTGGCTTTTTTTTTGTTTTGTTTTTGGTTTTTTTTTTGTTTTTTGGGTTTTTTTGGAGTATTTTGTTTGAGATTTTTACGAGTGGAGAGTCCATGAAGCACCCAGAGCACCCCACCGGGCAGGAGCAGCTCAGGGCTGGTGGTCAGCGGCGGCTGTGAGCCCTTCACACACACTCACCCACCAAAGAGAGCCTCATGGCGTGGTGGAGAGACATGCGACTGGTCTTTGTGCCATAGCATCTGAAATTTATCCAGCCTTCAGAGGCAGCTGATAGCACTTCTGGTTATTTTTGCTAGGGGCCTCCTTTTTTTTTTTTTTTTTTTTAATGACAGTACTGCTATTGCTTAATTGGTTTGGTGTTAAAATCTGTTGTAAACTCTTTCTGATTTGTTTGGTTCTGCTACTAGGGAGAAATAGCTCTATTTGTCTGCTCCTTGCAGAAAAAAAAAAATGCAGACTTGGCAGGATTTTTTTTTTCCCCAAATGAAACACCAAATTAAATAAATAAAGGAATAAGACCCCGGGCAAAATGCAGATTTAGTCAAACTTTTTTTGCATCAGATGCATGATCAGTTTAATAAGGGAGATCCAGCTAAATGCTCAGAGGCAGGGAGACAGTAGAAGAGAGGGTTAGAGTGGAAGCATCAGGGTGAGGCTTGATGTGTTTAGCTTTGCAGTTAGCTCTTTCAGCACTTTTCTCCATGACTTGAAGGGTTGGTAGGATAAGGTTTGGTTTTGTTAAACCTTGTTAGTGTCAAATCTATTGATGCCTGGTAAAGATTACACTGCTGTGTAAGCCTTTGGGGGCTGGTGTGTGTGCATGCACGTGAGGCTACGTTACAGCAAATGCTGGCAGATTAAAGGGGATGTCAATAACAGATATCACTTAACTCTCTGGCCAGGGTTAGTCACTTTAGAACACTGTCTGCAGATGGATGGCACCCAGTGACAAAAATGTCAGGCATCCAGATTTAATCCCCTGCACACACATGCCCCTTTTTATAGTCCCCCTGGAAATAATGCATGTGCCTTCTGCTGTATTCAGCACAGCTCTTTTCTTTGGCCTGATGCTATTGCTTTATAGTGACACCTCCCAGTGGCACTCTGCAACATTTCACTGAAGTCCACACAGATCTGCTGCTTGATAGGTTCAGGAAACCAAGTGCTGTGTTTGTGTAAATGACATTTTATAAAATTCATCAAGCTTTGTGGGTGCCTTCTTTACAGGAATCATCCCATCCCTCCCACTACCAAATATTTGGGTCCCCTACTTAATAAGAATTAAAAGCCAAGAAGTACTTTCTAGTTATGTCTTTGAATTGGCATTATGGTACAACTTCTGCAGACATAATGACATCCTGTGATTGAAGAAAGCAGTGTCCTGTTCCAGATGTTCCTGCTGTTGTTAATGAGTTTGTGTTGTGAGAGCAATCTCCCTGCTCTGTTGTGTAACAGTGTGCAACACCTGCTGGCAATATCCAGGGGCTCCCCACACCTGGTATATACAACTTGAATACGTCTCACTCTCTTAGGCCAGGAAAAAATGGGATTTGGGCAGATTGAGATATTGTCTAGTTATGATCAATTACTAGGTTCCCCACTATCAACAAAGCTACCTCCCCCATCTCTGTGTTTAGTTGTCTCTGCTTCCTTCATCTTAAAACTGCCCTCTTTTGCTGTCTGTCACACAATCACAGAAGGATAAGGCTGGAAGGGACCACAGTAGCTCATCTGGTCCAACCTCCCAGCTCCAGCAGAGTCATCCCAGAGCACAAGGCACAGGATAGTGTCCAAGCAGCTTTTTAATATCTCCAGTGAGGGAGACTCCACACCCGCTTCTGGGCAATCTGTTCCACTGCATGGTCACCCACACAGTAAAATTCTTCCTGCTATGCTTTTACTGTGCATTAATTCCTTGAGTTATAGATGTCAACTGCTTACCATATGGGTATTTGTTTGGTAGTGCACATACTGAAGCATCTCTGCAGATATTACTTGCTAAGTTATTACAAGCCCATTGTGGGTGTGCCCTTAACTAGAAACCTGTGAAGCTGTTTTTGTTTTGTATAAGAAGGAATTGTTTTGGTTCATCTGAGCTCAATTCTAAGTCTATGTGTATGTCAAAAATATATATTCTCAGCTAAAAAATGTGTCATTATAAAACTATTAAATTAAAAGGATGCAGACCTTGAGACAGATAGGCCAGGCTATTTTTCTTTAGCAGCTCATTTTGGGTTCAGCTGGAACGGGATAGGTTCCATCTTCCTGAGGATGTGGAATTGATACATAGCAAACACGGCTGCTCTCTGACAATAGCTCCTCCAGAGTACCTGCTGTTGTGAACTGTCTTCCAGAACAAGTGGGGATTTTAGAAATTAGTAACACGGTGGTTCTTCTATAGATCTACTTTTCCTATGGAATAGAGAATCTACACAAAATGGTCAGAAAGAAATACCATGTGCTTGTTAAATTCCCCATATTAAAATAGGCCTTTGAAATCAGTTTGGTCTAAACCAAGGAAGAACTGCATCCCAGTTAAACATGAAGGGTTTGTACCATGACTACCTACCATTTAATAATGCATCTTTATGTTAATTGGTGCAATTTGATGTGTGGACCATCCCTTAATCGTAAGAGATGCCTTATTCCTCCAGTAGTTGTGCTAAAGTCATCCCATGGCAAAAGTGGTAGGGGTCCGTGTGGAGTAGGATAAAATATGTGAGAGAGCCATCAGACTTTGATCAATGAAATCCAGAAAGAAGATAGGCACAACATGAGACACACGTCTGCAGGCCTCTGTCTGGCTCAAGCCAGCGAGTGCAAAGCAATTCGGGCCCGCTGTCAGCTAAAGCTCTGGCACAGCCTTTTGACATGACTGTGTAATGCAGCAGATCTGTTTCTCGTCATCTGACGCTCCACCGAGACCTCTAGCTATGCTTAGCTGAGAGCTTTGAACGTCCTTGCTTTTGTTGGCCTCTTATGAAGTTCCTCAAAAACACAGTCGATTTGATACTTTACTCTGCCGTTGCCAATTATCCTGCTTGTTGTTGGATAGCAGAGAGGTAGTAGCAGCTGTTGTAACAGTGGGTTTTGTATGAATGCAGTCAGGGTAGCAGGGCACCGGTTGTGCTGCCTGTGCAGCTCCTGGCAGGGCACGGGCAGGATGACAGGACACCACTTTGCTCTGCTGGTGTCCAAGAAAAGGGGCAGCATGGAGGAAGATCTCCAGTTCGTAGCCTGGAGGACCCCCAGCTGCAGTCCTCTTACTCCTTGGAGCTTTGGGGTACTTTCCTCATCCCCTACACAATATCTCCTGCAGCTTTTTGATGCTAGGTGCAGTACAGGAATACAGGTGTCTGTACTGGTGATGGTGCCTCGGGGCATCTCAGCCAGTGAGTGTTAGAAATGCTCTCAGTGTTGCCCCTGGTAGATCTATGCTCACTTTCATAAATGAGGAATAGAGTCATTTCTCCCCTGTGAGAAGAACTCATGTCTGGCCTTTGAGTGCCTCTTACAGCCCCTACTTTGAGAGAGCTTCCACTCACTTATAGCAGGGATGCACAGAATGGCACAAACCTGAGGCTGAAGCGTGGACAGTACTGGCATCAGACCTGGAAGGATGTAGGTATGGATGCCCTGAGTGCTTGTTCTTTACTGCTGCAAAGCTTTCAGAAAAGAACACGGTGTCCGTGTGCATCTCATGGTAAGGCAGAAGCACAAAAATGGAGGGGTGTGCAGAAGTCACCCTGGCTTTGGGATGGACTCCAAAACCCAGCTGCAATTTCTCAGTAGCACAAGTACAAATGTCAGACATCGATAAGATGGAAGAAATAAATGGTTTTTGCAAAGTGGGAGAAAGGAAGACTATGGAAATGCTTTATTTCCCTTCTTACATAATCACATCCACAAGTAGTCAGGAAGAAACGGTGATTTATGTCTTGAGTGCACAGTAAATCACAGAGAGAGCCCATGCCCTGTCTGTGTTATACTCACTGGGAATGGCCTCTGGCCACCAACAACCCCAGCTGCCAAAGTTTTCTATCTCTGACAGACTCACCAGCAGTTTGGGCTTGGGTGATGAATTTTGAAATGTGTTTGACTGTCTATGCTCCAAGCCAGCTTGACAGGACAAAGAGCCAGCCCATGGCTGGAGGAGATGATAGCAGATCCTGGCCATGTAGAGAAGAAAAGCCACTGAAGCCCAGCATGCAGTGGCTGGTGGGCTGGTGGCACACACACACACACACACCCACACACACACACACACACACACACACATGTGCCTTGCTGGGTTTGGAAAACTGCTGAAGGAATGAGGGCTTTTAATTTTGGAAGGGGAGATTCTCAACTCATAAATATACCCAGGAACAGACACACCAGCTTTGCTGAGTGTGTTGGGCAGTCTGGAGGCTCTCTCTGTCATGAGGGATTAACGCACTGGGTGAGATACTCTGGCCCATGGAGCTTTCCAGGGCAGCATACAGGACGGACTGGGAGACCAAATCTGCCAGTGCACTGACTACAGTCCTAGCACAATCCCTGGGTTAAACCTGTGGGCAGCACTGCCCCTGGGGGTAAGAGTTCTGCTCCTGAGACTCCCTGGCTTTGGTTGCAGCATACAGGATGTTCCCAGCCCTGCCAGGTCCCCTCTAGTGCAAGCACAGCCTGGTGGGGGCAGTTCCTTGGGCCGGGGAGTGCAGAGCCTGGCTGAAGCATTCAGGAGAGTTGGGTAATGGGTGCTTCAGCTTAGAAGCTGCTAGGCTTGGAAAACTGCATGAGGTATCTATAGCAGACACTGGAAAAGCAGTACAGGATGCATTACAGGTGTCTAAATCCTTCCTGACCCCCTGCTGCTATACCAGGGTTCTATTTCGTGTCAACCAGCCCTGTACAGATGTGTTGTGTACCCTATGGCATCTCAAATGGTACTGGACGCCTTTGCTTAAGCAACTGAATCCCACCCTAAGTGATTTGCTCAAGAATATGTATAAAGCCTCTTTGATAACTGGGACCCAAGCCCAGACCTCTTCACAGGATATCTGGCATTTTTATGATTGGAATTTGCCCTGTCTCAAGAATGAACATACCCACATGGTGGGTTTGGTTGGATTTATTTTCTCATTTTTGAATAATTTTACTAGCCAAGGGTCATTAAAGGATGTTTTGCAGTGGGTAACAAACATTTCTCCACAGTGAGTGTCGTACAGGGAAAGAGTCAAAGTCTTTGAGTCACCTACCTTTATTATGCTTTCTTTATTTTGTTTCAGATTTCAATGTCACTCTGTCTTCAGTGCTGGGTTTTGGAGGGAAATGCACATGCGGTTTTAATATGCCTGTGCAGAGTCTTACCCTAACTATGTGGCTGCTTTGGGTTGTTTGTTCTGCTTTTTGAGGAAAAGTCCATTAAAGACTTCAGCATGAAAATCATGAGACAGAACAAGAGGGAAAGAAACCCCAGATGGAAATAAAACCCCATAGGGAAGTGGGGTTTAGGAAAGCAGCCTCATGTGTGGCAGAAGACTTTATGGAAGTGTCAGTAAGACAGTCCAGAAACTCCTTTTGGCACAGAGTGTGTGCAGTAAGGTTTTCAAAGTGGCTGCTTAGTGTGGGGCTTTCTGAGGTCTAAAACATTTCCATGCTGCATATTCAGAGAAATAGCTGACAGTCAGGACAGCCTGGGATCTCAGCTGTCATTTTGAGAAATTAGTGGGCTGCTGAAAAAAATAAGAAAATGAGAGGCCTGGAATGGAGAGAGAGGAATAAACTGAATTTGGGCTCATGAGCTGAATAGTTTGTCATACCACTTTGGGTGAGGCTTGTAGAGAGTAAGAAACCTGCTGAAAACAATTATCTGAAAAAAAATGTAGCTGCTCAGATTTCTGCTTTATAAGTTTCTCCACTGATTTAATCCTGCTCCCCATCCATTCTGTGAGTGCTGTGTCCAGTCTAATGAGGCCCCCTTCGTTCATCTCGTTTGGGCAGCCGTCCGAAACCTCTCCTATCGAGAAGGGCTTTTGCAACCCCAGAGACTCCCAAGGGATTTGGGGGCAGAGAAATACAGAGTTCAGAGAAGCAGCAACTCCTTGTGAGAGTTAATGAGGGGAAATGAACTCATTTGTGATACTTGTAAACTTGAAACCCAGTTACAGGGAGCACAGAGAGGGCTGGGGCGTCCAGCTGCTTCTAACACAGATGTACTGATCTAGGAAGAGGTGAGCTGCTGGCTCTGGACAGCCTGACTGTGCACAGCCCTGTTTCTGGTTTAAATGTGATTCCTTTGAAAAAGAGTCCAAGACATGTTTTTAAAAAAATCCATGTGCCCTTTCCAAACATCCTGTCCCAGAGCTCAGATGTTGACAGTGTGCTTTGTATCCTAATGGTGCTTTGTACTCTCAGCTTGTGAAGCGCTCTGAGCCTTTAGCCTGGCTTCCCACTGTGGCTGCTCTTCATGGAACAGCACAGATTTACACCAGTCGAATCCCTTACCTTTGTGACAGGTACTGCAGAGAACTGTAAGTACTAACAAACTGAAAAAGCTTCAGAGCCCGCTACTCAGTGTCTCATGCTTTCGGTAACTTCATTGCCACATTACATTTCTGCAATTTAAAAAGCAAACATGGAGCAGTCAAAGAAACTGTACTGGTTTGTTCACAGTCTTCCCCTGAGCAGCATCCCCCTCCTATACCCCTTTCTCTTTGATCCCTAGAAAGCCATCTATGGCTTTAAACAAACTATAAGTGGGTACACGACTCTGCTTGATGTCTGGTCTGCAATGGAAGTAAAGTGTCACTTCCAATTTTGTGTGGGTGCAGAACAAAGATTCCTGTGACCAATCCACTGTACGGTGCACTAGTTTTGTTTCAACAGGGAGCTTTGGTGAGAAGCATATTTCAAAGTGCTGGGGAAGCAGATTTTAAATGCTGTCAAAGAGAAATTATTTTACCTTTCCTAATTCTCATCCATGGTACCTTGTGTTCCTGCCTCATGGGTGCCGTGCATCAGCCTTGCAGAGTAGGTGGAGCAAGGCAGCTGGAGCAGCATGCCAAGGATGGCTCTGTCTCTGTGGGGCTCCATCCCAGGACTGGCCCACCTAAGCCAACCAAAGGGCTGCACACAGGAGTGTTTGCAATGGAGGAAGTGTAGGAACAGAAGAGCCAGTAAGCAGACTGCAGCACTCCTCATTTACCAACAGCAGTGCCCAACCACATTTATCTAACCAACTTCAGTCACTGCTGACAGTACCAAATGAAACAGCACTAGGTCTCTGTGAGACCAGTGTAGCTGTTTCACAACATTTTTTTGAGAAGAGTGCAACAACCAAGGAAGGGCTTTATTGATATTAGTCCCAGATCTACTATGAATATGATTTTAGCTAGGTTTCATACACGCTAGCAGAAAAAAAATATTTTCTTATCAAATAACAAAGTGGTTGAGTAAGGAATTGAGATAAATTGTTGGGATGACTTCCAATTGTAGACTGTGGTGAGTAAATGAGGTAGGTCATGCCTCCCTGACAGCCTGGGTTTCAGTTTCACATCAGGCAGCTCTGTATTGCCGTGTCTGTCTCTTCTGCACCATTTACTTCATATACTGTATGTACATCCTTCCCTCCCCCCACTTCCACTCTCCCTTGTACATATTTAATCATAAAATCTCTCTGCTGTTCTCGTTCCTTGCATTTGACATGTGCTTTATCCAGGCTTCTGCCTCTGGGAGCTGGTCCTTGATAAAAAGGGACAAAGCAGACCGTCAAGCTACCATGCTTTGTACAAGGCATTATTTTTTCCACCTGTCAAAATAAAATGGCACTTGGGATTTTCCCTTGGCCTGCCAATATTTTCACAAAATTCGGGGCTGTCTAATGAAACTCTGGGAAAATAGTTGCACAATGACATTCCCTTGCATGTTGTCATGGTGTCACATAGCTCTCTGCAATTTTTTTTTTTTTTTGGCTTTTTGAAGATTGATCCACAAAGAGGATTACTATCACTGCTCATTGCAGCCCTGTCACTGCTGTTGCAGACATCTACCTCAGTTACCACCCTGCCCAAATAGGCTCCTGTCTTTCAGACTAAGCATTTTTTAACACCCATTTAAATATTTGACATATAGAAGGCATTTGGGGCGTTCACAGCCTTGGCCTTGCTGGGATGCAAGTGGGTATCTTGGGCTCCATCTGGGACAGGATTTCACCACTTCCCAGCTGGAAGTGACCACTGCAGACTCCCTTTCCTATGAAGGCTGCTCATCTCTAAAATAAATGGCCATTTGTTTCCAGGACATGAAGGCTCAAGGTTTTCTGCTTTTTCTCCCTTCAGCTGTTTGTTTGTCTGTTTGACAGACAGCATGTGGAATCAGTGCATCTCTCTCTCCCATTTGATTATGGACATCCCTCTTTTCATTTTCCCACAGCAGCAATGATGACAGGGATGAAATACAACTGTTCTCCCATGACACTGTGATGAAGGCAAGAATAGACACTGAGTTTATAAGCTACTTTTGAGTTAAAGGCAGAAGATGGTCAAAGCTTTTAAGAAGATATGTCGTGTCCCTCAATCAAAGGCACATGTTCAGGTGCTTTCTTTGTCCCATTTTCAGTTTTGAAGGGAAGTTTCAGTAACAGACATAACTTTCAGAGACACACAGCCAAGTGCAATAAGACTGAGAAACGCAGGGCCACGCGTATCCTTCCTAGGGTAATTTCTCCCTGCCTTTGCCAAACCACATGGCTTTGCCATGTCCGTCCTTGCTCCAGCTGCCACCTCCTTGGCCACCCTCTCCTGCAGAGCCAGAAGCTCCAGATGGATGTCTCAGCTCTGCCACCATGTGCTGGTGTTTCTCTGGTCAGAGCATGAATACAGCACTGCACTCACAGGGCAAATGATAATCTACTCCTTCATAACTGATGGATGAAGCACATGGAGATGGAAAAATAGACACAGAACTTCTGCCATTGTCTCAAACTGTGTGTGTTGAAAGGAATTGGGGTGGTTCTCCAGGGGCAGCAGATGGCAAGCTCACTTGGGGATAATACCCGTTGGATTCTTGTATTTGTGGCCACTGCTTATAAAGGTCACTAATCCTGAAGCTTGGCTGCTCCCTGGGGATCACTAAATGCATTGGTTTGGGTTTTGGAAGTCAAGCACAGTATGTGCTAAGTGTTCTAAGAGGAAATTCATGTGTAGTATTTTAATATGTATTACATCTCAGATGCTTGACAAGACGGGCACATAGATGATGAATGTAATTTGTCAGTAAAATTCAGGAGATATATCTTCAGGGTTTAACTTGATATCAAAGCAAGAAGGCAGCATTGAAAGTAAAGCAGTGAAAATTACACTCCTCAACTATTTTCCATGAAGTGATAGTAATTATTAGATAAGTAATAATGATTTGTGCCAATGCAGTCAGTAGAGAGTGATAGTTCCCTAGGTTGTTATTTCCGCTTGTGGTTAGAGCTTGCTGTAAAATGCACATTAAATATTGCAGCTCTGCCCTGTTTTAACAGGTCAGGATAGGGCAGTTCTTGCTGGATGGTTTGCAGGCTTTTCAGATACCAGTTGTGCTAGGACAATGACATGGTTACTATTTTAGGCAGTGGGTTACTTGAATGTGACTTGTATTTCTATTTGCGTTAAAAAACCTTGCAGTCTTTTCAAGCAGTTATTAGTCTGTATTATAACAACTGTGTCTTTAGCTGTTTGAAATGCAGAGCCCTGGCAAGCAGAAATATAGAATTGCCAGGCTAAAAGCAAAATACATTAAATAAAACATCAATATTTATGACACAGTCAGTAGTTCTTCAGAAATGAACAAGAAGAAAATCTTGTGAAAAAGGATCAGGAAGGCTGGAAACACTAGTGAAAAACAATAAACATAATACAGTTACGATATAAAACTCATGTAACTCAGAGCTCTGTTCTTCTGAGAGCCCCAGCACTGTCACCTGGGGCTAAGCAAAGGCTTCCGACAAATTGAGTGATGCACTGCTGGGCAAAAGAAGGGTCAATGACAGGATCTTGTTCTGCAATTCTTGTTTTGCAGCTGGCACACAAATACTATGGCAGCTGAGGCATTACATTTCTCTTCCTCCTTTTTGTCTCCATTTCTCACATTCCATAGAATCATCACAGAATAAAAGAATGGCCTGGGCTGGAATGGACCCTAAAGATCATGTAGTTCCAGCTCCCCTGCCATGGACATCTTCCTCTAGACCAGGTTACTCAAAGACCTGTTCAACCAGGCCTTGAACACTTCAAAGTATGGGGTATCCACCACCCAGCTTCTCTGGGCAAATTGTTCCAGTGGCTCACCACCCTTACAGTATTCTAATCTGAACCCACCCTCTTTCAGCCTAAAGCCATTCCTTGTCCTGTCACTACATGCCCTTGGAAAAAGTCTCTCTCCAGCTTTCTTGTAGGCACTGAAAAGCAGCTAGAAGATCTTCCTGGAGCCTTCTCTTTCTTCTCCAGGCTGAACAACCCAAAATCTCTCACCCTGTCCTTACAGGAGAGGTGCTTCAGCCCTCTGATGATCTTCATGGCTTTTCTATGTCCCAGCTGCAGTTGCACCTTATGAAAAAGAAGGGTAACACTGGCAAGAATCTCCAGGGTTGGCTGAGTTGTCACCTATTGTTCCCAAATGTGGGCTGCTTGGCGATGCCCCTGACAACGATGGCCAGCTCCTCTGAAATGGGAGCAGCAGGCTGAAGCAGCCTGTTTTCAAGGTACATGCAGTCAAGTGGAGCAGAAAGGAAAAGAGATAATGAAATAATGGCACTGAGACTTCCTATCAAAGGAATATCACAGTGTTCTGCTTCCTTCTCTTGTGTCCGGTCACCAGAACTGGTACTGGGTCTTATTTTCTTCTTTCTTTCTTTGAGAAGGTAAAATAGAGGGGAGGCAGAAATATTCATACTGCTTCTGCTTAAAAGCTAACTTTAATGTGGTCCAAGTCAGCTTTGAAATTGAAACCTCTCTGGGATAATGAAACAGAAGAGGCTGAGTTCCTATTTAGACTGATATTATTTGGCTGAGGGCTGTCTTTACTCAAGAGTAATTTGGGAAAGTGACAGACAGCCGTGACCTTGATTTACTTTGTAACAGTGTGGGTTAAAATGGAAGAGTATTGAATTTTAGATTTTTTCAAGAATTTCAGGGACATCATTAAAGAGGAGGACTTTCTGTTCTTCCTTTTTGTACGCTCTGTGCTGTTAAAAATAGCAGAGGAAATAGATGTGTGACATTCATCTGCTGACTCCTTCGTGTCTGCTACCAGACTTGATTGCATTCAAAGAGTGGTCAGAGCAGGAAAGCAGTCCAGGACTCTCGGCTTACCTCTGAAGGATTCTCAGAATGGGAAACACCCATTTATATAATAAAATACAATTTGTTAAACTGTGCTTGGGGGAGGCATAGTACTCGAGGAAAGAAGACAGTGGAAATTCTGAACAAGGTGCATTTGCTAAGGCAAGTGGAGAATTTGTACAATATGGAACATACTCTGCCCCATTTGCTTTGGAGGTACCCCAAGGTAGACTGAAATGCATATATTAGGCCTACTTGATCATCATTTATTTGAGCACTGATCTTCAACTCAGTCACCCAAAAAACTTCAAACAATCTGCATTCACCAAGTAAAACAGTTAATTAATAACAGTATAATAGGAGGTGAAATAATGGGTGAGGTGGGAAAGCTTCTTTTTCTTCTGACTGAATGGATTTCTGCCTCTTTGGGAGTTCTGAGAGCTCTGGATAAAGTTCCAGCCCTAATTTATTTCTGTTGGGATCTTTCCACCACCCAATCCCACACTTGGTTTGCCCGTTCTTTCTTACAGGAATGAGTTTGTTTGCTTTCCTGCAAAAACATCTCACTACCAGGAATGAACATGGAACTTGTCGGGTCTGGGAGTTGTTATAAACAGCCAGCAGTCTGCCAACGTTCCCATCTGTAGATTAAAACAATGCCATTGCTTAGGAGAACCAAAATAAAATGAAAAGACTGCGTTCAAAGGTTTCATCAGGAAATAAAATTCATAGGCATTTGAGCTCCAAAGTGCTGACCCATGAGAAGCAGATTCAGAAAAACAAAAGCACTAAATAAACTGACATATTAACCAAAGAAAACCAAAGAAGTAAGAACTTCATGTGGATTGGTAGACTTGTCCTTTACTCTCTGAAATGTTTTTTGGCTTTGTAGAAAATCCAGAGGACATACTTCCCTTTCCCACAGCAAGGGGACCATCACTGGCACAGGGCCAGTCAGCCAGTAGATTCCCTGTGAAAATTTTACCTGTCTGTCCTAAATGGGAGTGGCACTGACTTGTTTTTTAAATTACTTTGTTCATGTTACATTTGTAGGTATATAATTATATAGAACATAATCAAATTATTCTGGCAGATTTGAGGATATTATTATGAGGATTGGATGCAGAGGACAGGCAACAGCAGGTTCACATTTTTTCCTTAAGAAGCTGGGTTAAACACTTCATTTAGAAATGAAATATGAATGTGGCGAATTGACACACTTTCTTCTTTTTCGTCTTTTGATCTAGTATATGATGTATAATCGATGTTTCTCCAGAGATGTTATTGATGCTGCTACGTGTATGTAAGATCCCCCTCTGCTAATGACTGTGATATCCCTAGCAGAGCAGATAGAAAACTGAGTGATGAGTGATGGAAGAAGATGTGATCTTTTGTATTTATCTGGATGTTTACACTGGTAGAGCTCCTGAGATGGTCTCACATCCCTATCCACCACAGTCATTGCTCCTTGGTCTTGGGCTCACGCTGCCTGTGCCAGAGACCTCTTCCTGCTGCATGCCTGGAGAGGATGAGCACAGTCTGGTAGGGCTGTGATGTGGAGAAGAGGACCTGCTGAGATATTTGCTAAAAGATGGAGTGGGAAACTCTGTAGTAGAAATCCCGCCTTTCATGAGTGTGTAATGTTGTTTGGTCCCAGCAGACAGGAGATGTCAGATTTTTAATTCTGGCTCATTCAGAAAGGCTCCGGTATTTGATAAGAATGTGTTACCAGCCCACGTGCAAATCAGAGGTCTGAAAAGGAAGGGGGAGGGAGTTATGAATAAACTCTGAAGGCAGAGTTTTTAACAACTTCCTTCAACTTCCCACTGACTCCCTGTCTCTAGCACAGCTTTTCTCTGGGATCTAAGCCCCCAGCATGTTCCTAATTCAGAGGGCTGATGAAAGCCCTCTCATTGGATGAAAGCCCCTTTCATTGTTGAAAGACCTTTCCAGTCCCCCTCCATGTGAGACATTTCTAGCTTACAAAGCAGTCCCATTACATGATGTGTGTGACATACACCTTTTAGAGGAGGTTGCACAGGTTTTGTGAGGCTTGTACAGCCCTGTGTCAGGTACCCACCTGCAATCAGCACTGCAACGAGGGTTATGCTCGTGTGCAGGCTGCATAGGCAGGTAGCAAAAAAAGCAGGCAGAGCGTTTTTGCTAATGCAGTCATATCCTAAGATCATAGAATCATTTCAGCTGAAAAAGACCTCTACGATCACAGGGTCCAGCCATTAAACTGACACTGCCAGGTCCACCACTAAACCACGTCCCTAAGCGCCACATCTGCACATCTTTTAAATTACTTATTCCATCGGCCTTTTCACTTGTGCAGCGTTTGATATGTCTGCAGCTTTGCTGGAAGCGGGGAGAGATCCAGAACGCAAGCCTGTGTTTATAACGGCATGTAGCTCTGTGTCTGTGTAGCAGGTACGCGGAGGCGTATGTTATCCATATGCATGTGCACACAGACTCCTCTCTGCTGGCACTGCCGCTGCCAGCATGGCAGCACGCAGGGAAGGCTGCCGACCCCGGGAGCCGCCATCCCTTCCGCGCCCCAGCGGCACTGCTGGGGCTCATCCCGGCCACCCCGGTACCCACCGGCTGCCCCGGGGGTGGGCAGGCTCAGCACAGCGCCCTGCGTTCCTCCGGGAGAGAAAATGCAGGTAAGGGGGAATTGCCCTTGGCAACCAAGGGGCCCTGCGCTGCGGCTGGCCGGGAGCTGCTGGCTCCCGCAGCCGCCAGTCAGGGGTGATGGTGTTTTCCAAAGGCCCCCCTCAGTGATGCTTAAAAGGCTGAGGAGAGCGGAGGAGTATTGGGAGCGTGTGCGCTGGGTGCTCGCAGCCCGGCTGCTTTGTAGCGGACGGGAGTGCTGGCCGAGGAGTTTTGCTGCAGCATCCTTCAGGGATGTAGTCAGAGGCGAGCAAAGGAGCTGAGAGGTGAATGATGTGTACCAGGGGAGCGCTCCGGAGGTACCTGCTCGCTGGTGATGCCAGTGGAGTTTGCAGGGATAGAAACGAGACTGATCTCAGCCCTGCAGCTAGGTCTCCTGGTCTGCAGCAAGCGCAGGGTTATTCAATCCCAATAACACTGTGTAAGAGCAAAGTATTTTTGTAAGAAGCGACAGTTGTTCAGGACCCAGAATCGCCTGGGTCCTCCAGATGACCTCGTCCCAGGTAGCTCTGCTTGGGATCCTTTTTTATTACAAAAGTAGAGTTGGTGTCTGATGATGTCACACTCAGGAGGAGGGAAAGAAAAAAAAAAAGAAAAAAAAAAGATAGATTGCAGTCCTAATGCAAGGAGGATGCAGCAAACCACAGAAAGATTCCTCTCCTCTAAGGAAGACGAGGTGAAAGGCAGAGCCCCTTGGAGGGTCTCTCTCTCTCCCACTTCAAAGAATTAGACTGTCTGCCTTCTGTAAAGGGATCTGGTTGTGTAATGCATTATACATCGCAAGGTTAGACCTCGTCTGATTTCTTAATGGAAAGGCTATTTTATTTCTCAAGTGAGTGCCAGCAGGGACGCTGGAAAAGCGCAGAGACGCAGCCTCCGTCCCACACTGACACCGATGTACACACTCAACTGCAGACCAGGAACTTGTCGAAGAGGAGTGAGGACCAAATCTGGAGCCAATGCAGGGGGAGAGGAGCAGCCTCAGCTTTTTTAGCAAGTGAATGGGGAGGGGGAGGAGGGTAGTATGAGCAGTGATGTCATTTTTAACTGGTTCCTCGCAGAGCTGGGGAGTGAAGTTAAAGGAAAAACCTGCAGTCTCAGAATGGCTCTCAGCCTTGACTGGAGATTCTAAATGACTGAGGGTCCCCACAATGGTAATTAATTTTCTTTCCTATGCAGAACTGTTCTGTTATTTTGGGTCAAGCAGAGGGCATTTCTTTTCTCTCTCTCTCTCTCTCTCTCTCTCTATCTGTATGTTTTAAGGGTTTGACTTTCGTTGTTGCCTCTGATTTGTTAAATACCTTGCAGATTATTTGAAGTTTTTCCTGGGTAGTTTGAAAATTTTTCTCTGATATAGGAATCCATGTCATTACAGGAGAGTTTAGCATGCAGCATTTCTGCTACTCATCAGGAGGGGAGATGCAGAGGTTGCCAAGCACACAGCATTCTGCACAGGAAATGTACTTTTAAAATCACAGGTGGAAAGAAAGGGACTTGACTGGAATTTGTTGTTGTAATGGATGGCATTAATGTTGTTTGTAGGAGGCAGAAAGACTTCTGGTAAACTATATAGATAGAAGTGAATTTTGCTTGGGTGATAATTTCTATGCTTTTGATTGGCAGGTTTTTATTATGAGCATTTTAATTCTAGTGGCACTGAATGGAAAATGTCAACATAAGAGATTTTGGCTATGTGAGACATTGTATGTATCTATAATTCTTCATGGCATGCATTAACCACTTGTATGCTGTTCCCTCCACTGCATTTGCCCTGTTGCTGTCTTCCATAGAAATAAGTGGATGCCAGGCTGTGCTGTGGACAGAGGGTTATTTTTTCTCTGGTTCCTGGAATCAGCAGAAGCAATCAAGCCATTTTTAGATAAATAAGTTTGTCAAGAAAGGTCCATCAAGGGTAAAGTGTCTTAGCCCAAATGGCAGGCAGGGAAAAGCATAGCCAGTTTCTATTTCCAAGTATTCAGCTACTGGTATCACCAGTACTGTTTGGGTTTGTGCTTGTTGTAATGACGCTCGGTCCAAAGGCAGAAGGTATAATGCCAGAAGTCCATTTGTCTGTAGAAGGTTTGTCACATTTCTCTCGGGGATCCCATTTCCCAATGGTGAGACTTGCTTGTCTTTTCACCCAGGAGAACACTCAAGACAGCTGAGGAAGCCAGATCGCAGTTTTGCTTACGAGGGATGTTCATGTCATAGCCACAGACCTCCTGCTGTAGTCTGTCATGACAACTGTGAGCTCAAAGATGGGTGATCTGGGCTCAAGAACGAAAGAAGCAGAAAAGAAATGGGAACATGGTGATTCCTTTTGAATATGAAATGTTCCTTCAGGAAGTTGCTGCTGTGGCTGAAGGCTTGAGGAATCCATTGCTGCCCTAGAGAAAGCTCTTACTGAAGAACAGCTGGGAGGAATAAGCCTCTCTTTTAGCAGCTATTGTGAAGATGCTGGCAGCCCTCACAGGGGCCATTTTGGACTCCTCCTCCTGCAACACACCATGGTGCAGAGGAAGAGTAAATGTGGTAACCTCTTCTGCCAGTCCTCTCAACATTAGCCTTAGTGTTGGAAAGTGTAACTCAGAGAAAAAAGCCAGGCTTTAAAAATGGCTTGTTCCTCTCAGTGTGGTTTTTATCCAGATGTATGTTTGCCTTCACGAACAGTGCTTATGTGGGAGGCAGTGTGCTTGGCAGGTGGAGGGAATGGTTAACAGGCTGCACTGAACTAGTCACCATGGCATATGGAAGCTTTCCATCTCCCTAGTGCCAGGCTGAATCTGCTGCTGTGGATAGGCAATGTTGTTTTCCTGTGATTTTAGCATGGCACCCTTCACCAGAAGGAAATAAATTCATTTTTTAAAAGGAGAGCAAAGAACTGGGCATCTGGAATAAATAGCTATTCATCATCCTCCTTTGGGGACTTAGGCATTCCTACTTCCCCCACTGCCTGGTATGAAAACTAGTTCTAGATTTTGGGCCAGGACACCAGTTCTGGAATTTTTGTCTCAGCTCAGTTCATTTGAGGTAAGAAGTTGCAAATTTATGGCACTAGAGATGGAGTCTGATATCCAAAGAAGAGGGGAGCTGCATGTGACTGCAGCCGACATGCCCGCTTCTGCAGCCTTTCCCCTAAGGAGCCAGCTGACTTTGCAGCAGGGAAGGTTAGCAAGACCTTTCCAAGCACAAAGAGGAATAAAGCACTAGGACAGGCTGCTATGGCCCTTATAGGATGCCCTTCTTTTAGGCTTTTTAAGAACAATAAAATTGGGGTGAACTAAAAATATTTAGTCCGCTTTAGAGTAGTGGAATTACACTTGACTTTGCATTTTGGCATTTTTAGGACAGGTTTGGTCACACGTCAGTCAAAATTCACTACAGGAAACATTTTCTGTGTCAGTAGGGGGGTACCTCATTTGTTGTTAATTTTAGCTGTATTTCAGAATTGGAAAAGTCACGGACCAGACAATTCTCACATGGTTCCTTCCTGCCCTCCATTTCTACTGCAGTATTAGCCCAGGAGCTCCTACCACCAAAGGGTTGAGAATGGTTCAATGCCTCAGACCGTTCAGCTGTAAAACTTTGTACTGCTACTGTCAGCAAAAGCATTACTGATGTGTCAGTGATGGACATGATTGTTAGGGAATGGGACCCAGGGCACAGACATGACTGCAAAGGTTGCAGTATCTTTCTGGACTTCAGTGAGCTTTGAATTTTACCATTAGTTGGCAGCTGCGTTTGCTTACATCAGGCCCTGGACAAAATCACATTTGGTTTGGAGTGGTCTCTTGGAGAGGGTTGGGGCTGTGGAGCCTTAGGGAAACAGACCTCACCTAAGTGATGTAGCTGACCACTGCTCACAAGGAAGCAGCACATATTTCACATGGTAATTGTGACCCAGTTTGACTTTCAATCTACACTGTAACCCTTCTGCATGCTTATGGGGTGGAATTTACTTACTGTTCCAGTTGTTCTCATCTTACATATTCTTCTCAGGGGAGGACAACATACCCTCCATGAGAATGAATTCAAGCTAACAGCTGTGTCAGAGAGGTATTTTATGGTGCATGCAATAGTGATAAAAGTTAGAGAAGCAGATAACAGAGAGGACTAAGGCTGAGTACCCAAAGCCACAGAAGGTGAGGAAATAATTTTCAAGGGATTAAATCACATTTGTCCTAGGAAAGCATCCCTCTCAGGGATGCAGAAAAAGTGCAAATAACTTGTTGTGAGTGTGTTCATGGAAAAGAAGGAAAAGAACTTCCCAGCCCCAAATTTAGCAATTAGTTCAACTCTGTGCGTGTTGTGACCAAGAAACACTAAGGTCAAACATCTAATTGCATTTATGCCACTGTCATCTGAGTAATTATCTTTCCCCTGTGGCATTTCAACAGGGTAAAACTGAAGTGGGTTTGGACTGCAGTACTCTGTTAAGTCAGAAACTAGGTAATCTCCATGGCTTGCTAGCAGGGCCATCTCCTCTCCTTTGGGCTCTCTTGGTAGAGTGGGCAGTGGTTATAGTTCTCTGGGGATACTTTTTTTAGGCTGCTTGTTTTGGAAAAATCTTTTTAGCCATCCAAATAATCTGGATATAACTACAAAGCGCTGTGCTGTTTCCTGCAAGTAATTGAAGGAAGGAGGCAAGGCAGTGACAGAAAAGGTGAGTTTTGCACAATCTCTCCTCTTTCAAGAAGAACTGGTGTTTTCTTCCACTTTGCAAGCAGTGCTGCACATCATTTACCTCGTAATGATAATAGTATATAATCTTCATAATAGTGATAATCTTCATATGCAACTGCAGATTTCAAATTCTTCCCTGTTTTTAGTGCAAACTTCATTTGATGGCATTAGAAAACTGTTTTTTCATGTCCCTGCCTATTTACCCCTACCTAACCTCATTGCTAGCTATCAGAGCCAAACTTTTGATAAGAAAGGCTATGCACCAATGTCAGAATATGCAGATTCCCATCTCACAGTTGTACCTCGTTTTTTTGTGTACCTGACAATTTTCTTTTTTTTTTCTTTTTTTTTCTTTTTTTTTGGCACAGCACAAGCAATCAGAATTTATCATCCAAATTAAGACTGTAATTATATTTTGATAAAGATCTGGCAATTCAGTGAGAATGAAATTTAAAGGGTTGCCGGGATACAGATGACTCTGGATTATGGGGAAGTGTTTGCATGTGGAATTCTAATAAGACAAGGTTGTTCAGCATCCTTATCTAGACTTTTCCAATAGTGTCTGATAACACAGACAATCAAGTACTTGTTTCTTTGCTATTATCTGGCAAAGTGATTAAAGATACAAGGCTGCCTTTTATGAATGAAAAGGCAACATGCTCAACATGACATGTCACAGATGTGTCCCCCCTTTTGGTACACAGGAAAAGTGAGGGGACAGAGTGCTGACCATGCCTACACTATTGAGCCTGCCACAATAAACTTCTCCTGAGGTTCCCTAGGGATTGCCAAGGAACCTTTGTGGCTCCAGGCAGTGCTTTCCTGGGAGGTATGAAGCCTGCCCAAGGTGGGGGCTGCTGGGAACCCCTTTTTGCAGGGCTGGGTTGTCACTGGGGGGGGCGGCGAGTGCTGGAGGACATGTCAGGGATAGGTGGGGATATCCAAATACACTACAGTTTGCTGCCCAGACAGGATGGCCACAGAAGTAATGGCACCATAGAGCTGGGGAAGGTGCCAAAAACCTTGATTGAGTCCACAGCTGCCAAAGGGAAGGTTCTGGCTCTGTCTCATGCAGGTACCTTCTTCTACCAATCCAGCAGAGGAGTAAAGCTCGAGCTCAGTGCTGCAATGTGATGAAGGAAGAGCTATAGCACTTTCTCTAAGTGTCTGATCTGTATGTGACATTAATTAGTTATTATGGAAAGTTATTGCTATTCAATAATGTGGCCTGCTGATGAGGTATTATTCACTGCCTGTGCTGTGGGAGCACTCACAGACCTTGGAGGTTTTCACCTGCTGTGCTCCTGACACCCTGCAGTGTGAACCAGCTGATATCCCACGCCTGTATCCCAGGGTTTCTGCTGTGCAGCTGGCCAGCAGTGAGGCCAGTGTGGGTTTGTTTTATCACCTTGCTACAACCCTGCTCCAGACTGCCTGCTTCAAATGCAGGCATGGTAAGGGAGGCTGCTAAGGGAAGGATCAGTTTTGCCTTGCACTTAGTTTTTCCCAGACCCTGTCTCAATTCCATCCTACCAAAGCCTTTTTGCTTTCAATGTCTAACTCCAGATGCTGAGATGAGCCTCCAATAATTATTATAACCCACCTATCAGTGGTTTAGGAACTTAACTGTAGCTCATGGTTGTATTTTTACTACCGATCAAACCAGTTCTGTGACTTCACAGGTTTTTCAATTAACTGAAACAGTGAGTGTGTCTTACAACAATGTTAAAAACTCAGGTTTGGTGGTATGAATGGAATTCTTGCTGAACTCAATTCCTCCTAGGTTTTTGGTGACTGAATTTTATTCTCAAGATTTTCTTTCATGATCTGTAAAAAAGGGATTTGACTTGCACTAGGGCAGTTTGAATGGCAGGAAGAGCAGATGTGATTCAGGAGGCCTGGGTTAATGAGAATTTTGGGAAGGCAGAGTACATTGGAGATGCTGCAGCTATAATACACGAAAAATTACTGTAATACCTTGAATAGCCTTTTAAACACAAGGTGTTCAGTGCTTAAATGGTAGTCTCAAATTCAACCTGCATGAACAGTAATGTGCTTTCTTTTTTGTTCCATAATGTGCATGGACATGTGATGCCAATCTCAAACAACACCAAAACCCCAACGTTATAGTCCAAATCTTGTGATTTTCTGTAAGCCTCAAGACTTGCCAGAGCAGAGGCTCAGTCACTGGATCGGTATCACCAGCCTGGGTCTAGCAGTGCCATGGGAAAAAGGTGTTCGTCCTTGGAAATGTGCCCCAGGATCTCCAGTTCTGGCAGGTATTGAAGGCTCAGTACTGCTTCTTTGGAGCAGCCCAGGACTGTCCTGTCTTACATCCTAAACCTGCCTTTCATAATTTTTCACTCTTTCAATGTTAGAGAAGTCCAGCAAATACCTGAGAGGAAAGGGGTTCTCCCAAATTTCATAAAATCTTTCATCTTGAGTTGTTCTATCTCAACATATGACTGCCCCTTTCTGCCTTGACAGTCCCAGGTGTCTATTGATATGAGGAAAAAATATATTTTTAGAAAGCCTGTAAGTTGTACACAACTGCATAAATGTAGCAGAAAGTCTTTAGCCTACTCAAAGGCTGGCTGACATGTCAGTCTGATTTACTCTAGTCCCATGCTTTGAATTTGCACTGGGTTTCTACTTCCTACAGTTCATGCAGTTTTTCTCCTGCGTTTGCTATGATGCCTCTTCACAACACCTAAACTTACTAGCAACTTCTCAGGAATCCTTCTTCTCTGCCCTAATCCTTTCAGTAAGCCTTGCTTGTTTTCCAAACTAGTCATCCTGCCCTGGATTGGCTTTGTTGCAGTCTCTGATCCTCTCTGGAGGAAGGTGATTACGTGAGCTGGTCAGCTTGTGAGTGCCAGGTTGTTTCTGATGCCGACATCACAGCGAAGTTTCCATGGGATTATTGGAAACTTTTTTGGAGTCAGGCAGAGCCCTGCCTTGATCTTCTGGCAGCTGTTTAAACAGAGGCACTGTGCAGTTGGTCATACCTCCAAGAGATGCAATAAACTTTGTTTATATTATGAACTGTGGCCTGCGGGCTATCAGAATAGGATTTGGCAAACAAAGCAACCCCAAAGAGCTTGGGACCCCATGAAAAGGGTTTCAGCTTTGCTGGGTGGAAATTTGTACTTCCTGGGAAGACGTATTTAGTCAGTAGGTCAAGTGGGGAAGCTCAAGACGAGGAAATTGCAGTCAATGAAGAATAAGAGTAGGAACTATAGTGCCCCACACTTAAAAATTCCTTTCATATGGTCCGAATCTAAAAGTTTGTGTTCCCCATAACAAATCTGAGTTAATTTACTGAAGTTGATTTTCTTCACAATTCATTTCTGCTTGTGCAAAGGTATGGGAGAGAGTTCTAAAAAGAGTGTGATCTGTAAAACACACTGGCATGGTAAAACTGTGCCAGTCAAAGCCATTGCTACCATTTATCAGCATCATGTACCTTTCTGAAGAATATGGGGATGCAAAGAGTAGACTGACTGCTAAAATACAGTCCTGTCAGCATGGCTGCAGCTGCTTTGCCAGTATAATGTTCTGTATAAAGACAGAGGTCATTCTATCTCATTAAAACTGGGAAGCATTTTCACGGCTTGAGAATAGGAAATGACCCCAGATAACACAGCTGGAGTTATCTAGACCCTGAATTATTTCCAGAGGGTCATTGCCTCATGTGCACAGTGAAGTGCCTTATATTGATTCATGACCTTCCAACAGAGTATACTACAAAGATCCTGCATGCACTGTGTTGTCAGACTGGGAGATGATATGAATTTGAAGTTTATGCATAAAATTAGCAGTGTTGGTCATGTTGGTAGAAACAAAAGGGTAGGGTAAGTTAGGGTGGAATGGAATGGAATGGAATGGAATGGAATGGAATGGAATGGAATGGAATGGAATGGAATGGAATGGAATGTTTTCAATTGTTAAGAGCCTTCTGCCATGATCTAGTGTAAGTGGAAGATTCCTAGTACGAAGTGCAGAATGAAACTGGTCATTATCAGCTGTAATCTTAAAACCAGTGTTATGTAGGCACTTGGCTAGAAATGTTAGGTACTGATAAGATGTGTGTGTATCTGATGGACCAAGTCTCCCTGGCTTCATGTTAGAAGAGGATTAGTTCCCTAATTATTTGAGCCCACATCAGCATGGCTAGGCATGTTGAAAGGTGGGGAAATTTAGAGCTGTAGTTCAATGGGGCTTCAGCTCATGGCAGGGGGTCTGGGCTGGGTATGGAGTTGGCTGGAAGAAGACACAGTTTTCTCCTGTTGGATGAATGAATCAACACAAACCAGTGCTTTTGCAAAGTTGTGCTTTCTGTGGTAAGCAACAAATTAATGTCATTTTGCCCTTAAAATAAAGACTTTCTGAATACAAAAATTGCCCTGCAGATTATATGAATAAGCTCAGCTTTGGGCACATATCAGTGGTTCATGAATGGGGTGAGAAAGGTGTTTCTGCCCACAGTCCTTTTTCAAGGCTTAATTTCTGTGAGACATGTCTGGTACTTCGGTTATCATTGATTTGTTCTGGCTGCAGTATTTCTGGAGCAACATCATCCTACACTCCACAGAAGGGCATCAAAGGGGAAAGAAAATTAGTGTCTTTGAGCCATCCCTTTAGCAAACATTTCCCTTAGTCATAAGTTATCATGGACTGTAACTTCAGTAGTGACAGAACTTTCTTAAAGCCTTGAAAAATATTCCACTGTCCTGTAGAAGTATCTGCAAAAGAAGTTGTTGTATAACCCTAAATGAGAATCTTCAAAGTTTAGATATGTTCTTCTGATGGGCTGAATTTTTGTTGTAACTTTCCCATCCCAGAATTACTTGTAATAGTTAGCCAAAAATAGCAAGCCTCATACTAGCTGTGCAGAGGTTGTTCTGGCCCTTGTAGTGTTAAGAAGCACTGTGGTACTTGTAGAGCATTGCTGTTGTGCAATATTACAAAGACAGAAGGAATCAGGGTGTTAATAGATGGGATAAAGGATACTTCAAATGAAAAGAATTCAAATTAATCTTTGCCTAATGCCATTTTCTTAGCTAAGTGGTGCTTGCACTTTTAAGGTATTTTTTCCTTCTGTGCTCTTGCACAGAATCTTTTTTTATTTCTAAATGCAACAAAAGTATGTAAAGTATTACAATACCCAAACCTCAGAAATTACTGTGTTGGAAAACCTTGCCAAGCAGACCTCACCCTCACTTACTGCGAGAAAATGTACTGCAACCCAGAGGAAATGAATACTTACTAATGTGAATAAATATGAAGATGAAATTATCAAACTGGCAAGTGGGGGAAACAATCTTGATTTATCAGAATTAGTTGTATTTAAATGCAGTTGTTAAAAATCCTTCAGTGATAATGACTCTGGCAGATGATCAGTGAATTCTTGTGTCTTCCCATGCTGTGTGTGTCTGAGCTTTGATGGGACCAGGCAACCTGGCTCTTTTTTCTATACTGACCATGGGGGGCTAATTCTCAGTAATGAACCACCTGTTTCTTATCCAGAGCAGTGCTTTGGAGCTGCCTGTAAATGGTGAAGGTTAGTTGTGCTGTAGGACCCCCTAGTTTTGGGGGTCCAAAACTGCAGCCTGGGCACTGCAGACCACAGCTCCTCTGCAAAGGTTTGGAGCATGTCCTAGTGGGGAATAAGGACTGCTTTTATCTGTAAGAGTATGACACTAAACAGACCCACCAGTGAGGTATTCCTGGACTAGCATATGAAATGCAGGGCTTGTAACTGTACGTGCAAATGCTTAGCATAAAAGGGTGATTTCTGCTCTGAAGAAACAAGTAGAAAGACCACAGAAAAGGCTAGAAGGTCCCTGGCAGGACATGAGATGGCTGTTGAAGACCAGGAGGTAACTTGCCCCAGCCCCAGAGAAGGGATGTGCTGGCATATCCACCTATCAGGCCAAACTCCATCCACAAACAACAGCAGCCCAGGCAACTATGATTGAAAATGCTGTCTCAGTTCTTTTCATTGCATAGCAACACCTATATTTTCTCATTTTTTCTTTCTTCTTTCCTTTTTTTTTTAAGCTCGGCAGCAGAGGTAAGACCTCATTTTCATATTCTCTGTAATACCCTTATGATACTTTAGATGTACACAGAAATAAGCAGATGGCAGGGAACTGATCTGTATTTGTATATAAAATGTCTCTGACTTTATGAACAAGATCCATATTATAAAAAAAAAAAAAAAAAAGTTGGCTGGGGTGGCTCCCCCTCCGCCTGTGCTGGCAGATGCTACGGGAGTTGAAAGGATGTGAGGAGCAATTGCCACCTCCCCCCTCCACAGATCCTGCCAGATCAGGGCTGTGCTGTATCCGTGGGTGTCATCTGCCTTTCACTGTTCAGCACGTACAGCATCTCAGCCTCTAGAGCAGTCTGGCACCTCTTCCAGCTTCCTTTTTTTAACACCACTTGGAAAATCTATACAGAAGGAAGAGGGGTAGAGAAGAGAAGGCAGTGAAGTGAGAGGTGGATAATCAGGGCCAGACCTGTTGTCCTGGCATAGCTGGAGGGTCCAGAGAAGTCAGGTAGATCCATGGCTGAGAAAGGACAGAGTAAGGACAGCAAAACTGCACACCTGGCCCAACCTATGGCATCCTGTTTATGTGTGTTTATCCCTTCCTTCATAAGAATGAATATATTTTGTTCTGGTTCTCAGGCAATGTTTCACCTTTTGAGTTAAAACTCACCCTATGCCTTGGTAGCTTGCTGGTCTGTGACCGAATTTTTTACTTTTTCAATAAATAAATTCAACAACGAAATGTGAAAACCCACCCATAGCTTTGCAGACTCATATTTGCTTCCATGTAGGCAGCCCTGCTACCCCATAAAGGTGATATCTCCCCTCTTGATGCCCGGTGGTGACAGAACACATCAGCTCCTCACAGTCAGTCTTCTCATGGTCCTTCTACAGTGAACAGAGGGGGACAGGTGCTGCTAGAGGATTCTTCAGACCTCCCTGAGGCTCATCTATACTCAAAATCAGTGAGGATCCTATCTGTTAGCTACAGAAATTTTCCAGGGAGACAAATCTCCCCCAAGGAAAGTTCTTTTTGTGATTACTTTCCGTTGTCTGCTTCTTTATGTTTGGAAATATTGTCAGCTTTCCTCATCGTGAATAAATCTGAGTGTCCCTGGAGTGCCCTCTCCCCTGATTCACCATTCCACTTGATACATGATACATTAATGTCAAACACTGTTTGCTACTCAGTGGCCCCACTTTTAATTTATACTTTCTGCATGATAACTTTAATGACAGTTCTCCCTTCTCCCAATGCCTCCCTGCTCTTCCCAGTGCCTCCCTGATCTCCTTTGTTCCTTGCCTTGTTCCTTTCTTGAAAGTATTTCCTAGTTAAATTTCTTTTCCTGTGGATTTTTTTTTCCAAGAAGGTTACTTCCCTCAGATTAGTTTTGTTTAATTTTCCTCACTGCTTACAGCTGAGAGTTTGAAGACTTCCTGCCCAGTGCTGCTGTCAGTGCACTCATTCCATGATGGTATTTGACAGTTTGCCAGTATGTGCTGATACCTGACATTTCTGCTCTGGTTTTGAGTGGATGCAATGAAATGTAGCCATTTCATCCTTGCCTTCTGGTTTTCTTCTTCGTGTGCAGGGCTTGGTATACAGTCATAATAAAATGTCTGCCCGCACTTAAAGGTAATCATTTTATATGAACATTAAGGGAGAAACCGTTTGCCACTCTGGTGTTTGCTGTGCTAACGCTGACGTGTTGAAAGCTGCCTTGTACTGGGTCCGAGGCGTGCACAAAGGCAGAGGAGTTACAAATGTGCAAGAATTAGCTGTTTGCAGCTATGTTCTAGATGACAGCTCTCACCAGAGAGTGGTCCACACCCCTGCAGCCTCTGACAAACCCTGAAGCTCTTCAGCAGATGTGGCTTTTCAGAAACCCCATCAGAACTCAATTAGGTTTTGTGCATGAGTATGTGGCTTAATAGTATAAATGTGAGTACAAACAATAGGATATGGTTTGGGCTCATAAAGCTATATTAGCCATAACAATGAAGCTTAGCCTATGTTATGATCTTTATTAACACCCTACAACACTTTAAAAGAAATAAAGGCTTAAAAAATTATTTTAGCTTAAATGTTTTCATGCTGCATTTTATGTACTAGTTGCCATTGGCTGTGATGTCTCACTTCAAAGTGGGAGTTAGTGGGTCAGTGTGAGCTGCAGGGGCTCCCCAGCTGGAATGGTTACAGGTTTGTACCTCTGCAGGGACATGCAAGGGGAAAGAGCTACCAATGCTCACCTCCTGGCTAAATCTGCAAGCTGGCATTTGCCATTTGAGGCTTCCAGACCATTTGAGGTAAGCAAGGGCTTGAAATACAGTAGAAAAAATACTGCAAGTCTGCAGAAAAAAAATTAGTGCCTAAGGTGAGTAAGCTGAGAACATGTTATTCAAATAATATCAACAGTGGGAAAATAATTTATCTTGACATAAGTTATTCATCCTGCAGTCTAGATACACAACATCACTGACAGAGTTTCCAAATGTTGCCTGGATGGGTTTCTTTAAAAAGTAATCCAGTGTATCTCAGTGTCTTTGTATAGAAAAATTTTTTGTCTGCATATGGAAAGTACTGTAAGTAATACAGGCCATTCCATATATTGTAACACATCCGTGCTTTATGGATTAAGGGCTTATTTCAAACCCAAAGGGCCTGAAGCCTGGAGAGGAGAGGCTGCAATTCCTGGGTAAGAGCTGGAGCTCTGGCAGTGAGGGGTGCTGAAACATACGCTTGGTATCACAGGGTGGGTGGAAGAGACTCACAAGAATTCTAAGGTTGCCTAAATCCTAATCAGTTTTTTTTTTCATTAAAAACAATTCCCTTGAGCAAGTATAGAAGTGAAAAGGGCATAAATCCTTATTTTCAGGCAGCTCTTCTTCCCCTTACAAAACAAAAGAACTGTGTTCCCTATTGTTTCAACAAATGAAACTCTGCAGTTCAGCTGGGCTTGTTCTCAGTGTGCTTCTCTGAACTCTTACAGCCCAGTTTGCTGTAATGTTTAACACAAGTGTCCCATCAGAAGTGGGACTGGGGAAGGACAGTGTGGAAAGAGGACCCTTCTGGCCCAAAGCAACCTGCTCTAATGAAAGGTGTTCCTGCCCACGGAAGGGAGCTGGAACTAGGTGATCTCTAAGATCACTTACAGCCCAGTCCAGTCAGTGGTTCTGTGATTTCTGGGCTGATTCAGATGGTTGTCTGAAACTGGGCTTCAAGTAAATGGCTTGGGAGGTCAGAGCCAGACCAAACATCTGAGGAGACTGGTAGGGAAGGACTTGAGTATTTCCAGAGACTGGGGAAGAGCTGTACTGAAAGAACGCAGAGCTACACCACGCTCTGCTTGTATCTGTAACTGCAGCCCTGTGCCAGCCAGCTCTGGGCCACCATCAGGGCCGCTCCAGAGAAACCTTGTGGAGGAGTGTGTGGGATTTTTGTCTCAAGAAACACACTGCCATGCCATTCTGGGGAGGAGGCCATTCAGAGATTGGGATTGAGAGACAGACAAGGTCTCTCAATCCCTCTGCACAACAGACTTATGGAGCAGCTGGAGCAGAAAGAATATTTCTCTGGAGGAAGAAAAAAAATAGTTGCTTTTGGTTCACCCTGAGATGCTTCACTTTCTGTCTTTCCCTGAAGAGCTGTGAGTAATTTGAAGGGACATGTTGTAATAGTATTTACATATAGAATATTGCATAGTATTTATTAAATAGAATTGGAAGAAACTGTTGCTACTTACCTCAACTTGCAGTTAAGTGGCATCCAAGGCATCTAGCCAAGCACACTGAAAAAGACTGATGGGAAGGAAGAAGTGTGAAATACGAGCCACCATCTCTACTCCTAACACATGGCTTATTGTTCCTGACTCTTAGGGGTTTGATTTCTCAGCCTACAGGCAGTGCCAGTGGAAGAGGGGCCCAGCTCATTCATTTTCTGTGCAAACTGGCATCTTTGATTCTAAATGCTGCTTCTGAGGATAAGAGAACGTACAGGCACTGTCTTAGAGTTTAGATGGAAGGTTGTAGTTTTTGAAAATTTCAAGGAAAACAGAAATATATTTGCTGTACTTGGAATAAGTAATCTGAATCTTGTCTTCCAATATGGCAAGCACAGCATCTTCTTTGTTGAGTGTCATCTTCTAGTGTGCTTTTTCAACATTCATGATGTTTTACTGATGGTCTCTAGGTTCACAAATGTGGAAAGGTTGTTCATACTGTGGATGCTGATGTGGAAATAGGTGCTGCAATGACCAACTCTCTGCTTTTCTTGAAAAGAGGATGCTCAACATAGACTCAAAAGGCTATTACTTGAAAATGACCATTTTAGTGCAAATATTCAGACAGAAATATAAAGGGGAATTGAATGTTTTGAGTAGAAGAATGGGCAGGATACCCTGAAACTGCTACCAAAAACCAGTTTGACCTACCATAAAATTGTCTATAGGACTTTTTTTTCACAAGATCCTGAAGATAAGAAATAACTAAGAAAGGTAGTATAGTAAATTAATTTTGTAGAGCCTTCTTCTTGAGTGCTGGCACGTGAAATCAAGGTGACTGATCTGAGGGCAACATCAGAGTATCATGGTGAACAGGACACTTCTCTGTGATAAAAAGGAGAGCATTATGGTGACCTGCTGAAGCAACTCAGCCAAGCTTAGTAGTGATTTGGGCTGAGTCAGTACAGGAGAAAAATAGCACAGCCGTGGGAGAGAATTGCAAAGGATGTCTAAAAGCATACTTAGAAAGTGTGTTATTGAGACCACACACTACACTGCTGGAGATAAAGTCTCTTATCTTGCTGCATATCCAGAGTGGGAGTAATGTGAAGGGTCAGCACAGGAAGAAATCCATGTTGACAAGCACTGAAAGTGTGTCAAATTGAAAAAAGTGCTTTCAACTAATTAAGCATGTAGGACTGTAATGTCTATTGGGACACTGATTTCTGTTACATGCTCTGGAGTGTGTGTGTACACAAATAAAGAAATGTGTGCGCGTGTGGGATGTCCTGTCATCCCTGCTGTAACAATCCATCCTTACCATTAGGTCCAGTAACCTTAAAATAGTTCTTGTTTGGGTTTTTCTCTAAGACTGTTTATGCCTTCATGATTTTACTAGCTCGTTAGCTCTCTTTTGTTTTTTCATGGAGCATGACAGCAATCTGAATAGAATATGGAATTAATATTCCTGCAGAACAGTTGACCTAACAGCAGCCTTAAACTTGCCAAGCAGGACTGCCATTGTTGTCTACCTTTTTTACCATTACCCTGCAGGGCTGTGTAAAGCATAGACCTGAGAACAGGAATAGAAGGAAAGGCAGAAATTGCTGGTTAGAGACACTTCACAGCAATGGAGGCTTGAACAGATAAAGTACTCTATATTTCTAAGAGGTTATTGTCTATCCTACAGTCACAGCTTAGAAATACGAAGTTCCATTCTGGCCACTGTAACATATTTGACAGAGTTAGGAAAAGCAGTTTAAAATATGTTCAAACACCACCAGCAGTGATTGAAAGCAGCAAAGCCAAGAATGAGATTAGCATATGGTACTCTTCACATAAGTGCATATTGCTTAACAGCCTAATCTTCTTACATGTATAAGAACCACACGCCTCCCAGCCCTCTTGAATTATGTCTGTTGTGTCAGTCAACCAAACATCAGGTAAATGCAAATTTCAGGGATCTGCTCATGGAAACGATATCTAAATCATATGCTTTCCAGTATTTTAATCTCTTCTGCTACCTGAATGCCAAATATGGATGGGGTTTTGCCCACTTGCCCTTTTTTCTCTTGAATAACTGTTATTTCCATGTGCAGCATAATGCGAGGCAGAAAAATGCCACAGGGATGTGCTAAAAAACCGTGATTGAAACATAAGAGGTTTCACTGTATTGGCAGGAAATAAAACAATACAAAGAGCATAAAAGATTGTGGTCTTTCTCAACAGATTCTGCTGTCAGTGAGGTTTCTGCCTTTTTGCTTGAGTTTGAAAAATTTGCTAAATTGTCTGTCCATGAGTGCAGAACAAAATAATAATTGTACTCATGCTGTTGCCCACATGTAGCTAACGACTTAACTTGTTTTGTCATGTCTCTCCTCCTGTTTTTTTTCTGGAGGGCAGCTGCAGCCTGTGTAGACACAGTTGTGCTGGCTTTGATTTGCATGTGCAAGTGCCAGTGGCAGGGCAGATGTGGTGATCCAGGCTTCAGGTCCAGACCGGTTGCCCAAACCATCTCGTGGGGTCTGTGTCACTGCAGCTTTCCACTCACATCCATCTTCAACTCAGGTTGCACAACACAGAAACTCTTCAGAAACACTCTGGATTTTTGCCCTGATAAAAGCAGTAAGAAATAATGATGCACAAGACCACATTACAAACTGTGTTTTCCAGTACAGGCTCCCAGAGAAGTAGCCAAGGAGCAAACCACCTAAAGTGGGTCATCAGTCACCCATGGCCCTGTGACAGTGGGCACTGTGAAGACTGAAAAGGAAATGCCTGCCCTGAACAGCACCCTCAAAAATGGCAGAATACACCAGGAAAACAGGAACTAAAGATATGGCTGAGGATGGGGCATCCTATCCAGACCCTGAACAAATCCCAAAGATGTACTTGGTTGGTGAGGAGACAGGGGATCTGGCATGCAGTTTTCTCTTTCATTGAGTTGAGCATCTCTTGTCTTACATGAGAGATGTGCTTAGAAAGCTCTGTGACGACCTGCCTCATTTCTCACCTGGGAAAGATGGACTGCAGACAGATCCCAGGGAAGGGAAGGACTGGGAAGCACAGGCAGGGCCCTATGCAGCTTCTGCAGTGCCAAGGAACCAGAGTGCCTGTCATATTCCCATCATCTGATGTCCCTGCCCCAGAAAAAGAGCTTTAGATGGGAAACCCATCACTGCCAGGTGTTGGTCTGGCACTGACTTGGTGGGGAAAGAGCATGGCAACCTGCCCCTGCCAGGGTGACCCGGATTTCCAAGGGCACTGGGGTGTGTCCCACTTTCTAACAGCAGTCGCTACTTTTTTCTAGAGGGATGAGGGAAATTGTAGGTGTAGTCACTGAAGTTATGGTGAGGTTTCCATTGCTCAGCTGGGTGCTGGAAAACCTAAGGAGCCAATAGTCTTATTTGCAATAAACAGCAGCCCCACCAACACACTCCCTTTGCATGGGCATTCTTCAATCGTTAATAAAGATGGGACAGGAAAGTAGCTCATCCAAATAGCTACTTGCAGTTCCTGTTGGTAGGGTTTGCCATTGAGAATGGGAAATGTCTGGGTTTTCATGGTTAGGAGTGGGACATGAACAGCAAAGAAACAACTCTAGATTTTTACCAGTGCTGTAGGCTTAAACCCCCTGGGTGCTCTAGTGGTTACACGAGTACATTAGGGGAAGCATACATTCGAGACATAAAGGGCTATAAATAAAATTCACATCAGACTCAGCACTTGCCTCAATGAAACATTTATGCACTAAATTGCATGATGAAGTTGGATGTGCTGCCAGGCTGCCTAGTCTCTGAGATAATCTGGTCTTCCTCAGAATTAATTTTCTTGCAATGTTTTGCACACAAACGCAGCAGGCAGTAACTCACTGCCGACCTGGGCAGCAGCTGAGGAAGAGGCTGATCACGTTGAATTCTGCTGCTGCTGGCGTAGGCCTGTTTATGCAAAGCTGGATGAACATCCAGTTTTCTTAAGACATTGACTCACACAAGAAAATGTCACCATTTTTACATGAAATAGGTAGAAAAAATGGCATATGCTAAAATGATACGTGAGCCACCTTAACACTGGAGATGAAGGGCTTTTCTAAGCAGAGCCTGGCATGGGGCTGCTGACCACAGCAACCTTTGGGTGCATCCTGCGCCCCTGCAGCAGGGTGTGCAAAGAGGGGGAGTTTCACCGAGTGAGCAGCCCCCAGCACCTCTGCCTCCTGCAAAGGGCTTGGCTCATTACAGCCTCTCTAAAGCATAACTGGGCTCTGGAATAGAGTTATTCACTAGTCTGATCCTTTTTAATTCTGGAGTTTGTCTTTTGGAATCTGGATACCTTAATAAGGATTGGGCAGCTGCCGGTTCAGCTTTGCCTGTGCTGAATTCAGGGCTGACAGCTCTGGGCTCTGGCCCTTAACATGTAGGCAACTTCCTTGCTTGCTGTTCCAGTTCCCTCCAGGCTGCACACTTTCTCACACCTTACAACAATTCGTGGTTTCTCTGTGAACCAAGAAACATAGGAAATTATCTTTTTTTTTCTTTCTTCCCGACAGGTAATAGCAACTATAATACAGACAGAAATAACAGAAAGTTGAGAAACAGAAGGATCTGGGAAGGGGGGAGACAAGTGTCTATAGAAGCAGACAGAGTTGTGGGGGGAAACCTCTGGATCTATCAAATAAATAGAGCAGAAATCTTTCTTGCTTGGCCTTTGTGGTGTTATTATTAGAACAACCACGCCTGAGTGCACTAAAGCCGCACAACCTTCAAGCATCCACATCCAGCTCTGCTATGGCAGGATCTTTTTTCTGCTTGGCTAGAAAAGGGAGAGAATGAGAGGATGTGAAGATGAGAAGGATATGTAAATGATAAATAGGATCAACTTCAATAAAACAGCTATTTGAAAATCTTCTCGTAAGAAGAGCCATTAGTGTATATCTGACATTGGTTGTTAGGAAACCAGCCAACATTAACGGATCCACAGAATAGAACCACAGATGGAATGGAGAATCCATTTAAATGGTCTCTTGTCATTTTGTCATCCCACTAGACAAAAAAAAATACAATTACTTTAACTCAGGAAAAAAATTAAGTGATAGTTTATATGATTCACTTATATAGTCTAAATTGATCAAAGCACACACTAAAAATATGCTAACAGTCTATATCTGATGCCTGAAATGTAGCATTTCCTATCTCTGTATTCTTTTTTTCTCATTCACTCTGATGTCCAGCTGCTAATCATTTAAAGACTGTTGCTTTACAGTTTCTATATTGCTTTATTTATTATGCATGTTACAATGATGCTGAGAGGCTACAGCCATGCGCAGGCTCAGCATTGTAAAAACAGCCTGCAGTGTAAAACACTGAGCAGAGGAAGTGCTGACTGAAAGAGATACCTTATCCTCATTTCACAGAAAAGAGATATAGGGAGTCTTAATATTTAACACCAGCTCCTAGCAGAAGCATATGGTGAAGCTTTGACTGCACATTTCCTCTAGATCTCAGCCCAGTGGTCACTGTCTGCTGAATTACCCTGCCACAGGGTTGGCTTTTTTCTTTTAGTGGAAGCAAGAGATTCAGTCCTGTGAAGAAAATTTGATGTTCAATAGTCCTTAAAGCTCACAGTCCACTCCTGTGGTTGCATCCTCTGGCTTCTGCTCCCAGCAGTGGTGCCCAGTTCCCAGGGGCTGTCAGTGTGGGCCAGGCAAAATGTCATGGCAGAAGAACAGGCAATGTGCAAAGGACAGGGAAGGACGTGCAAAGGACAATGTGCAAGGAATTAAATGGAAGCAGGTCCTTCTTCTGGCAGGTTTTTATTCATTGGTTAGCTTTTTTCCTCTTTCTAGGAGTTTTTTTCAGAGCTTTGCTGCTCTGAGGTTGGGATGCTGCTCCTCAAACATCCAAACTAATTGCATTCATTGTGGATTTATACTTATCCTTGGGCCAGCATTGTCCTCCACCCTACCCAGCACTGCTCCCTCCCTCTGAGCTTCTTTCTCACTGCAGTGTGAGAACATTCATCCCCCTGCAGCTTTTTTTGCCAGCACTTTTAGTTTCTATTCTGGACCTGCTAGAAAATCCACTCCAGCTTTGGAGTATTTTGAAGGATTGGTCAGTTCAGTGAGTATTGTGCAATATGTCTGCTTTCTTGGTGTCGGGGCGTGTATATTTCCTATCACCATGAATCACAGATCCTGCAGGGAAAGGTGAGAAGATATGGATGGGTGCTGGCTGGAGCCATAGCACGGGGTACTGTAAGCTTCTTCATGCTCTATCATTAGAAGATAAGCAATGTATTTGTGGTTTTTCTCCTGGGACAGCACTGTGCAAAGCTCTGCCAGGCCTGCTGGCTAAGGGAGACTTGTTGGGTGGCTAAGAAGTTATGATATTTCATCTGTCAACAGCAACGTGTGTCTACAACAGTAGGTGTGTAGCAGAGCTTGCATGAACTTGGATTCATTTTCAAGTCTCATACAAAGTATATTAACCCAGCTCTACTCTTATTTGTAAAACACTGTTGCCAAGGCCAAAAGAGCTCTCTACAAACTACATTTTGCAGAAAAAATCTATTCTAGTCTGATGAAATGTCTGAAAATTTCGTAAGTAGGTAAAACTTTCCACTCACTTACTGATATTCATCACAGACAACTACTAGTGCTTCAGTCTAGACAAATTTTTCTGGGAGTAGGAAGGAACTGCTTGTGCCTGCCTTTTCATTAGCCTCCAGGGTACAATTTGTGATCAGGAATATCACATGCCCTAGGCAATACAACGAATGGGTGGGGTATCATTACTATTGCCAGTATTTTTGTCCTGAGCTGAGATTCCCAAGGAGGAAGTGTGGCTCAGAACAGGATCAGGGCAAGTTGCTTTATGTCTCAGTACCTTGTATGTAAAACAGACATAGTGCTTCATTACCTTTAAGGGGTAAAGGATATAAAATCAGCTCCTGCAAGTGAGGTATTTCCCTACTGCAGTGGTAACAGACAGACAAGCCATCAAAAGCTCTGCGTGCAATTTGGCAACATTATGTTTTTGCAATGTCAAGAATTTAATTAGTAAATCCTCATGATTAACAAGCACTGACAGGTTGCCATCATTCATCCTACTACCTTCCTCCACTAGGATTTTTTTCTCTCCCCGGTGCCATTCCTTGCACTGACACCCTGCCAGTTACGTGGAGCAGCACTACAAATGTGCTGAAAAATGACTGAAACTCCACCTGCAAAAATCCACAAAGCAAAGCAAGGCTTCCTACCAGACAAAGGGTTCGGGGTCCCTTCATTTTTGTTGAAGCTCCGAGAACCTGAACTTCAGCAGGTCTGTTCATTATATCATACCACTTCCATCATGACACCTACACATTTTGGTGAACTGTTGGGGTTTTTTTCTAATCAAAGAAACCAATAGTCTCTCATCATCCCACACATGGTTCCTAGGTTTCTCCTCTTCTGTCTGCTCCCTCCTTCTCTGACTGTACTTTCCCTATACAAAGCACTGGTATGCCCTCAGGCTGAATGGATGTTCTCTTGCATTAAAGAAAGCAACAAAACAAGAAAGACCAAAGCATCTCCACCAGAGAGCCATTCTCTATCATAATGCACTGGCTACCCCTCAAAAAAGGGTAAGAGAGTGCAAAAACAGGAAAGTAGATGAGAGTCCTGAAATATGCAAAGGAGAGAGAGGAGTGCATGGCCAGTGGGGGGGACCAGTGTGAACCAGCTGGTTCTTTGGCTGCTGACTGGGAAGGGAAGCCCAGGAGGTACCTCCTATGCATGAGGGGGCCTGCCTGTGTCACACTGTGCTGTCCTGTGAGCAAAACAGCTGCAGCAGCTCCTTGGCGTTAGACCGGAGTCTGTGTCTATCAGTGTCCCACTGGTAGAAGGATCAAGCCCAGTGCTATACCTGAGGATGTGCCACCCTCTCTGCTGCATTATGTGGGCTGAGGATGAGCCTGCTCCCTGTCACTGGCAGAGTGCTGGCATCTCTCCTGGTGCCCCACTCCTGCTTTAGCCTTTGGAAAGCTACCTACCCTGAAGCTGGGAATTGTCCATGGGACTTCCATGAGTCCCAGCACTCCTGAGAATTTTTCTCAAAACTTTAGTGGACCTAATTATTATAATTTTCAGAGGCAGACTTATGGGATTTTTCTTTAGAGGAACTGAAGTGTTCCTGTCCCTCAGAAGTCCCTGTCTATTAAAGGAGCCTCTTTTGATAGGTGACAGTTGAAGTCTCTCAGCAGGGCAAGCAGTTAATCTCAGTCGTTACACCCTGGAAGGCAGTGAACTAGCAAGCTGTGTCAGAAACTAGTTGTGTGTAACATGATGTAGTGAAAGAGCACATTGGCATGAGAATGAGTAAATGGAAGACCTATTCCTCTCACTGCCTTTGCTCAGAATGTCGCTGTGGAAAGACTGCATAGCTTCTTTGAATTTTTGTTTTGCTATCTAGAAAATTATTACCCCTTTGGTCCATTTATATAAAAGCCTGATATAGCATCATTTCACCTGCTTGCCTCCATAGAGCCATTTGCAATCTGGTAAAAGGGCATTGCCTAAATACTAACTGGTATAACATGATGTGGAAACACAGAGAAGGTAATGTTGGCTGCTAGTTGACAGGAGTAAAGGTGCTGTAACAAAACCAATGCCTGTTCTTGACAGTGCTGTTCAAAGCAAGCACCTTTACTTTTCAGCCAGGTTGATGGGAGACTAGAAATCTTACGTTTCGCTCTATTTTTTATCCTACAGCTGTCTCCAACCTTGATGCAGAGAGCAAACTGAGTGTCTATTACCGAGCACCTTGGCATCAGCAAAGAAACATCTTTCTCCCCTCTACCAGACCGCCCTGCGTGGAGGAGCTGCACCACCACGCCAAGCAGCACCTGCGAGCCTTGCGCAGAGGTACGTGCTCCCCCACGCTCCAGCTCCACACACATCTCTCCATGGTCCACTCCAGGCAGCAGAAGGATGCTCAGGCACAAGCACACAAAAGTGTGGTCACTGGTCTACACTGGGACTTAGGTCTCATGCTAAGAAATCACAGAGCTGTAGAATCACAGAAGGGTTTGGGTTTGAAGGGACCTTACCTCCCAACCCCCGTCACAAGGGCTGAAACTGGAGCACAGCGGTATTAGTCTCCACAAAAACTAAGCTGTCTGCTCAGGGTTTCCAAGGATGATAGTGGAGGAGTGGAGGATACCTGTGTCCTTCAAGAGTGGCAGCTGAAAGTCAGGTGATAGATGTCCTGGACAGCTTGGAAGAGTTGGGCAGGTCTCCCCTTCCCAGGCTAGGGAACATTTTCTGACACCACCCAGCAAACTGCAGACCTGTGGTTTCAAAACAACCCAGAGAGGAAGCAGGAGCTACAGGGTTGTAACCAGCCTCCTGGCTCCCCGCCATACAGAGAATTTACTAGATGCAAACATCTAGAAGATCCTACAACAGCACATTAAAGGGAAGGCAAAAGATGGGGAAAGGTCAGTTTTCACTGGGAACCTAACCAAGGGAAAATTATTACCAGGACATAAGACAAAGCAGGCAAACAAGCCGATTTCTCTTCTGTGCCATATGGAGGGAGAAAATCCATGCAGGCCATGCTTAAAGTGTTCAGCAGCAGCCTCCTGTCTTGAAGCGTTTTGCACCAACAGCTCTAATTGCCTTGCTCATTTATTACTGTTATTAGCTTATAATAATAATCGATTGCTTAGAACTGCAGAGCATCTGTTAGCTGGATAAGATGTTCCAATTAATTACCACATTTGACTGTTTCTGCAGGTTTTAGGTCAGGAACACACTGTGGATGCAGTATGTCTTCATAGCATGGCAGAGAGTGATACAGCTAAATTGCAACCACACTAGTGCTGGAGTAGAGCAGAAGTTCTTCTCTGTTCTCAGCAGCTCTGCTTTGCAACTGTTCCAGAACCAGACTGATCTTTGCCTGCCATCTTGTGGGCAGGAGAAATCCTGACAGCAGCATGGAAAGGCAGCTCCAGAAAATGTCTCATCATTTTCAAGTTACAAATCTCAGTTTTGGCAATTTCCCATCCTCCACAATTAATGGCACCTGTGCAGGTTCAGCAGGCAGCTTGCCACGTACTACTTTATCTTATTTTCCAAATAACTGCATATAAGGGGATGAGACTTTAGTCTGAAATTTACTCCAAGCATGTTTATTGTATCTCAACTCTCTTCTATCCGGATTTCATTATGTCTTTATCTGTTTAATCAGGAGCAATTGAAACTAAATGTTAGGTCAGAAAATGGCTATGCTAGCAGCAGACACTGTTGACTGGACTACAGCTGAAGGTGAATGTATTATCTCCTTTCAGCAGCACTTCATGCAAACAGCAATTATCTAACTGTCACCTAAAATTAGAGATGGGAAGTCCATGAGCATTCTCCCTTTACCTGGAAGGTTCCAGAGACTTGGGACTGGAAGAGGGCTGAATATTGTGAGCCCATAGTGAAGGAAAACTCCTATGAGCCAAGGGTAGATGAAGAAACCTTGACCTTCCCAGGATGATCTCCTTCATGCTGGAACCTGAGCATTACCACTGCAAAAACCTTCCTGATGTCATGAAGAAGCCAATGCTCAGGACCTATCACTGCCATGCAGCCAGGCAATAAAATGCCACCGAGAGCTGTGTTTCTTTTTTTTCCCTCAGAGCAATATATTTTATATGGGTAGAATGCAGGCAGAGTGAATGCATCTAATATTACAGGGCAATAGGAGCTGCAGGTTCCTGTTGGCCATCAGGCCTTGGGTCTCCAAAGGCTATAAGGTAGATACACTGTCTCTTGGGATAAATGGTACAAATCTCATTTGGGGACAATTCAGCTGCAGCGTATATGCTGGGGTGTGTTGTATGGACATTGCTCTTCTGAGCAAGAGAAGATGTCCAGTAAGTGCTTCTCCCCTTCAATTGCAACAGGGATCATTTGTACCAGTCCTGGGGAAAAGAAGAACCTTTGTCTTTGGAGTCTACTGTCCTGTACCTGTCTCTGTTGTGCTGTTAATAGAGATATTTGTATGTTTTTAACACTTTAAATGACTTGTGGTTTTTTTCTCATCCAAAACAGAACATCGAAGCCGAGGTGATAACAGAGAGCAGAAAGTCCAAGGTCCCATTGCTGTGGTGGCTCCCCCCTTTCCTCCCTTCCCTGGAATCTGCAGCCAAAAGAGGCAAACAATAAAGGATCGGCATTTGCTATCAGTAAGTCTTTCACTAAACTACCACATACATACAAATACATTTTTAGTATGCTGGGACCTAAGTGTGACAGTGCTTCCTTCACAAGTGCCCCCTCCCCAAGCTGGTGCAGGTACAACAGAGCTGACCTTAAAGACAGTGTAACGCAGGTCACAGCTTCCAGCAGCCAGCCCCAGTGGCTGTTTTCAATCAGAAACCTCTTATTTTTCACCTGTGGCCAGATCACATACGTTCTCATTCACACACTCCTCCACAAGTCCTCCACAGTCGCCACTCAGGCTATAGGGGTAGCACTTAGAGGACCCTCCCAAAATTCCAGAAAGTGTTGTAATTTCAGCCCTGGCATTAGCACTTCCAGGAGCTAAGAGCTCAAGGGCTTTGAGTGCGGGCTTGAGGCTTGTGTGTGTGCAGGAAGTTCAGGAGCATGATCCCAGCTACAAGGAGGTACATTTTCCATAGTCCTGTTTTGCAGTGTTCATCTCCATGCAGTTTTTTAGATGTTTCATGTCTCACACATATCCCTGCAACCAGCCAAACAGGAACTCCAGAAGAAGATCTGGCCCTGTATGTCTGTGCTGACTTGCCACTGCTGCACTGATTTGAAATCAAGTTAGTGTTGAAAATATGGTAATCATCACTGTTAAAGGAAACATGCTAGATTGACAACTTTAACTCTGATTAGGTCCATAACTCCCCCTAGCTTCAGCTGGACTTTGGTATTTATGTGGCTCTGGGTGTTTTAGTCATGGATGTTTAGCTACATTTTGCCCTGTACTAAGAGTCATTGCATTATTTAAAAAGTGTAGGTCAGACCTGAACTCAGCTTTTAAGTGAGGTGTTTATCTCATGCTAGCTCTCAGTCAGGTGGTAATACATCTCTTCTGCATCTTCCAGTTCAGGGACACTGGCATCTGAAAAGATGCTACACCTGTGAGTACATTATTAGCTTGGTGATGATTCCGTAACCACACTGAATCATCACTTACTTAGGTTAAAAATCCAAATGCATTCATCCTAATCCGTTATATTAAACCATATTTAAATACTATAATGCTAAAGCACTCACAATCTAAAACACTCAGTGTAAACAAGTCACACCTCCCCAGGGATCAAAACATCAGCCAATCAGTCCATTGGAGAAGTTTTGTTTCTCATTTAAAAAGCATGAAATACATAATAAGATTTCCATTAGTTTGATTGTTATGGCTTCTTGGCTGCTTATCTGGTTAATTTTGAGGCCAGCATCACCATCAACTGCAGGCTTTGAACAGGTTAAATTTTCAGGCCTTATGATTCAACTTAAAGGAGATATCCTGATGTTAAAAGATAGCATAGAAAAGAGTTTGAAGACAGAAAAAAGAAAAAGGATTACCTGGTTCTTCTTTATAAGTCATCGTCAAAACTAGTGCTGTTGTAGGGTCATTGGAAGGTAAAGGGAAGGTGATGCCATGTTAAGGATCAGAACTAGTTACAGATGATAGTTTGAACTATTGAACAAAAAGCTCTCTTAGTATCAGATGGGAAATAAGGCATCTCTTTTGAAATTGCATACACAGTGCTTAAAGCCCCGAATCTTTGCCATGTTTGGAAAACAACCAGTGCATTTTATACATTACTTCCATCTGTGGAACACAAAATAATAACAAATAGTGAGCAACTCTCTGAGTCCTGTATTAGTTGACAAAATTAAGTCATGCTGAATGCAGATGTCTTGGCTATATCTGAAAGTCCACCTTTTTTCTCTTCAAGAAGGAAAACATTAAGCTTTGTGCCCATCCATATCAGACTTTATTTTGGAAGCTGACTGGGTTCAGTGTTCCCTAAGGAGAAGCAAACAAGAGCTGCTGGAGGGCTGTTGTTCTATTGATTTCAAGGCATCTGGCAGTGTTCTGCTTTGGAAATAACAAATACACCACGCCCAGAGTACTTCAAAGTGCCTTGACCTTTTTTTGAAAAAAAAACCCTGTTAATGGGGCAACTTAAAAATTAAAAGATAGTAAGGCAAGATGAAGCTGCACATGAATGTTCTGTCTGGCAGAGGTTAATCAGAGATTGTTACAAGACACTGAAACAGTGAATAGCTAATTGATATTGTGCCAGCCTTCATGATACAATGATTCCATTACAAGAGAAAGTTGAGAATGCTATTACTGGCTAGCTTGCTCTTTTTGGCATAAGCTTTTTTTTAACCGACATCTGAAAAAGTTTATCTGCTTCAGGGACTGCAAGTAATGTTTGATATTTGATTCCACTTGATGGTATCATCTAGTCATCAATGAACTAAAGATGTTAAATCCAAAAGAATTTTTATTCACGGCATAGCAGTATGTTGTGTATTCCACTCTTCTGATGCATTAGGAAGGTGTTGAAGAGAGCAATACTATACAACAAGAAGAGCCCCCTTTTTTTTTGTGTTTCTTTTAAATTAGGAAAGGGATCAACAAGAAGCTGGGAAAATTTTGACAGTTACAGAGTCTGACTATCTAAGTTAAATACATGTACTAAGATACTCAGATAAGAAACTTGATTTTGAGGAATGTTCAAATTACCACTGTGAGACCTGTGGGAACTACCACTACTAAAAGTTACTGTGAAAACAGGTCACTTATATCTGAGTCAAAGTTCCCTATGTGTGTGCCTTTTGGCTGCTGCTACCAATTAGGTGGCTATGAGCTCTCCAAAGACCTTGCATATTGTATAGTAAAACTAGAGAAAAGCAATCACAACAGATGAAGATTCACTTTAATCACAACTCTGTTTACAGGGAGAAAGATGCTAAAGCCCCACAAATTCCAATCAAGGACAAATGAATTCAAGTTTAAAGCAAGTATTAAAGCAAGCATAAATGGGTCTAGAAACACATTTTGGACTGTTCCATCTCAAGAACATTTTATTGTGGAGAAAGAGTAGAGAACTAGAAATGGAATAGGCTCTTTCAAGTCTACTCTTGTTACAGGAAATTCCCTGATTTGGCTGATGAAATGTCCACTTAGCCCAAAGGCCAGAAGGGAATCCTTCACAAAATAATATAAGAACAGGGCATGATTTATGCTATTTATTGTCCCATGGATTTATCCTTCCAGCTTCATAGAGAAACTGGCTACAGAGTTTCTGGGCCAGAGATCAAGCACAGAATAATAGCCACCCAAGAACCTCTCTGTGTTGACTATGGGACTTGTTTAATCCAAATTTTTACCAAATTTCTATTTTTCGGCCTCAACAGCATCCTGTGACAATGACTTTAAAACTCTGTATGAAAATGTAGTTTGTTTCAAACCCAATACCTCTTAATTCCATCGTTTCCCTTCTGGTTCTCAGACTATGAGAAACAGTAAGCACTGCTTTCTCATTTCCTTCCTCCATGCTCTTCATGATTTTGCAGACATGACTTCACTTAACTTTTCTATCCATTCCAGTCATTCATTTTTAAAGCCGAAAAATTGGAATACTTAATCTCTCTTTACACTAAAGAAACATACAGCCAAACACATTTAAAGGTATCATTTACTGAGGCATTTTTGCCAATGAAGAAGAAGAAAAACCCAAACCAAACAAAAAATAATCTGAGTATGAGAAAGTTAGGGACCTCCTAAAATGAGGAAAATATTTCTTACACATGTTCCCATGACAACCCTGCCTGCAGCACTGCTGAGGCCAGTCACTGAGAGTGAAGATGCTGTGTCATTGCAACTGCATTTCAGAATTCTCTTTAATTCTGCATTTTTTTCTTTTTTGGGTTTCCCCAAGTCCAGCCAGCAAGGCTCTGAAATTTCTGTATTCCAGTTCAGAATGTTATGGGACCACACTTTCTCAATCCCCATGTGGCACAGCTATTATAATAAAACCAAGGAGATGGAGCAAGGAATTTAGTATTTGGAAATTTACACTCACAACTGCACAAATTTCTGTGTCAGTTTATTCATAATTATAACCTCAGAAGGAATCTAAGGGACAAGAAGCAGGAGGTTTTTTCCCAGACAGGGTTATTCTGTCCCCGAGGTCTCAGCTAGAGCGAATGTGAAGGGAAAATAATGCATTGGGTAATTTTATTCCATCTCCTTGCCATTTCAAAAATATTCCCTGTGGTCTGCTTTAGAATGCTTTGTACAGCAAAGGGAAGGAAGTACAACTGAATATACTAACTTCCACACAGTTCTGTGCTGAAGCCAGATGAAGCCTCAGTAAGAAACAACTGAGTTAAGGGACAGGCACGAGTTGGGCTCTGCACACTCTGTGTGCAAATCCTCCCTGAAGCTGTTAGAAATAAAACTTACCTGACTTTATTCATCAGACTGAACTTGTATAGCACCATTTATGCAATAAGCCTAATACTTACTACCCCATATTGTGGGATGTTTATTTTGTAACTTTGTCTGCTAAAATGCCACATGTGGTATGACTTCTGTCACGAAACATGTCTTGGGGTTTTTTTGACAAGTCTTTACCTTGTCAAAACAGCAGAGCCGTACATTAATCATTAAAGGATTGTCAGTACTTCAGCTGATTGCATTTGTGATGCTCCAAAAGAAAAGAGAACACCCACAAGCAGATAAAATAAAAACTTGAGGAGAATGAAACATACAGAAATATAAACATTGGGAGCAGACAGGTGAGCGCAGGGTTATAATTTGCAGTAAAAATAGCACAATCAGGAATATTGCCATTATTTTCTCTTCAGCATCAGTTGACTGTGTAAGAAAGCTGCTGTACAGTTAAGAATTTCTAATTAAATACTCAACTGTGTTCTGGAAAGGTGGTAGCCTTTTATTAGCATTTTTTCTCCTTTCTTTAGACCATCAGGTTTTTCTATTATGTAAATAAATACAATTTTCCTTAATTCCTGTGAGTTAAGGAAACAGCAGGCTCTCCATTTCACAGGCAGAGAGAGGGAGACGCAGAGGTTTCAACCAGAGAGCCCCAGGAGTCAGTACTGTACTCAAGTGAATGTGGGATTGAACACTAGTTCACACTTACTCTACATGTTGCCTTTTCAGTGCATGAATGACTATTCTTAAATGAGATGTCAGGATGTACTGTACACCTCATTTCTGTGCTTCCACAGGGTAAAAGCAATCTGTATGTATGTTTTCTTTGCTGGAGATAACAGAATATATAAAGCTTGCAGATGCTGAAGCTACATGCTGATGTTCTGCTTGCATGAATATCACCCACTATATTCCTAAGGTTATCCTGGCAGGGACATTTCCCTCACCTACTGTAATAGAAGCCTGAAGTCAGAAATAATATTGATCCCTTATGCTTTTTGTTAGCTGCAGCTTTCAGGCAGCAGGAATCAGAAATAATCCTTTGGAGAATAGCAGTGTGCAGCAGCATGCACCAGCCACCTCCTGCCCTCACCAAGGCTGTGCCAGCCCTGTGCTGCTGGGGGCTGTGACTCTGCCACCTTTAATCTCTTGTGAGATAACACCTTGCCTGCCCGATCAAACACAGCTGAGGGGGGAGGAATCAACTCAGCCATGTCTAAATTCAACAAACATGTTGAGGGTCAGTGCTCTTGATGAGGCTTCAGCATTCTCAATCTTTAATTAACTGAGGAAACATTGTTTCTTTACTCTTGGGTTTATGTTTTTTCCTATCATGGTTGCAATGTGTTCCAACTTTGAAATCCAAAAATCTCCTGTAGGGCAATCACTATAGGTAAGGCAGGCGAGGTACGTGATACAACACAAATTATGCTTCTTGGACCAGTCTTTCCTATATGTTGAAGATGCTGAACAACAGTTGTGTCTCAGAGCTTTGGGGGATGGAAAAGAGAAGAGGGGAAGAAGTGGCATTTTTGTCTTGTTATTGAACCATTGATTTCCTTCTCCAGATCCCAGCTCTGGGACAATAAATTGGGCACACTCATAAATTGCCAGGCTGGCAAGTTTTTCACCTGCTGATTTGCTTCTTTGTCACTGTCCTGATAAATATTTTAAGCTTTTAATTCATTAGAATGGTTAATGATGAGTCCTGACTTACATATGTGCTAGCAATTCTCTTCCTAAAATCAGGGTGAGAGCATTCAGGGTTGCTTCATCTCAGTCCAAGTGCTGAAGGAAGGTTAGGCTGAATTGCTCCTCAGCAGAGCCACTCTTTCTCTATATGGGAAGCTCTGTTGGACATCTGATTATTTTGTTGTAGCACACAGAAACCAAAGACTTTCACAATAAAGAGGCATGAAGCACTGAGAAATCAGGTCACGTGCATATGCAACAAGATTTTTACTGCAAGGCAGTTTCATGAGCACAATGGCACCTCTGCAAGTGAGGCTGATGGCATAGTTCAGGAAGTAAAAATGCTCACATATGTCAGTGACAAATCCCTATTCAAGCAATTATGCACCAGTTTAGTTTCAGAGCAATCTTAGCCCATTAAAGAAAAATGCACACTTAAAGTATTCTGGCTTTGTATTTAACAGAATGATTATCGCTGTTTCTGTTTGCCAAGCATACCCACAAAAAAGAAATGCACTTTTAAAACTGCCTAACTTCACATTTACAAATGAGACCAGAACAGCCTTGGGTTTATAATAATAATTTCTTCCTTAACTACGTGTTTACTCAGGACATTTAGAGATATTCTGGTTTTCTGAGTGAATGAGAACTTTCAAAAAGCAGCAGCTCACTCCCTCCCCCAGCATGGAGGTGTTGAAATGCTGAGGCTGCTGCTCTGTGCCAGCATGCCTCAGCTGCCTCAACAACAGGCACCACATGGGAACATGTACCAAATGACCTCAGGACCCCTTGGTGAGGCATGGTAGCACCAGCTTTCTCAGAAGCACAACTGTGACAGCAGAAACTGAAATTTTGCTGGCACTCTAATTTTTGTCCTATCTCTAATGATAGGAACTTACCTAGGAAGTTTGTCCTGCCATGCAGGGACTTCGGCCTCTGGCACATCAAAGGATGGCTGTAGGTATGTGGAACCAGAACGGTGTTTTCTCAGAGGCACCTGGCACAGGGGCACACATGTGAGGTAGGGAAATGCTGCACTGACAGGACAGACAGATGGGTAACCATATCTTGCTTGTCTTTACTGTAGCCCACACTGCTATCTCTGAGACCAAAGCTGAGGTCCTGTTGTCTCTCTCCTGAACAGGTTTGCCCGTGAGTGGCTTGTGCATGTAGCTGTGCCTGAAGCTCAGGGCGGGAGGTCCCTCCTGTCCTCTTCTGTTTGTGTACTGACAATCAGAGGCCGTGGGATATTGCAAAGATTTTCATATCTTGAACTCTTGTCACCTCAGCAGCATTAGTCTCCCTGTGTCCTGACCCTCCCTTAGAGATCCTCTAGCACCTTCCATGAGAAAGTTGAATTTCAGGCATCCTGATTATCAAGTCACAACTTAGAGCAGGTGACTGGAAACCTGGTTGGAGGACCAAGTGTGGTATCATCCTTGGGTATTGAGGAGTAAGTAGACTGAAATTGTTGATGTATTCAGTATCTCCACAGCCTTCACTGCACAAAGAGACGTGCTGCTCCTGAGATTAGGACTTTCCCCATCTTGGGAGAACTGGTTTTCCACTGGCCTGGGCAGAAACTAAGCTGCTGAATATGTTCACTGGGAACAGCTCTTTTGGGTTCTCCCACTCCTGTCTCCTGTAAGCATTATGGACAGCTCATCTGGAGGTGTCCCATGGGCACCAGGGAAAAGCAGGAGACATGTATCTAGGAAGAGGGGAGGACGAGACACAGGATTACGCCTTTTGAGACTCACTACAACTTTTTGTCTTGAGAGGAGACCATATAATGAAAAGTCTTTTAAACTGAGGTTTGCTCATCTGTCACAGTGGTGTTGATAATGATAATGACTGGGAAGAAAAAGATTAATAGAATTATTTAGCATTATTAGTGTGCTAACTAAGGCATGGAGAGATAATAACCCTTCCCAAGAAACACATACTAGAGATTTCCAGAGTTGTCAACAGACCAGTGTTCATCTCTTTTTTTCTTGATTTCCTATTCCAAAAGAAATCAGTTGTTCTTCGATCCTTGATTTTAAAAACTGGATGTTGCCACAAACAAACCAGAGTTTCTGGCAGAAGAGGATTTTGGAGGTTTAGGAATTCAGCAAGACCCAAGACGCTGTGGCTGTTGCTCTTTGTCCTTTCAAGTGCTGTACAATATGACAAAAAGACAATTGGTCATTGCCACCCGCCACAATGATTGCAATCCTAGAGAAATAGTGATATCATCAGAAACACATAGCAATCAATGTATTTGATAAAACACCATCAGCATCATTATTTATATCCATTTGCTTAGAACTGAAGAAAAAAAAAAGAAAAAATCCCTTATATTATGAAATAATTTGCATATATAATGTTATTGGATATGTATCTTGCACTGCTTCAGCTCCAGGCAGAACACAGTTTCAGTTACCAAATCAATACAAGGCATTCTTGGGACAATTTAAGCATGTCTATACAAGGAGGCTGAACCAATTTCACTGCAGTTTTGTCTAATCCAAGTAAACATAACCAGCACAGACTTCACAGGTGTCCAAACCAATCTGTTGAGGGGAATAAACCCATCAATAGGAAACAGGGTGAAAATCTCTGCTTGTTTTGGCTCTGATGCTAATTTATCCAGACAAAAAAATGTGTGCTTTTACAAGAATTGTTTTGTGTATGTTTTTAATTTTAATTTTTTTTTCCGCATTTCACATTTATAGTTTAACAGCACCCGTTCGCCCTCCCCAATTGAGTGTTGCCACATGACCCCCTGGAGTAGAAAGGTACTGGAAAAACAAGCAAATCCTCAATTAACAGCCCTGTCTCACTCTTTTCCCTTCCAGATCCTAACCCTTCCTCTTGCTTGCTTTTCACTAGCTAACTTTACTGTGCTATAAGAAGCTATTTCTGTTTTTCTCATGTCAGTAAGACACAATAATAACTTTTTCCCCTCCTTCTTTAATTCTTCACACCTTGGATGGGTTTCAGGAGCTCAAGGTCACAAAGCTGCCTCCCCCTTTCACCTCCTTTAAAAGGCCTGAACTCAGACAGACTGAATAGCCTTAGCAATTGCATTTAATTCTTTTGCCATGTTTTGCTACTGCCCTTTCATTTTTTTCCTAAATGGTAAGAAATAGTTTGGACAATGCCACACTGACAGCAGGTATTAATTCTCCGGCCGTTTGGTGATGCCACTGTTCGGAGAGCACGAGCTCTGGCAGCCAGGGTCATTTTGCCTGCTTTGTGCAGCACTTCTTTGTCATCCAGGGAAGGATGAATTTGGCAACAAGCAATGTGTGAGTGTGTGTGTGTCCCCATGTGCCTGTGCGTGTGTGCAAGGGTGGTTTTTTTTGCATGCATGCATCAAACTTAG
>VWZN01000765.1:0-18954 GCA_013396955.1 Regulus satrapa | reverse complement strand
CCGCTCGCGTGGTGGCGGGGGTGCGGGGGGGGGGAGTTACCTAGGAAACAAAGTCTTTTGTGCTTGAAGTTTATATGAGCTATTCACGTCTGCCGGGAATCGGCACAAAAGCTTCAGGCAGAAAGAAGGCTGCAATGTTTGACTGAAATCCTACGTGGGAAAAGAGGGTTTTCTGCGGGTGGGAGAAGAGGAAACGTCTGTTGTCTTGGGTCGGGGGGTGCTGCAGGAGGTGACACTGACAAGGTAAGTAGGTGCTCTCCAGTTTATATAGTAGCTGCAGAGTTAAGATCTTTAATGCTTTTGGGGCCGGGATGTAAATGCTGTTTGGCAAGCCTGAGATGGTTAATTCCCCCAGGATTTGTGAGGAGCCTGGGCGGAGGAATGGCATAAGTACAATGGCAGACAGGGCATGATCCTGCGGTGTTCAACACCCACCTGCTCAACGCTCTGTCACGGCAATATAGAACAACATTTTATCTTTGCCCTGCTTGCTACCGAAACCAAAACTGGCAAATAAAGTGTAAACAGCAGGCAGGAAGGAGGGAAGGCTGGTAGTTAAGCAGCTGGGAATTCAAGATTGAAGAGAAAGCTGGTCTGAAAGGGATTGCACTTCATTTTTAAAAAATGAGAGGCAGACAGATGTCCTGAGCTGGCCAAACAGTTGTCATAGCTTACAGAAAAATGTATTAATGGAAGGAGAAAGGGAAATTAGGCAGAAGAAGGCAAAGGTAAGTGTTTCTCCCCTCTGTCCCTTCCAAACAAAGCAGAAAGTTGGGGTTTTTGCAAACAAAGAGACCTCCCCAAACCCAAATTGCCAGCCAGCACCACATGACACACGTACTTTATTTCACTTTGCAAGACAAGGTATTGGGGGATTTGCTGTTTCTTCCAAAAGAAAACAAACCATCTGTGTTTCTTCCACGCTGTTTACTTTTCTCTCTGTTTCTTCATCTTCAGCATCTAGTATTTCTTGTAGTATGCTACAAAAATATGCATGGTTTCTAAACAACCTCTAGAATTTCTTCTGCTAGTGGCTACTGTTACCTCTGGTCGTTATCCCGCTGTCCCAGAACCATCAACATCTCCCACTTCCCACCACGCAGCTGTTGGATGGCTGTACTATGGTCTTCTCTTGGTCCACGTCTGTACAAATGAAATGCAAATGGTTATTCTGAAGTATGGAGGGGTCTTCTTTAAAACTTTGGACCTTCTAATGCTTGAATGAATGGTTATATGAGGCCAGCTGCAGTTGCAAATGAGAACTCACAGGTCTAATGCTTGTGGTAACTGAGGACACGCTTTCTTATGGCTACGCACGAATGCAGGATGTGCCCCTTCTGACAGAGGAGATGGCTTGTAAATGTCACTGCAAATGTGCTGACTTCCAGTATGCTGAGGTGTTTTCTCCTATTAACAGGCTGTTAAGTTTCTATTGGAGAATGGCTGGTGCTGTGTGACTTAGAACAAATTGATTTCTGATTTGTGTGCCTGCTTTGTTTCAAAATTAGCCTTGTGTGCCTGAATGGACGACACTGATTTTGAATGTATTCATTTGCAGTCCCATCCACCAGAGGACGAAGATACAGATGTCATGTTAGGGCAGAGGCCGAAAAATCCAATACATAATATCCCTTCTACACTGGATAAGCAAACCAATTGGAGTAAAGCACTACCTCTCCCAACTCCAGAGGAGAAAATGAAACAAGATGCCCAAGTGATATCTTCTTGCATTATCCCCATCAATGTCACTGGTACAAATCTCTTCTATTTTTTGGTTTTTTTTATTATTATTATTTATTTATTGCATGGTTCAAGGGAGGTCAAGTACTTATTTTGTTTAATTCATTTGAAGTGATGGGATTGCGCAGTCTGGGGGCAAAGACCCTAGCTTGAAGATTTAGCTTCTGAAAGACAGTGGGCTAAATTCATCCCTTATGCGTGACCACTGGAGTCGCTGAAGCCACATCTAGGATTAATTTGGCCCATATTTTCAGAGTCATGTTATATGGTGTAACATAACCCCAGTTCCCTGTATAAACAATGTACTTTTGTTGTGTATATAACCTACAATCTGTATTAACAAAGACCTCAAATAACTTTTTGAATGTAGCTGACTGAAATAATGCAGAAAGCCACCAAAATTAATCATATGATTATCATGTGTAGCAGGAGAAGAGAAACTAGAGAATGTAGGCTACTATTTGCAGTGCTTTAAACATGCAAGGCATGAATGTGTAGCATGCAAACCATCGTTCTGAGATCTCTTTACATGCTGCTATGCTGAAGGTATAGTAACGGCATTTTCTTTTATTTCTATAATATTTGGAGATATTTCACTAGATTTATTTGGAGAACTTGTTTACAGAAGCAGCAGGTATATCACTTATTAAATGTGATAGGTGACTTATTTCCAGAATCAAAAATCAGGCTGTTTTTCTCTTTCTCTTTTTCTTTCCTTCCAGAGGGCTATGGTAAACATAAAGTTTATTTGACTTTTCCTCAAAAACATTTTCAAGTACCAAATTTTGATTAACTTAAGAGTATAAAGTGGGTTCACTTTCCATTACAGACTTCAATGTAAACAATCAGGAAAAAAAGTAGGGGGCTTTTAGTTAAGCTTCATTCTCCAGAGAAAATATTTGTATTTTATTCTATTTTCCCAGTAACCGGGCAGTTGGGGTAAGGTCACAGCCCTTCACTTCCCATTGTTCTTCCCCATGTCTATCAGTGGTGCACAAACCTTCCTGCAAGACAGGCTGTAGGTTTCACCATGGTGCTGGAGAGGGTTATATGCCCACAGTCCAGCTCCAGCTGACAACCAAGGCTTTTGGGCTTACAGCATCACCGTGACAAGTTCCTATCTGCTCCACCATCAGCTGCAGGAATCCTCCCAGTGACAGCAACACAGTCCCAGTTCCCCTCCATCCTGGCAGAGGAGGTGACACTGCACAGTGCCACCAGCTCTGCCTCGCTGTGGAGGTGGCACCTGGGAGTGGGTGTCCCCTTCTCCAGGACAGTGCTCTGGCCTCAGGAGGACAGGGAGCTGGGTGGCTGAACTGCCCGCACACACCCTGCTGGGCGGCAGGTCGAGAGCCAGCTGGTCAAGGTCAGAGGTTGGGCACTGCCCCTGGAAATCCCCACAGAAAGTCATAGATAATGTGGGATATTTCCACAAGGTAAAACTGGTAATAAAATGATGCTCCTTCTAGTTTCAATATAGGACCCTAACTGGTGCAGGCTTTCTAACAGGGCTATTGTCACCTAGTGCAGCCAGAGGACAGTTAGGTCTGGGACCAATGTTAACTTTTCCAGTAATAGCCATTTTTGCCTAGACTCCACCTGCCATACATTGGAACCAAATTTCCACTGATCAGTTTTACAGATCAAGAATGGTATGTAATCTTCTGGATGTTTATGTGTATCATTCTCATTAGCACTAATGGGAATAATTTGTATGCATCACGGGGAAGAAATACCCTCTTCCACTTTCCTCTCAGAGATTACCCCCGTGCATCTGGCACACAGAGCATGTTAGCTAACTCACAGTTGCTGGAAAACCAGCAATGATGCTGATTGATTTTTTTGTTTCAAAGAGTTTGCTTTTTAGTTCTCTGTTTTTGTTTTTTAAGCTTCTCCCAACCCCAAGAAATGTTCACGTTTTTGAAAATGATTGTTGTTGGAGTTTACAGCACTTTTGTTCCATATTAAAGAAAGTTCTTCCTCTGCTTATTCCAGGGGCATTGGTGGTTACAGGACATCTGTCTGAAGCCTCTATTTCACTGTAGTAGATTTCAAGAAGAACTTTTACAAGAAAGTTACTTTTTAATGTTTTACATTGTTATGTAATGTAATATGTATGTGTATGTCTGTGTATAATTATGTTTTCTATAATTATACGCTATTAAAATAGACCTTCTTATCAGGATTTTTTTTTCCCCTTTTGTTTGCTTTAGTTTGTTCATTTTCTTAAGATTACAAACCACTGTACCAGCAATCCTTATGTTAGTGTTTTTATGGACCTGGCACATTTTTTCCAACCTGTCCCATGTCAACTTTAGAGAGCATGAGTGAGTGTACAGTTGTGTAAAAAGCCAGCAGAGATGGGCACTGGCTTTCTGGTCAGCCTCCTTTTAAATTTTTGACCACACAGGATAAAATCAAACTGAAAGACACTTCCCTTTGCTAATTCCACAGAAACACAAAGAAAACAATGAATCCTCACCTATTCTGTATGAAGGTGGTAATAAACAAGTGTACTTAAGAACTTGTGCTTCTAAATCTAAACTGAGGGTCTTGATTGTGTGCACCTGAGCAGACTCCCACTGTGTGCTGCACACATGGGAAAATCAGGCCACTTCCTGATGTATGCAAGTGAATAGCAGCTCCCTGTTAATGTCACTCTTAGTCACTGTCACACAGAATGCTCTCTAAACTTGCATGGTGACTTGGCCCCATTTTAGCTGTCTCCTTCCTTTTTAAAATGTTAGCTCCCTTGGCATATTGGTCTCCTAAGAAGCACCCAACTACCGCAATATGGCATTATAACCTTAAAATGTTTTCTTACGCTTAGTTGCTTAAAATAAGTCAGGCTACAGAGAATGCTTTGCAGACAAGTTATTGTCATTGTCCCTATGACAGATGGATAAATAGCTATAAGAAAGATGCCCTGCTACTACTAAGAGCTCTCTATTTGCCTTCCTGAATTTCTTTCCTTTTTTTGTTCTTTTTCTTTTCGTGCCTTCTGTTATTTTTGGCAGACCAGGCTGCTGAGGGGGAGCTGGAATTAGATGTAAAACTGTGATATACTGTGATATAATTTACATAAGAGCTACATAAGGGCTCCCTTATGTTTATTCACAGGCTTAATCCAAGCTCACATACCTCCACTGTGTTCCAGCCATGAAAATTTGTTTACTATTTCTAAAGGCTAATGAGACCTATTTATGGGTTGCAGGAGTTGGTTTTGACAGAGAGGCTAGTATACGCTGCTCTCTTGTTCATTCACAATCTGTACTACAGCGGAGACGAAAGTTGAGGAGGAGGAAAACCATCTCTGGCATCCCCAGAAGAGTGCAACAAGAAATAGGTGTAGTATAAATACAAATCTTCCATAGATAGCTTTCTAACCAACTTAAATTGCAGGGATATGAGCTGGTAGTTAGCCTTCCAAAGAAACGAAACCTTGAAAGTGTAAATGCTTGTGGAGTTTAGAAATGACATGTTTTGTTCTTTTGATTTACTACAGTAAGAAAAGCTATATTACTCCATATGGCCTTGATGGACTGGGGGCCTTACTGAGTAATATAGATGTACGTGTTCAGCTCTTATCGTGTAAATGTTAATCAGTTCTTTTTTTCTTTTTCATTTTATTTCTGTTATGAACCCATAGTTATGTGCATAAAAAGTAACTAGATTAAGTGAAAGTTTTTTCTTGCATCAGGGGAGCTTAAGGTAAAGAACTGACAGATGTTACTCCACAAAGTGATGATGAGTTGTCACAACAAATGGATAACTTAGATGACTGGCTGAATATCTACCACAAATACAGCTGCTGGTATCCTATATGGGAGCTTTGCTAAACCTTCCTTTTATTTATCACACTTCTCAATTCCTTGCTATTATTCTTTATCATCAAGAATATTTGCCTTAAATCTTCCAAATCACCTCACTTTTTGTCAGGGTAAATTAGGAGCAACTCTGTTGGGGGAAAATTCAGTGTGAAATTCTTAGTAACTCAAAACAAAAGTAACAGCATTGTTTTTTCTCAATGTTCATCTCCACCTGAAGATGGCTGTGGTGTTTTGGTCAGTTGCCATGAAACTTGATTGGAAGCAGAAGAAATGTGTTTATCATAGGGAATAAACAATCAGAGAACCTGTGAAAATAAATATCCTTTTCTCTTGCAAATATTCTTGATAGTAAAGAAGCAGATAATGGAAGTTCTGAATGGACAGGTAGGCAAAACAGAATTATTTAGAAGCTTATGGAGTGTTTTGTCCAGCAGCCACTCCTGAAAACTTTAAGTAGCTGAAATAGAGTAAAAAAAAGCCCCTGAAAAATTAGCATTTGTCTTAATATTTAGCACAGCAAGCACAGCTCCACATTGAGAATGCACTGCAGCAGTCATGTTGCAGGACTAGAATATCCCTACCTCACTGGCAGGAGGTCTGCCCTATAAATTCTTTTTACAAACCTTAAATTTGGTCCAATGCTCAGAAAGATTAAAAAATAAAGAATACGGCAGATAATGCTTCTTGGGTGGCTCTGCGGGTTGTCTCATGCCAGGAAATGTGGAGCTCTCTCCCACTCACCCAGCTTTCCATGTGTCCTAGATTCAGACGAGTCGCCAGTGGCGAGAGAGCGCAATGTGATTGTGCACACAAACCCAGAATTCTCTGGCTCCAGCAACAGGAGGTTGGGGACCCGGGACTCGGAGTGCCAGACAGAAGAAATCCTGATAGCTGCTCCCTCCCGGCGACGGATCCGTGCCCAGCGGGGGCAGAGCGTTGTCGCCTCCCTCTCGCACTCCACTGGAAATATCTTGGTGCTGGCAGACAACGGGGATGCAGTGTTTGCTGCTGCTGTGAGCAACCGCATCCGCTCGCGGAGCCTTCCTCGTGAGGGCGCCCGGGCCAGCGAGGGCCATCAGGATGCCACCACCAAGAGTGCAGGGTACGAAGCAGAACACTTCCTAGCTGGTCAGGAGAGGATCCCGAAAAAGGGGAAGGAGATCTTGAGCAAGCAGGGTTCACAGGAGTGCCAGCCCATTGGTTTAACTTGTCCTCAGCACCTGCATAGCCCCGAACACAGCATCAGCGAGAGGGGGAGATCGCGGCTGTCAAGGATGGTCGATTCAGGCAGCTGTGAAATTTCATCCAACTCAGACACCTTTGGGAGCCCAATTCACTCCATCTCCACAGCAGGAGTCCTGCTCAGCAGCCACATGGACCAGAAAGATGACCACCAGTCCTCCAGTGGCAACTGGAGCGGGAGCAGCTCCACGTGTCCCTCCCAGACATCTGAAACCATTCCTCCTGCTGCCTCTCCCCCGCTAACAGGCTCTTCACACTGTGACTCCGAGCTGTCACTCAATACTGCTCCCAATGCCAACGAGGACTCCAATGTCTTCATCACAGAGCAGTTTGGTGACCACACAGACAAGATCAGGGGCCACAGGGCGAGCTCCTTCACATCCACTGTGGCAGATTTACTGGACGACCCCAACAACAGCAACACGAGCGACAGCGAGTGGAACTACCTGCACCATCACCATGACGCCTCCTGTCGCCAGGATTTCAGCCCTGAACGCCCGAAGGCAGACAGCCTGGGATGTCCCAGCTTTACCAGCATGGCCACCTATGATAGCTTCCTCGAAAAGACCCCCTCTGACAAGGCAGACACTAGCTCACACTTTTCTGTGGATACTGAGGGATACTATACCTCCATGCACTTTGACTGCGGTCTAAAGGGTAATAAAAGCTATATTTGCAACTATGCAGCCCCAGGCTCTGAGAGTGGCCAGACTGGGAGCATGACTTCCAGCCTAGCTGACTGTGCCTGGCAGGAGTGCGTGAGCCACCGGAGGCAAGCACGGCAGTGCATCTCACTGAAGAAACCAAAGGCAAAGCCAGCCCCACCAAAACGCAGTTCATCTTTGAGGAAATCCGAGAGCAGCACCGACCTTCCTGACAAGAAAGAACCAAAGATCGGTGGTGGGCAGCATGTCTCTCTCACTGCCAGGGAGATGAAGCTGTCCCTTGAGTTTTCAAATACACCTTCCCGAGTGGAAGGCCCCAACCTGCCAGCCAAGCAGGAGCTTCCCTGGCCAAACCAGGATGATGGCGGATTAAAGGACACTTCATTTGACACCGCCAATATCCCCTCCTTTAAAGATGAAGGTGCTGAACAACCTCACTATGCAGACCTCTGGCTTCTGAACGACTTGAAATCTAGTGATCCTTACAGGTCCTTGTCCAATTCAAGCACTGCTACGGGTACTACAGTCATAGAGTGCATCAAGTCACCAGAGAGCTCTGAATCACAGACGTCTCAGTCTGAGTCACGAGCTACAACCCCATCCCTCCCCTCTGTTGATAATGAATTTAAGCTGGCCTCCCCAGAGAAGTTGGCGGGGTTAGCCTCACCCTCCAGCGGGTACTCCAGCCAGTCAGAGACACCCACCTCTTCTTTTCCGACAGCTTTCTTTTCGGGACCATTGTCTCCAGGGGGGAGCAAGAGGAAGCCGAAAGTTCCAGAGAGGAAGTCATCGCTGCAGCAGCCGCTCTCAAAAGATGGCACCGCCTCAGTGAGCAAAGACCTCGAACTTCCGATTATACCTCCTACTCACCTTGACCTAAGTGCTCTTCACAATGTCTTGAGCAAGCCCTTCGCTCACAGGCACCAGCTGCATACCTTTAGCCACAGCAAGCAGAGTGCGGTCGGGGAAGCTCTGCAGCCCAGCCCTCCCTCTGCCCTCGCCATCACACCCTCCGTTCTCAAGTCTGTCCACCTCCGGGCAGTCAACAAGCCTGAAGGAGTGAAACATAAAGGCAGTACCCCAGATCTGCTCTGCATACAGGAGACCACCTTGATGGCAGCTGAGGTCTCTCCAGGCAAAATGAGGCCACTCTTAGCTAAGAAACCAGTATCACGCCAGTACTCTACAGATGAGGCCATGATGCTGTACATTGACACTTCCCCAGCAGAAGCGGGCCCTGGAAAGCCACCTTTAGAAAAAAGCTCCTCTTTTGGCGGGCAGAACAGCTGTGAGCGAGAAGCTGTAACTTCAGCAAGCATGGGTCCAGCTGAAATCAAATCTGGGAAAGACCAAACACACCTGGCTGCGGAACACTTACCAGAAAGCTCTCTGAATCAGACATGTGCCGTCCCCATGGATGGCTTTCAGAAGGGCTCAGCTGTCCCCACAGGTGATGATGAAACAAAGAAACCTGTCCAGGGAGCAGAAATAGTGCATGATCTTCAGCAGGTGCAGGCTCAGCAAGAACTCTCCACAGGCAGTGAGGGGAAGGTGGAAGCTGGGCCTGTGGATGAAAGCCCAGCTCAGGCTGAGGGACCAGCCATCACCTATCAGTTAAAGCACCAACCCGATGTAAGCCACCATGTGCCTGGGAATATCAACTACGAAGCAGAGATGGCAGCAGTGGATTCAGTCAGCAAAGAGGGTTGCAAGCAGGAAAACGATATCACATCAGGTATCCCAACCAAAAGTGCCTCTGATGACAGCAGGGCAGACGAGACAGTGGGCGGCGCAGAGGAGCCTTCACTGAAAGGTCAGTTGGGAATTCTTTCTGTGTCATTCCCAATCAGGCAGCTTTGGATGGGATAGCAGTGGACTTAAAGCAGAGTGGCACATCAGCTTCCCTCTGTGAGTTTAAGCATAGCCCTCCCCATGCCTGTTAGCTGGCCAGCCAGCCAGCCCAAAGCTATTTATACTTTTTCCAAAGTATTCAGGCTGTATTTTGGATATTTATTTCCTCCCCTGTAGGGAGGAATATTTATTTCCTCCCCTGTATGTAGGGGAACCCCTACATACCTGTAGGGTGAAGGCTGCATGGTGGTATCACCCATTCAGTTGAGTGGAGCTGGTGCTTCCAACTGGTAGCGCTATTGCAAAGTGCACGGAGTCTGACTCATGACATGGCTTCTCTTCTTTTTAAGAGTCTTCTCCAAGCGATGAGTCCATCATGTCTCCACTAAGCGAGGAGTCACAGGCTGATACTGAGGATGTCTTTGTGTCTCCAAACAAACCCCGCACTACTGAGGATCTGTTTGCAGTCATTCACAGGTGACCTAACCTTGTAGCAATGGGAAATTTTAACATCCATCCCTACACAGTTGTCCACTAACAATAGGTGCAGGATGGTTATTCTACATTTAAGTCTTGTCCTCAAACTACACCTTTAGTTAACTCAGTTTATTTTTCTAAAAGGAAGCTTTAAAACATGCTTTATTATGGCCCAGAGTGCAGACTGAGTATCTTCATGGCATGTGTGAGATGCTTTACAGCTAAAATCATCAGGCTGTTCTCCCTAGCCAATATACATGTCTTCAATGAAAACTACCTGCAGTGGTTGCTCTGTCTTCTGCCTCCCACTCCACCAGCTCTATTTTGGTGAATGAGTTGTTGCAGGTAGAAGGATATGAGAAGGCATCTCTTCAATTTTAGAGTATTTTGAAGTCAGCTGAAATTTGGGATCACAACTGAAACTGAAGCTTTCTGATACTGAATAGATTATGCTGCATATTATTATTACCTAAGTTTCTGTATGCGTTGTTGTCTTTACAAAGAGTTGGTTGTGCATACATTGTCTTGGAAGAGCGGGAAAATGTTAAGAGGGACTCTGCAGCTCAGTGCCATGTGCCACTGATAGCCTCCAATAGTTTACAGAGGGATTAAGAGAACCTTGGTTAATATGAAAGCATCTGTAAAACTCCAGAACAGTGCTAAGTATTATACTACAAAAATAACGTATTGAAAGAGTTTTCCTTTGTGTTTATACAGATCGAAAAGGAAAGTTCTTGGGAGAAAGGATTCTGGAGACCTTTCTGTAAGAAACAGATTGAGAGCTTCATCTGGGACCAGCAGCCAGCCTCCCACCAGCAGCACACTGCCCACCAGCAACATGCCACCAGCCAGCAATGTGGGCACTCCCATTAGCAGTCAGAGGTCCCCTGGGCTCATATACAGGAATGCCAAAAAATCAAACACATCCAATGAGGAGTTTAAGCTACTGCTCCTTAAAAAGGGCAGCCGATCTGATTCCAGCTACAGGATGTCTGCCACAGAAATTCTGAAAAGTCCTATTTTGCCAAAGTCTCCTGGAGAGCTGACGGCGGACGCCCTTCAAAGCATGGAAGAGTCTCCTCCCACAATGAGCCCGGATGCATTATCACCGCTCTCCCCCTGCTCCCCCAGGGTCAACACGGAAGGATTCTCCTCCAAGAACTTCCCCATGTCGGCATCCTCGCGGGTGGGGCGGTCACGGGCACCGCCGGCAGCCAGCAGCAGCCGGTACAGCGTGCGCTGCAGGCTGTACAACACCCCCATGCAGGCCATCTCCGAGGGGGAGACCGAGAACTCGGACGGCAGCCCCCACGACGATCGCTCTTCTCAAAGCTCTACATAGGCTGTGTGGGTGCCAGGGCCAGGCCGCCAACACCACTGGAGCTCTTAAGGATGTCAGCGTAAGAGGCCAATGCTGTAGCAATCAAAAAAAGAAGAAAAGGAGAACAATTGCAGGGCAATATCAATGCTTAGATGTGTTTGCATTTGGAAGATGCTGGGGAAACAAAAGGACTACAGCTGTAGCTGTTTATTACATTACGTTTTCTAAAAGGATGAAGATATGCTAAGTCTGTTCTGTTTTCTTTTGGCTTCATTTGGTTTATCCCACTCTCATTTCCATTGTCACTGTAGATTTCAAGGCTATTCATTTTCATAGAGTTAAAGGTGACTTTGGGTGGGTATTTTTCCCAGAAGCTGCCCATCTAGAAACAAATCCCTCACTGTAGTGCTTCCCTAGGGAGAAAACAAAAAAAATAAAAGAAAATGCTCTTGAGAATTGGTATTTTTCTACACTAAAATGAGCTGAAAAAAAAAACTTTAAAAGAAATTAACAAAACATATGTAAATATCATATTTTTGATAAAAATTTGTAAATAGAATTATCAAAAAGTGGACGTGGCAAGCGATTTACTGCATAACAACTTTGTTTATAGAAGACAAATGAATTCAATTGTAATAACTGTATTCTGTGAATACCATTTTCATATCAAACATAAAACATGGCCACCAATAACCACTTTCAGTGTGACAGGCCTGAAAGATGACATTGAGCAGTGGAAAGCAGGAATTTTCCACCTTAGTTAAGGAAATGGAAAGGCTGACTTTGAGGGGATTAAAGAAACCATTTGTCTTTCTAAGGCAGCTCCAAAGAAGCTAACTGGAAAGCACAGCTGGGAGGGTTTACCATGAGGATCGGTGGGGAAGATGAGTTTGTTTCTGACAGAACAAAGCTGGGTCTGATGCAAAGCCCCAAAGGGTCCCATCCCACAGCCTCCCCTGGGCCTTTATTCTGGCAGGGATTGCTTCAGAGAAGATAGATGTGAGAGGAAACAATACTTAACTTTCATATTCCTATTAGGCTATTGGGACACATAACACAGTCATAACCTGGTAACTATAATCTTTAAACACAATTAGTTTCTGGTTCGTAAAGGAAACAAGTAAATTATAAGCATGCAAGAAGCGCTTTCGATTTATCAGTAACTATCTGCAATGAGTTTTCAGTGAAGCTTTCTCTTTGTGCTGATGAGATTCATGCTACCTAAATATTTACAAAAATGACACTGTGAAAACGTAGCTGGGAAATAGGTATGTGTATGCATTATTTATATTCATTGCTGAGCTGGGAAGGGAAAACTTCCAGTTCATTTTGCCAGCCACGTACAGTAGGGATCTTGACTGGGTTTACCAGAAACACAGAACAGGGTGAGGGACTGGGGTGGGGTGGGAAAGAAGACAAATCGAAGTAGCTGCTTTGATACACATGAAGGCAGGGAGATAAAAGCTGAATTACTTGAAGTTACTTGAATATTCTCATCTTAAAACCACAAGAACCTGTGAGTTGCTTTATACTTTTAATTCTTAAACAGAATAAAACCAACAGGCCTGATTCTCCTTTGGGCCACCACAATTTCCACTGATGTAGCCCCATCTGTGCTACTTAGAAGATAAGGCCCTCTTTATCCAAAACTGATGCAGTTGGTATTGGTTGCTGTAGGATATGGTTAGGAAAAGAGAAAAGGTTAGTGCAGAGAAAATAGTGGAGGAGGAATGGGGTGTGCAGTAGGACAGTTCAAGTAGGATGACAGAACGAGTGTTCTTTGGTATAAAGAAGTTGGCTAAAAGCTGGCTTTAAGCATAAGTAAAGGACTGGGAGGCGGGATGCGTGAATTCGGTTTTTGGGGTTTTTTTTCTTTTACTCATATAACACATAAAGCTGAAAGTTACTAAAAGAAGGCAGATCATGTTTTAAAAAGGAAGAGTCTACCTGAAACTGTTGCAACTTCAAGGAGTAAAAACAAATCAGAAAAGTTTAACATATCCAAAAATGTTATTCCCCAGGAGGTTCACATATGATTTTTGTCTAGTGCTTACCACAACACATATATTATTCAGAATTTCCTACTCTCCTCCAGTGTAGCCTGGTTGAATTCAGTTGATGAGGTAGAGTCACTGTGCATGTGATAGGTGTGTTGGGATGAGGGACGGTCTACCAGTTGAAGGGCTGCAAAATTGTCTAAAATAGTTTTTAAAAAGGTAATGGGAGAAAGGTTTTGGAAACAAAAGGCTAATCATATTAGTAGCTTAAGTAGGAAAATAAGTCTGAATACAAGTGAAGTGAATGAATGTTTTAAGAGGAAGTGTTTAGCATTTAACAAACCACCTTCTGGAAAGTATGAGAAAAGTACAGTAGTACTATAGTACTGCTCTCTAGTGTGAGAGTATCTAGTTGAGACAATGGGCAGAAAATCCTTAGGTTGCCATCTTCAGTCATCTTCCACATCTTCCAGGAGCACTTTTACAAAATGTTTAATAGTCCTGAGTTAAACAGCCATTCAAAACAGTAAAGAGAATCCACATGAGTTGACTTCGATGATAACTCTTTTTATTACCAATTAATAATTTCATAGGTACACTAAATAAATATATATGCAGTAGGGGCCTTTTTTACCAGAATGATAAGGCAATACTTCACATACAAAACAAACACTGAACAATGCCACTGGAGGTACAGTCTCCTTTTGCTTAACTTTCTAATTTATATTTAGCAGATTGAAACCCAAACAGAGAGATTCTAAATCCTCCATGAAAAAAAGAGTTCAGAACAAACACAGGAGTCAGAGGAAGATGAATGGCGGGGAGCCCTGTAGCATTGCAAGTGTGCTACTAAGGCGCCAGAGGATAGGTCATAGGGTGAAGGGAACATCACTCACCTCTTGAGACAGGGTACAGTACGTGCATCAAGTACCTGCTGAACCATCATTTCGACCTACTGTTCTGTTGCTTGCACTGATGTTATGAAAATGATTTCTTAAGTTATACAGCTGTGTTCTGAAAAATAGCATTTCCCCCTTTTCTTCTTTGTTTCTTTTCTTTTTTCTTTTTTTTTTTTAATTTCTGTTTTTGTTGTTGTGGCAGCATAGAGGGAATGGGATAGTTGTAGCAAATAAAGCATATGTTTGCTTTTGCCAAAGGTCAGTGATTGAGTGCATTTGCTGCAATGGTGGCAGATAGAGAAATACTGTAGGTTATGACTTAAAGAATTAAAAAAAAAAATTTTAAGAAGGTTACAGTGTAACTATTTTGGTACTAGCACCAGTTCATGCTGGCAGAAAAGACAATGGTTTATGGACTTGCATCCATTTTGTATTTTTGTAATATTTGTAAATATGAACTTTTTAAATTGTTGCAAATATGGTTTCTTTTGTAAAATGTTTTCAAAGTTTACATTAAATCCAAGCCTTTGTATATTTTAGAGCTGTGCAACACTTTAAGTCTTGTATTTATTTTTAGTAAAAACGGTGACAGTTTCATTGTGAGCCCCTCTCAAAAAATGTGTTGGAAAAGTTTGATTACCTAGAAAGTGTGTATAGAAACTGCAAATAAACGTGACTGCAATTAAATCACATGTCCTCTTTACTTTCTTGTAATGAGATGTGAAGTATAATCTACAGACTGCAAGTATGCTATTTCCCAAGGTCACCCTGAGCACATTACACATTTCAAACCTATTTAATCCTGCTTTCCCTTCAACTTTTGTTTGTTTTTGGTTTTTTTCATAAATTGAGTAAGGGAAAATGTCCATCCAAAATGTCACTGACTTTAGGCGCCCACCAGTACACTTAGATTCACTAAGTCAATCTAGTAACTGCTGAATTCACCTCATGGCTTTTACAGGTAAGAAAAGGCTAAGAGAAAGAAAGCTGGGATGAAAAATGGTGAGAGACCACTACTTTATCTTCAGCTGGAAAAGGAAACAAATGGCAACACTTCAGACTCAAAACATAGAGAATCCTGGGGATGGATCTTATTAGATAACGCAAACCTTGGGCAAAAGGGAGGCCACAAATTATGAACACAAACTTTGAAGAGCAAACACTACTTCATTTTAAAATTGTTCAACTGTCAGGAGAATGAAACACCAGGAAATGGAAGCTAAGTGTTTAAGCAATAGCCCCTTGCAGGTCTCTTTGGAAATGTAGTTGAAAATGTACATCATGAAACTTTGGTTTCAGCTGTTATCTTGTAAGTAGTCTTGAAACACTGTACTGGGTGCTTTAAAAATGCATATGGAAAAAAGGCTGAAATGTGCAGGTTTGGTATTATAGAGAGAATGAAAGAAAACAATTTTGGGTTATGCTGCTGGGCTATGTGCAATGATAGTTTGCAACCGTATGAGGATTGCCCCGATGATGTGGTACCCTTAGAATGGTCTCCAAGTGTGCCTGCCTCATCTGGCATGACATTTAACCAAATGGTCACACAGTTAATGATAATGTAGATCATTTCCTGCTGTTTTGTGTGGCTTTCCCATCCTAAAACCACAGGTAAGCAAGATCCATAGGAAAAGCTTAGCCCATAGGGGCAGACACAACCTGGTTTTCATCTGCCCACCGTACATCTGTATTTCTTCATCCTCAGTGAAGAAAAGACTGAACATTAGACTACATAAAATATACCCAGAGCTTTTTCTAATATGCAAGGTATCAGGTCCCAAGAGGGAAATCTTGGGCCACCTAGTCTGGGATAGCCACAAAATATTGGATCCTAGAGGACAGGCATGAACTGTACACTCAGAAGTACATTTGGGATACCCTTGAGCTAAATTATGATGAAATAATGCCAAACAATCAGTCAAAAAGTTTTATTTATGCCAGAAATTATTTAAATCTTATGATAGGTTAAACAGTCTGTGGCAGCAGTGATTTAAGTATTTCTTGTCATAAATGAGCACAATGGGCCATGTTTCAATTAATAAAATAAATTTATTACAGAAAGGTTGGAAGCAAAAATGCAGCGCTGGGCGACAAAAGGGAGTCCCCGCTCCCAAACTTGCCGTCCCGTCTCTCGGTATTCTTCTTTCTTTTATCTTCTTTCCCCTTCTGGGTCTTCCCTCTTTCAATGCGCATGCCTCTCTTGTTGCTAGGGGGTCTTTCTCTGCCTCCGGGTGGTCGTTGGATGAAGGCTCGCAGTCTTCCTCTGTGCACTCTGACCCTGTCCCCTGAAGAACTACTTAAAAGACATAGACATCTGCAATTTTGCAAGGACAGTTTGCTGAATATTGTGATTAGATTATTCTGGCATTCTCGATTAACTAGTTTCATTTACATTACATTCTTAAGCTAAGCTAATTGAAAGTCTTTATTTTGACGAACAAAAAGGTCATCGTGTCTCTCACATTTCTGAACAGCACATGGCAACAGCGATTTCTGAACAGCTCGTGGATGGACCTTTCCAGAAGATGGAAGGAAGAAGGAACTCCCCACTGTGGATCCCATTGTAGTCTGTTTCAAACTTTCTTACTCTCTTAATATCAATTACTTCCTCATGGTGGGTACCACCAATCAAATCATAGTACAGCCTAAGTGAAATTTGTTATATAGCTGGTCATAATTCCCTTTATCTTTTCATTAACTATTGTCTTCCATTATGTTACAACAAACTCGTGCCCACAGATTATCCCATTCTGAGACTACCCTGTCAGTTGCTGTCATACTGGATAGACTTGGGTTTGGACAAGTAACAGAACCATGGCTTCAGCACTTTTACTATGCTTTCTCCACCAGACCATCCTACTGCTTCAGCCTCAACAAGACCTGAAACTACTTGTACCCCGACCAGTACTTCTTGTTTTCTGATTCCTTGACATGACTTACCTATAGGCTATGTCTCCCACAGAGTCTTGTTAGCTCTCAGATGAAGTGTGTGTGTGTAGGGGGGAGGGAAGTGTCTTGTAGGGGGTGGTGATGAAGGCATGCACTCCACAGCTCACGAGTCACTAGCATCCCTCAACTCCCAGCTTCTCTGAAGAGACCTTTTAACTCCTGAGTGGCCACATTTAACACATTATGTTATTGGGGTGTAGGAATTTTTCCTTTTGTTTTCTTTCTCTTAGGGAATTTTACCCCATTTGTTGCTAAGAAGACCAGGACTTGGGAGAGACAAAGGAATATAGCCACAGAGGAGGGGGAGGAGTGCAGCTAGCTGCTACTCTCTTACCTGAGGGCTTTGTCTCTTGGGAAGGGCAGAGTTACTGTGAGATTTTGGCCTGGGGGGAAGGGGCTGGGCACAGCCTCTAGCTCCCTCTTTCTCTGGAGGGGGGACAGACTGCAGCTGCTCTGGGGAGAATTCGCCACCACTGAGGGGTCTCACACCCTGCTTTCTCCTCAAACTGTGAGTGGAGCTCTGCCTGTAAAAGAACAGCTGTTGCACTGGGACCTTATTAACACACTCACTAGAAAGGACTTTCATCGTCTACTCAGGTGCCTCAGGGGAAAACCCAGGACCCTGAGCCCCAGCTTGGCTGCTGCTGTCCAACCCTGCCATTTCTCTGCCACTGCTCTGGGTTTTTCACTGGACTGTAACCCCACATCCCCTGCCTGCCAGGACACCCTATGGTTCCTGCTACAGCTGCAGAGTTCCTGATACATTTAATTTACTACTCCAGGATCTGCTCATCTCTGCCATTCCAGCTTGCTGCTTCCAAAGTTCCTGCTACAGCTCATTTCACTATCCGGAGGGGCCCTGGGAAGCAGCTGTCCCTGGGGGTTTTGTACAGGAAGCTCCTTTTCCATCCTGTCTGCCATTACCGCCCGCNTTGCCTTATTATACACCTACATACTAGGAAAGAACTGCTATCCCTACTCCCATATTTTTGACTGAAAACCCCTTAATTTCAAAGTTATAATAATTCAGAACAAAGGGAGTCACAGTCTCCATGAGAAGGGAGGTTTCCACTTTTCTTGGCAGACACCAGTCTTTCAAAACAAGACAGATATTGAATGGAAAAGTAGAAGACACATGCTCTAGAAGCTGTGACTTGTGAGCATGTCCTCATGAAGGGTAGCAAGTCCTCATGAAGGGGAGGGGATCACTAAGGACCATCTCTAAACAAGCACCCTCTTTAGGAAATAGACAAAGGTCCTATCTCTGCGGGGACATTTTCTGGCAGCCTATCAGGGGAAGAAAGCTTCCACTACTAGACTCTAAACTACACCACCCCCTACAGAGGAGCAGCCCTTGCTGCTGGGGGAAGACTCTCTAGACTATCCAGTAATCTTTCTCAAGTGATCAGACCATGGGAGGAGATATGCAGTACATAAACAATAAAGAAGTGCATCACACAAGCCTGCCAGAGCCTGCTGCATTCAGTCCCTGCTTCCTCAAGACTAGCCGAGCCCTGCCACCTACTGTCCAAATGATTGCCTCCAAGCCTTGTGCCTAGCCTTGCTCCTGGCCCCTAGCCCTTGCCCTCTCTCACCCACTTTTCGCTGACCTTTCTCACCCAGCCTTTGCTCCTTCCACACCTGTCCATGGGCTGCTCTCTCTTTCCTATTCAGCTGTTCCTGCAGCTGTCTGCCCACAATCCTGCTGCAGCCTGACGCAGTCCTACCATGATCCTGCCCACTGCTCTACCGCCTTCTCCTGCCTGAATGACGACTCACGGAGCCTCCCACCACTCACCAACACGGGAGACATGCTGCCTGCAGACCGTGGAAGCTGCACCTCTCCCTCCGAGAGCTGCACAGACTTTCCCACCAACTTGTAGTACACACAACATCGATGATACACTGCGAAGTCTTGCTGGTAAACACCTTGTCTGTCTTTTCTCCTTTTCCTTCCTTTGTCTCTGCCTTCTCTATCCTCTT
>VWZN01000763.1:11704-27141 GCA_013396955.1 Regulus satrapa | reverse complement strand
CCTGTATTTCACAAGTATAAGTGTTTGTCAGAAGTCAAGCATGGCTGCACATACATTCAGTAGTTTTAGGAAAAGCCATACAAATGCAACATCCTTTACTTGTTTTCCACAGATTCCCAAAGTTTTTAGGAGGTAACAGAAATTCCACTCTTCTGCAGAGTCCTTGAGACTCCTCTCTACCAAGCAAGAGTTATTTTTTAAATGATAAATTTTGCAGCATTAGAAGTTATGAAGCTTCTAACTAACCTCAGGACTACACAGTATCAGGCTCCTTTTCCCACCAGCACTGAATTATGCAGTAACAGAACACTTTGAATTTAGAAGACTGAACTTTGGGTTTGTTTTTTTTTAAAAAAACCCAAACCATATTTTGTATACAAAGTATGGCTTTAATATACTTTTAGATCCTTTGTTAATAAACATATTTCTATCAATCAGAATCCTCATTAGCATACTAGAATAGTTTTATTATTATTAATTTGAAAATTAAGTAGCTTTCATTTCAATATTATTAACCAAGACAGGTATATAATCTAAAATGGTAACTACTCACTTTAGCCATACTGGCATCCCCATCCAAATCGTAACGTTGATGTACTTTAGGAAGTAAAACTGAAACATAAAATATTTTATTATTTTCGAGAAGAGTCTTCCTAAGTTCAGATTGTTTTTCTTCCCCATCCTGTACACTACTTGTATGCCTTTTATAATATGATGTGGTTCTCCTGCACACCTTTAAAATGAGCCTTTGTCTTAACTGTTTTACATGACTTGGTATCTTCAGCAATTTGTCCTTCCTTTTCCAGACTCACTTCTGAACACGCTGCACAGCACAGAATTCATGCAGGTGTCCACTTGCAATCTCTCTCCATTGAGAGAGCCAACTGGTTTTTTTTTCTGTTCTTCAGCCCCATGTTTGCCCCCATAGGAGAACATTCCCTTTTTATCACATGGCTGCTTATTTTCATTGAGACTCTTAAGAGTAGCACTTCACCAAAGAGCTTTTCTAAACCTCAGGTATCCCCTACACCTAAATCTCCTTTGTTCTCACGCTCACTGGCTCCTTCAGAAAGCTCTGTGACACAACATAAAGGCTCTGTTGATCCTTCCATGAACAGCTCATGTACCCACACTCTCCAGCACCTCTGTGTGAGTGCCAGCCAGAGCAGTCAGTATCAAGGACATACTGACAAAAGCAACACTGACCTCTCAACTGCAGCCATGTCCTCCAGCTCCATTTATAAAAACGGGCTCTGGCATAGGTCACTCTAAAAGCCTCTCAATTATAAATGGAAATTCAAAACCCTAACTTCTTTTTAACCCCTTGTTATGGTATTACGTTATCTTCTGAGGAAATGCACATTGTAACGACCTCCCCTCTTAATTGAAAGGCTAACCACATTCACAACTAATTTTTTAAAAAAGTAAAACTTGACTTTCCACTTAGTGAATCATGAAACAAAAGAACTAGCTTTGATTTACTTTCTGTAATGTTTCTTTCCACTTGTTTAAAGTGTCATGCTTCAAAAAAGTTTGTAACTCCATATGCATCACTACATCTTAGCACACAAATGTTCAGGTTCAGAGGACTTGGACCATTACAAGCACCTACTGTTTCTGGATACTCAGCAGTTTTGAAAAGCATTGGACTGCATACTTAGAACTTCAGATATCAACAAATGGAAATTTCCAACACTATTTCTAAGACATAACAGACATAAAACAATTACATTAGGTAACCCAAATTATTTACAAAAGATAGCTGTGAGAAAAGGGAAATGACTTTCATATACCTTCTTCATAGATTAATCCAACAATGTTCACAGCCTCCCTGCTTACTACAAAGATAGGATTCTCCTCAGTTGTTCTGGGGAAGTTCTGTGCCAACCTGCCAGGCTCCAGTATTAAGCGCCGACCTTCATATATCAGTTCTTGATTCTGAGATGGTATTTTTGTCTGTTTGTAGACCAACTCATGAAATATAGCAGCTCTATATAATACAAACAATATAATCAGTAGCAGTTAGAGTCACTACAACAGTTCAACAATTCATATTTTGCATTATTTAAATAAAAATTGTTTTTATTTCTGATTAATTAAGAACTGGCTTTACACATAAAGCACTTGACTTTTAAGTAAAAAAAAAAAGTAGCATGCTGCCTAAGATTCCAGGTTGCTGTGTTACAAAAATAAATGCTATTTCCTGCAAAATATCAAACTTCCTTTCTACCTCAGATTATCCACCAAAGCACGTCTGTCTAAACAAAATTGCTCTGGTCTGAAGGTCAGTAAAAACAGGCAACACCAGATGAGGGGAAGGAAGCATACTTAAGTTTTCTAAGGCATACCCTTTTCTTCAAAGGAGATGGATGGTCTCTCCAAAAGAAAAGTCTGGTGTTTTACATGTCAAAAAATTAAATTCAGCCTGTAAGCTAACAGATAGCCAGATTATTTCCTAAAACAGCAGTGACAAGGAAGAGCAAAAACACTTTAGAATTTTATTTACAGCAATAAATAGATACAAGGATAAGAACTTATAATATCATCACACCTCTCCCTCCCAAAAAACCCCACCACAAAAACCTACTATCACAACAGCAACCAAAAAACCAAACCAAACCAAACTAGCAAAACCTCCCACAAAGAAGAAAAACCTCCAGTACACTAACAGGAAGAACCAGTTTGCTTCCTGTGTGGCACTAGTACACTATGGCTTCTTAATACTGCAGCTGGTTTATAAATAATCATACATGTAAATAATAATAAAATTAAACATGATTTCTCTGCCAAAACAGTATTTGGGCTCTCTAAAAATAAGCATGATGGAATAGAAAAGAAAAATTGAAGTGGACAAAACTGTATTTACGTGATTAAAATAACAGTATGTATCTGTGTATTAGAAATTAACACATGCTCTGTATTATCTGTAATACAGCAGATAAAAAGCATTTATGATTGTACATCTCAGAGCTTTTAACATCAGCACTTCATGGTCGAAAAGTGAACCCCATATAAATCAGGATCCTAAACTGTACCAATTACCACTTCAGAACCCCTGTGAGACTTTTACATCAGAAGCAATGTGTGCATTTTGCATGCTTGAGGACAAGATCAGCAACTGATGAATAAAGTCTCTAGAAAATGACTTTGTAAATAAGGACCCTACACAAATGTGCGATGCATTGGCCTCTGTTGTGAAAACAGACATACTGTTAACACATCCAAGAATTAAGTCTGTGTTCTGTCACTAAAAAAGACTTAAGTTTAAGATCGGTTGCTTTGACCTTCAGTGGCTTTATTTTTATTTTTTGGTGAACATGTTTCCATATGCATTATGACTATGCAGGAAAATTGTGCCCTTTCACTTCCTCAGATAAACTGCCAAGGAAAGGTTGCTGAATTTGTAACACTGGTGACATGAGGTCACAGGCTACTGAATTTGTAACTCGTGATCTGAGGTGACAGTGCTGTTAGACTGAAAAAGAGCAAAGTAATGACAGTAGAGAGACTTACGTATTATAGTTGTGAATATAAACTTTGTGCAAGGTCATCTGCTGTAATGAAAAGATGTGGATTATTATTCGGTGCAGTATGTCACTCGTCTCTGCAAAAAACTGGTCAAATCCCCAGCATTTTTCCTGGTCTGCTTCAAGAATATTCGCAAGGACAGGTGTGAGCAGTACTTGCAGACCCCTAGAGGACACCAGGAAGAGATGAGACAACTTGGTTCTACTTGGAACTCTTTACCTTGCAACCAGTTGCAGAAATTCATTTGACTTGTCCCATGTATACACATCTATTATCCCTTAAAGAATATGTCAGAGCCTTTCTCCTATACTGAAAAACAAAATGTTCACTGGCAATGTCCATTGTTTTTTCATTAATACACATACTTTAAATCTTTCATTTTTAAGCTTAACGATCAAGGGGTTTTTTTTTGTATTTGAGGTATTTTACTCACACTGCAAAAATTAAATAAAATTTATTAAGTCTACGTTGTAGAGATGAGGTCACTTTCTACCACCCTAGTAGCATTTCACCCAGCTCACCCCACGCAGCACAGTGTATCATTTTGAAGGAAGCTTCTGCCATTTAGGATTTGCTGGTGGTGATGCTTGTGTGAGCACACTATGTCGCTTTCAATCAAAATCAGCTGGATTAGCAAAGACTCATTATTTAAACTGACAACACTAAGAATTCATCCTGATTTAGATGGGGCTAAATTAGTTCTCTGCACATGCAGCTTGAATGCTGAAAAAAAACCCCCATGCTACCAATTGCCTTACAGCAGTTACTCCAGGAGAAAGGTCAGCTTAAATTTGTTGCATTTCTACCTTGAGCATCTGAATGCTAAGGAATTCTATGGATCCCACTTGTGCATTACCATAAACAATTTCTCCAGATTTTAACGTTATGTATACATCAAGCCTGAATTCAGCAGCAGAATTGGTAACATTCTGAAGGAATGCAGTGGCTTGCACGCACACTGCTGACCCCATTACAGGTCAGTGGATTCAAACTCAGTACTAAACTTATAACACTAAATGCCATTTGAATCCTATTTAAAATATTAATGTGATCAGATGTTTAATGAGAAAAAAAAATCTGCTTCCTTTATCATTTCAAGCAGTCCAATTTTGTACAGAATAAGCAAAGGAACAAATGAGCAGTATCATGAAAAACACATGCAAGTTGCAAGTTCTGCACATTCAAAACTAATGAATTCAGATAAACCAGACTTTGACTATACACCCCCCTTAAGGACGTACGTATTTGGCTTTCAGAAAAGTCTCTTCATAGAACAATTTATTTCCTACTTTACCATGAAATATTAGTAAATTTAAAGTACGGAAGAGGTCTCAGGAAGAAAAGTGGGTAAATGGGTTATGGGAGGTGTTTTCAAAGTCATACCAAAATTAGATCTTCCATGGCTCTTTGTACTGAATATTATGGACATATGAAGCAAAAATATGATGATAAAATTTAAAATATATGAGTATGTGTTAAAATGTGCTGATGTGACCTTTTTCTGAACAAAAAGTAAGCCTCTGAATTATCTTTGCTTATCATTTCCTTCCTGCTGCCTAATCTTTGTCACGTATGAAGCCACATTCCTGCAAGAAATGAGTGCCATCCAAAGTAACTGATTCTTCATTCCTGAGAGTGGAAAAAATGCAGTAATAGTATTTCTTCTCAAACCACGTTAGACATGCTCATTTGTAAATTAGCAATCATAAAACTATTTGGACAGATGGGAAGAAAAAAACCATTCGATAACCAAGTATCAGACTGTAATGATTTACTGAAGAGTTCAAAGAAAAAACTGCTTCAGACCTCTGCTCAAAAGACACAATCCCAGAAAATAACTGGAAAAGCACAGCCAAGTGTTACTGAAACGTTTTGTGAACTTTTTAAAGTTCAAACTTACTTTGAAAGGCTACAAGAAATAGGCATCTCCCAACTCCACTCAATAGGTCCATTTTCTGCTTTCTGTATTCCAGAAACAGCACCAGAAGGCTTTCCAGTGATTATTTTATACCTGCAATACATTACAAAAATAATGGAAACTTCAACTACTACCTCTTATATGTACACACGTCTAATAACTAATCCTCAAAGGGGCAGCAAAAATGCAAATTTAAGTGACAAGTTGGCCTAAATTTATAGAATTTTGCAATAATTAGGAAGCTTCACTTACAAGCTGACAGAGCAGTGCTAAAAGAACAAAGAACAAAATCTGTGCTGGATTTTGTCTACCTCAGCCTTGGGGAAAAGTTCAGGAGATATTTCCACCATACCGAAGGAAACCAAAGGGTTTCACTAGAGTTAATTATTCAAAGCCAAAGTCAATTTTGTTCAATTAATATGCTAACTTTTAGCATGTTCCACAGCAACAGACAACATTTAGCCACCACAAAGTGACTTGGGCATAGAGAAGAACATCCAGAAATCTGGACACAATTTGGCATTGTTTAACTTTGTATTGCACAGGCAAGTATTTCTCAAATTTTTCATGAAACAAATGAGGATCAACAGACTTTCTGCAACAGAATATTTCAGTTGTGCTTTCTCTTTCTGAAAGACCAGATGCATACAAAACATCTCTCAAGCAGCTTGAACAAGAATTTGTATGGGAAAAAAATCACGAGATGGACGATTTCTTCAACAAAGAAAACTGGAGTCAGTTTTACACGGAGTACCAGAGCAGAGATGTTACGGTGTGTTAAACGTCTCAAGTACCACCTTTCTTTATTCTTAAAATGCAACATACAGAAAAACAAAATAGAAGCAGACTAAGATGAAACAGGAATTGAATACAAACACCACATCATAGACACATCTTCTGTTTTCTATTCAGGAACCACCCCTGTTATCTTCAGCTGCAGCCCACAACTATACTACTCAAATGCCAGTCTCACTGGTGATGCGCCCATTTCAAGAGTGCTGGATAAGACCATCATCTAATGGACAACAAAACTTTGCAGCACTGAAACCCCATTTCAGAATACCATAATTTTGCCTGAATATCCAAGTTATATAAATGGCACTGCAACAGATAAGCCTAGTGCCATGCCGAAAGAAAGATGTGTGGAAAAATTATCAGTATTATGGGAGAGCTCAATTCAGGTCCTTCTCAATTTATATGCTTAATTCAGATATCTTTAGGGTGCCACATGGTAAAATCCTTCTTGAAGCAAAATGTTTCTGCTGATTTTGGCTGGGATAGAGTTAAGTTCCTTCGCAGTAGTGCACGGTACCATATTTTGGATTTGTGACCAAAACAGTGTTAATAACACAGGCAATGTTTAGCCATTGCTGAGCAGGCTTACACAGCATCATGGCCTCTTCTACTTCTCTACTGCCCCACCAACAAGTAGACTGGAGGCAGGCAAGAACCTGGAAGGGGATACAGGAGGACAGCTGACCCAAGGGGTATTCCATACCATACCATACCATATTGCTCAGCAACAGAAGCTAAGGTACAGGTGGGGAAGAATTTGCCAGGGTGGCATTTGGTCAGGGACTGACTGCCCATCAGTTGGCTGTTCATGAGCAACTGGGGATTTTTCTGCATTACTTGTTTTTCTTGGTTTTGTTTCCCTTTGAGTTTAAGAGGCAAGGACTACTGTTTGTTGTGGGGTTTTTTTTTTGGTTTTTTTTTTTTACTTCTTAAACGGTCTTTAATTCAATGTATGAGTTTTTGCATCCTTACAATTCTCTTCCTCATCCCACTACAGAGGAGTGAGTGAAAGCTGTGTGATGTTCAGCTGCCTGTTGGGGCTATACCACAACAAAAGATTTCTTTTTCCTTAAATATTTTCACTGTTTTAAAAGTCTACTATATGTGTGCAGGATTCCTGGGCAAAAAGCGTTTCAAGGGCTGATTTAATTTACCAACAGATAAAATTCTTCTAAATTACCTACATCACTTCCTTGTTTCTACGAGGTCCTTCAAAAGGTCGGAAAGGCAAACTCCCTGTTGCAGCATGGTAAAAGGTCACCCCTATGCTCCACAAATCAACTGTTGCTCCGTACTTTTTCTGATGCTCTTTTCTCAAAACTGCTCGCTCATACATATCAGGATGCTAAAGAGAAAAAAAAAAAGTTAGAATTGCTTTATGAAGCTTTATAAAGAAAAAACCTCCATCTGTCCTTTCACAGCAAGGTAATTTGTTAGTCTAAACTTTCAGTTCTTTAAAAAATAAAAGCTTGCTTGCATCATAGAAGTTGCTTAAGGTATTCTGACAAACATTACTATATTCCTAGGCATGAGTGTCTCTTTTATTAAAGAGTTTCCAAAAGATATTTAAAAATTCAGCTGAAGAGTGACTCCTAGTATAAAAGACCACTAAGAAAGATAAGAAATTCAGTATTCCTCCAGATGATTTTGAAACAACAGAAACCAAATGGATAAAAGATCCACAGCAAAGCAGAGTATCAGTTATGATGCACACGTGGGAAAACACGGCAGGAAGAAAATCACACTAAGGTGCTTGCCTTGATACTTCTCTTTGGTTAGCCAAGGTTTCATGTGAATCTTAACACACCTAAAGTCATCCAAGTAGCTCAAACACAAACTAAAACACATCTACGAGGATAAAGGCAAATACATTCATAACTAAAATATTGTTGTTCCTCCTTCCACACAAGGCAACAGTTGAAGCTGGACCTGGAAACTATTTCAAGGTTGATGTATTTACATCAGCAGAAGATGGCATGACCCAAGGTGAAGAAGTCCAGTGGAAAGTTATAAAAACAACTGTACAAAAGTTTAAATACTAATTCCCAACAACCCGACCTTCGCCTATTCAACTGTGATCATGAAGGGCCTCAGGCTTCAAACACTGCTTCAACAGAAAATTAAATCACACGGCCTTACCAAATACTCTTCTGTGCCATAGAGAGAAACAAATTGTTCATCATCTTCAAGTTCTCTTGCTGCACCAAAATCTGTGAGTTTGTAAACAGACTGCCCATCTTCACCTATAACACGCATTATATTGCCTGGCTTGATGTCCCGGTGCACAATTCCATTCTCACGGAGATGATTCATCCCAGCCACTTCGATTGAAAAAATAAATACACAACTCATGTACACACCGTGACACGGACTGTGCAAACACTGAATTGTAACTGATGCTAGGAAGACATGCTTATGTCCTCGTTGGGAAATGGGAATGAGAAGAGACACTCAATTAACAGAAAGATCATGACCACAGATTGCTTTTTTTTTCTTTCCAAACAGCTAAATTACAGCATTTCTTGCTCTCAGTAACATCTTTCCCATGAAGTAATTTTTATGGCAGATAAATTAGGAAGAAAATTTTGTAGCAGGTAAATGTAAGCAAACCACATTATTTTTCTAATTAACTCTTCTGAAATTATCACTAGAAGTCTGTTCAATATATGAAAAATAATCTTTAAATAAAGAAAAAAAATTACATCAAAACTTTATGCAGAAATGGCTTTTTAATGCAGCTATCTAAACCAACATAGACATAAATATGAGATTGACCATATTAATTTGTTCAATTAGTTGACAGTCATTTAAATTTGTCTCTTGCTGTTTCAAGATAAACAAAACAAGTATGAGTTTGTTTCAGTCAACAAATTAGACCAAAGAGCAAAGTCTACATACCCACATCTCTCAAAACAATTAAGAACTCAGACTCTGGCAAACCAAAGGCATTAGATGGCTCCTCTAAAACTGTGTACAAACTCCCACACGGACAAAATTCCATAACTAGTACTTTGTGTCTAGTAGTTGTCTGAAAAAAGAAAAAAGAGATTAAGAATCTGACAATTGCAACACCAATGTCAGAAATAGCCTATACCCACGAGATCTTATTTTCAAACAAGAAAAGAAAATAAAAGTAAAATCTAAAGTTACATCATATATTCCATTTTGGTGATCTTCAAAAGAAGTGCAGGTGGATTTTTATACTGTTTCATGTATTCCAGCTTGGAGAGGGGAAAATAACTAAGAAACTCTCAAGTTCTAGGCACTAGCAGGTTAACAGCAATATTGACAGGTGGACTAGTGAGAAACTACACTCCAGAAGTGCTGAGAACACCAACTGTCCTTCTTTACTCTTTACTCCTCTCATCATCTGGGTCATTTCAACTGATCGGTCTCAATTTCAGTTCAGCTGCTCCAATTTTTACTGTTATACTACTCTATAATAGAATCCTATGTCATCACTTTAGTTGGTTGCAAAGAAAAGGCATAAAATTGTCAGGATTACTGAAACACCTTTGACTACAAACGGTTCCGTTATTCAACTATTAAACATTAATATATGTAGGTACCATAAAAATCCTAATTCAAGATAAAACTTAGGATGGCAGCTTCTCCAGATGAAGAATCATAACCTGAGCATACACACTGAAGGTGTTTCACCTACTGAACGCAAGCATATTCTTTCAAAAGCAACAACAACAAAGAAGAACGAAAACCAAAATATGGTGGTGGTTGGGTGGGAGTGTTTTTATAAGCATGTATGTTACCACTCTTTAAAAATGTACCTATATGCTCCACAGTTATGGATAAAACAAAACACCAGTTACTGCAGTTACTTCCATGCATCTCAGATCACAACAACAACAACAACAACTCATTACCTCTTCCTCAATGGCAAACAATTTGACGATGTTTTTGTGATTTAGCTTTTTCAATACTTCAAACTCTCGCATCTGAACATCCACAGGACGAAGGAAACTTATACTGTTAAATACTTTGACAGCGTATAAATCCCCAGTTTTCTGTTGAAAACAAACAAGCTGCTCATCAAACAGAAGCCAGATTCTAAATGCACACATAGACATTATCCAAACATTTTGAGATTTTCTATTGTACATGTGAGTATAACCACAGTAGAAATATTTCAAAATACTACTTTGTGCTAAGGTGGAAATAAAGATTCTGCCAAAAAATTAAATTTTTTTTTGGTAAGATAGACTAGAAGCAAACAGACTAGCAGAATGGAACCTCATTGGGTCACAAAACCTAAGTGTTTTTTAAAAAAAGAAGAGTTAATAAAAGAAAGGCTACACATTTAAAAATTACTCATAAAAGTAGCTGAAAAACATTTTTTCAACAAGTGTTACTTGTACTAATCAATGAGAGGCATGCACGTACGTACTTGACTTGCTGAAGTTAAAAGACAATTTACAGAAGCTGAATGTTGCTCCCTCTTTCTTTACTGTCCTGTTTATACTGACAAACCTGTATTTTGTTTTTTCAAAGGCAGTCTCGAGCACTAGATGCCACTCATGTAAAATCCTGAAGCAGCTCAAACCCACATAATAAGTGTCAGGAGCACAATTACGAGCTTACATTTTCCAGTGGGACTAAGCCCCAGCATGCTCAGGCAACAACAGCACCAGCTGAGGCGCAGCTCCCGTCCCTCTCACAGCAAAGCATCTTCCTGTGCCTGCTCCAGGAATCAGCTTGCACTAGCAGTTTGTGCAACAGATGATTTCTAAGGACACAGCCTTCCTGTGCTCAGACAAGGTGTGCTTTGCAGCACACTAACACGCACTGCTGGTGCCCAGACAAAAGCTTTCTCCCACTGACAATGAGCTGCAGGTCACAGGTGAGGCTGGTGACAGGTGCTACCACGGTTTACAGGGGAATAATTCTGTGCTGAAATTCACTTACTCAGAAAAGCACATTCAACTGTTCAATTATTGCTTAATGCTGTTTCCCGCTTATGTGGAACACAGAAACATTATCTTATAAATCACTTTGTACTGATTTCACAGAGGCTGTCATTACTGTAAGGGAACTTGCACAACTACACTTCACTTTGTGAGAGGTACTGTGAAATTCATACCAACAGAACGACTTACAACAAGAAAAATCATCTTAGCCCCTCACTCAGGTTGCAACATACACATCAGTATGTAATTTACATTGCAAGAGAATTACTATTTTATTCTGATTATTCAAGGCATGTCACCAAGAAGACACTTAAAAAGCACTGACTTACAGACAACAACTAACAACAGCTTCATCCACTAGAATATTTCATGTAAATTGAAAAAACGTACATGAAATTTTAAAAAATCACCAAAACAGGTTTTAAAAGAACAGATAAAAACTAATTTAGCAAGTTAACAGTTTAACAAGGATATAAATAATAGAATCATGTAATAGAAAGTGGTAGGTCATTTGTTTCTATTCAAATTTTTGAATATGGGGTTTTTTTCCATAAAAAGGAAAAATTAATTACTAACAGTTAATATTTTAAAAGGAAAAAAAATACAACATTAAGAACAGATTCTTAGAAATCTTACTACAGAACTCTAATTCAACAGGCAAATATTAAAACTTAAAAACTAAGCATGAATAATTGCACAGACACATTTGCTTTAGGCCTAAATCTGGAACTTTTTTTGTTGATTTCATGAAGCTACTTGCACACGAAAATTCTTCACAAACCTTCTGTCGCCCCCGGAAAACATTTGCAGTCGCTCCCTGTCCTAGAATGTCAGACAACAGCCAGAGGTAATTTGAAGTGCTCTGCATCTTTGCTCTTTGATCAGTCAGTTTTCTGTTTCACCTTAAAAACAGAAGGTTCAATACACGTGAATTATAATTTAGTAAAATACATGAAAGGGACTTATTTAATTTAGAAGGAAATACAAATATCCAACCGCCAAAGCCATGGAGAATTAAGAACAACCAAAGAGAGGAGTAAGAGGTGGAACATGGAAACAAAAATAAGCCAAACAATCAAAACTAATGCCACTGACACAACACTTTTCCGCAGTTAAGGTCTATATTCCCCAAACTTTCTTTGAAAAATCAACTGGAAAGGTGAGAATCTTAGGATCTCTTTACTGTTGTACATGGTGTTGCAATGATCAATCATACAGAAATGAGTGAAAGACACGTGCACAAGATCTTGTAAAGGTAAGCAAGACCTGTCACTGAATTCCATTACTCTGAACTTATGCCAAAGAACAAACACTAGAGGTGATGGCAGATGTGTGTGCAGATATTTTACATCATTTTGGCTCTGGAAGTTGCATTTCAGTAGAACCATAAAGGAGCTGGGCTAACTCACAAAAAACTACTTTTTCATGAGCTCAAAAAACCTCACAATTGATGCAAGCACCTTCATCCACTTGCTAGACTCAGCAATTACTACCAAAAGAAATTAAGGGGTATTTCTCTAATTTCTAAAATTTTATATTGGGTATGTCACATCTACAGAGACAGCCTGGCTCTGCCACCCTTCCTGAAATACAAACTGTCCAACACCCAGGTCTTCACTGATTCAAAAGAAAGAGAAAAGAAAGTTTGTTGAAATTAAAACTATTATCATAAAATAAACATTAGATTTTCCTGTTTGCCAAAAAGGTGGGAGCTGCAGGTGAACATCTTTTTGGCTTAATTAACACACTGATTTTGCCATGAAACCTAGCAAAAGGCTCTAAAATCAAAAATGGAGCTTCCAAACCTAAAGAATCTGGAGAGCAAAATGGCAACTGGACCAGGGAAGCTCCTAGAGCAGAGCTCTTTGCTCAGCTTGGCAGGAGAAGCCGCATGTTACTTGTACATAACACCTGTCAGGAAACTGCTGACTGACACTCCAAGAAAGAAGCCTTTCCTGTAGCAGAGGCGTGACAGGATTTCTTGTATCTGTTAGCAGAAGGTGACTGGCCCTTTCTGAGAGCTCCCTGTGCACAGGGGACACGGGAGCCTCACAGGCTGCACACACACTCATCCTCACCACTCTGAGCACGCACCTCCACCTGCAGGGACTGCAGACCGCACGCCTTCGGTTCAGCTGCTCGCTCATGTGAGATGTCAAAGCTTCCTGCGAAGCTGTCCCAAAACATCCAGGCAATGGCACGCAGCATATGGAATGCAAAGACACAAAGCAAAGACCTGACATCGCTCTGCAGTTAACTGAGAGTCATGCAGCAATGCCATTTGCAAAATCTAGATATAAAATCTTTGATGCCTCTGGAAGGGACAAAAGGTTTTATACACAATCTAGACAACAAAAAAAAAACCCCAACAAACAAACAAACAAACAAAAACCCCCTAACACCACATCCCCAACCCTTACAACTCTTGGTTAACTCTGACAAGACAATTTGCAACAGCAGAATAAGATGATTTCTCCCCTCGGGCAATGACTGCAGACGCCAATGAGATATCTACGACTGCAGACACAGAAGGTAGAGAAGAGAGGATGTAGAGAAATAATGCACAGCCTGTTCTGTAAACCACCTGTAAAATCTTCAAGTTAAAACATTCCTCTCATAATTAAGCCCCTGCTTGTACAGGCCAGCTGGCACATTACCAGTAAGCATGTATTTTATGTTTCAAAACAACATTCATCAGATTCATACCAAGACACAGAAACATAACGAATCCTTTCTAACCAGAGAGAAAGTGCACAGAAATTCTTCACCAAAGTCTATTCAAATTTTTAAAAAAATAAAAATTAGCAGCCCACTGAGAGACGGAATTATTACATTTCCCAAACCAGTAAAGACGAGGTAGCTTATGTACAAGAGCAACTCTTTTTCTTTAACTTATACTTTATAATTAAATAAGCACAAAGGTCAGTGGATGAAAAAACAAAAGGACATGACTGCAACAGATGATCTTCAGTATCGTTCAGTGAATATTAAGAAAAACCCCACACCAGAAAGTAATGTAATGGATTCTCAAGGTCTGGGGTTTTTTTCACTCTTAAAACTCAATACAGATATAAATATAGCAAAATTAGTCCCAGAGTACGTATTAAGCAGCAAAACAAAGTCAGTATTGCACTATTACCCCTTTTTTGTGAAGAGTACACTCTTTTTGGCAGTCTTTTTGGCTTTTAAGGTATAAAGTCTCATTCTGCTTTACTCTTCAAACTATAATAATTAGACTGAATAACATGTTAGGCTCCTTTAATAGTTTACATTCTGACAAAGTCATAACTGACCTTTGCTAAATACTCAGCATCTCAAGTTCTCTTTCCATTTCTTCTACTATCCTCCTAAATCAAGCTACTAAGGGTTTCCTATTTAAATATATTTCTTTTAAAAAGCTTTAACTCTATGACTGATCCCGCCACTAGACTTAACGATGAACTTTCTATTTCTTCACATCTCACTTATCTGTCACTAAGCCTGGTATGAGTCAAAAGCTCCTCACATACATCTGAAGAGATGTCTCCAGCCAGCAGTTTGACTTATTGTTCCCCATGAGTCATTAGCATTTCAGGGGCTCGGGGGCTTTTTAGGTGTTTTTTTTATTGAAGATTTTTCTGCTTCCGGTCATGCTACTACTCTTTTAATTTATCAGCAGAGGGGATTATAATAAAAAAAGACTGCATTGCTAATGCATTTTTTTTTAAACTCCCAATGCTTTGAAATAATACTGACTGCTTCTAATTAATAGGAAGGAATTTTCTGCTACCTCAGGCACACGGGATGAGCACACAAAGCATGTATGGCTCCCCTGTTGACAGCTGCAATATACAACTTCACCAGGCAAGCAGGGATGATGAAGTTAAAGTGATGGCTTTTTGTGTTTATAGGCAAGATCCTCTATACCACGAAAGCCAACAGGCAAGTGCTGAGATTCCAAATAAATGTTATTTACAGTATGGTAACTGATAACGCTTTATAGTTCCCCCTATGCCCGCTCTCAAAGCTTAGAAAAGCTTCTCCCCCTAAAGCTCCTGTTTCCTAGCCCTGCTTTCTTCAGCTATAACCTCCTTACGGGAGTTTCCAGTCCAACAGCTGGCACCTGCCTCTCGGAAATACCCTACCCTGGGCAACACCAGCCTGGCGCTCCCTGAAGCCGAACATTCTTCCAAAGGCACACAGAACAAATGGCAAGCCTGGCTGCAAGGCTGCTCAGCGCCCTGCTCCAGGCACGTCCAGCCCGTACTGCCGGGAGAGGACTCGGCCCGCCTGCC
>VWZN01000763.1:0-11627 GCA_013396955.1 Regulus satrapa | reverse complement strand
ACAGCACCGGGCGAGACCCTCGAGGTAAAACTTTAACAACTCCTACAGCCGCGAAAGCGACGCCTGTTCCAGAGGCACATCCACGGGGGCAGGAGTCACCGAGACGGGGCAAGCGCCGGGCCCCGGGCACACCGCCGAGGCCACGGCCCGGCCGCGCCTCGTCCCTCCCAGCGCCGCTACCCCGGGCGCTCCTCCTCCGCCNAGCGGGGAAACGTGGGAGCGTGCGAGATGGGTGGTAGCGGGCACTCCCGGGTGTTTTCGCTGGCGCGATGCTCCCAAAGGGCTCGGAGCGGTCCCGGGGTGATATTTCTGCTGCGTAATCGGTCCGGCGGAGGATTCGCTCCCTCGGCTCTGCCCCCGGCCCGGCCACCCCCGAGCCGGGGCTGTGGGACCCCCGCCGCCCCACGGCGGGCTCAAGGGATACCCGGGAGAAATGTGTTCCCACCGCCTTTCGCCTTGGTAAAACCTGGCGAAGTCGTGGCCGTTTTCACATCCCGCTCAGTTGTTACTGATGTGTTTTAAAGCGAAGTTTCCGGCTGATTTACCCGTAGCTATATGGTTGCTGTCCGTCCGGTAATGTTGCTGTTTCAGTGTATGATATGTAGAATGAAAAATACTGATAGTTTTAGCATTTATGCGTTATGTAATCCGATCATAACTATAGTGGGAAAATAGTGAAAATATTTTTTTTTTCCTTCCAAGATTATCCTTCTTTTGATGCTCTATATTTCCTGTTTGGAGTTTCCATCTTCCCAAATCCTGGAAGCCTGTTCTCTTGAGAAACTGACAGCAGCCTCTTGCTCACACACTTTATTTTTTCTATTTTACATGTCTTAAGTTTTATCACAAGTTCAGACTCTCTGCTTCACCTGTTTCAGGGCACTAAGGTTTTTCTGAAGTTCTCCATAGTGAAATTGATAAATTGACGTATTTATGGTCTTAAATGCTTAACTTGGGTTCCTCATTTGTTGGCATCTGAACTTTATTTTATAATGCTCTATTGTAGAAGGAATCATTTCCCTACTACATTTACTTTCTGTCCTTGCATCTTCCAAACACTGCAGTGATCCTCAGAAGTTACATGGTTTATTTGTTACCCTTTCCTCTGTACACGGCTTTGCAACCCATATTTTTGTCAGGTGGATACCCACGGGCCAGCTTTTGTCTTCTTTAGATTCATTCATCAGATTGTTAATATGGATTTTATTGAGGGCTCCCACAAAATCACGAAAATGCCTGTGAACTCTTCTTTGTGAGTATGTATTTGCTTCCACTTTTGAATAAAACGAAACAGTTGGTTAAGTATGATGATGCTTTATAGAACTGGATGTCCTAAATCATGGTCTCATTCAGGATGGATGAGGTCTCTGGTCCAGTCACCTGCTCAAAGCAGTGTCAGTGCTGACTTCAGACCAGGTTCCTCAGGACTTTGTGTACTTCAGACCTGGAGTATCTCAGATGCAGTGTCACCCAGCCCCTGGCTCTGGCCACCGACTGCTCTCACTGCAGTTACCATCCATGTGCTTTCCCCTGTTCTTCAAGCAACGAAAAAGATTCATAGGGTTCCCATGAGCCTAATGGTTAATTTTTTTTTTGTATGTCTGCAACATTATCAGTGATCCTTACTGCACGGAAGATCTTCTCTAACCTTTAAATGTTTCACAGCATGAATCAGAGGAAAAGATTATGCCCAATTTAAGAATATGAGAAAACAGACACAAAAAAGGAAACTGCTGTTCTAGTTTCATTCTAGATTGATTTTTTTATTTTACTTTGCTTGCTTCCATTTCTTTTTAACATATAAGTAAAACTTTTGGTATCCCTCACCTCTCTTGTATTTGGATCCTCATTCATGTTCACAAATTCAGGAGTCTGTAGCTGTATACTATTGAAACTCTACATCCCAACAATATGGCTAAGGGAATTGCAGCTAAAGCTGGCATGTTGCAAACAGTCTTCACACTTGTAGTTGTGAATGCCAGAACTCAAAAAAGAAAAACAAACAAACAAAACAAACAAACAAAAGTCAAGCTAAATATAGTCAATCTGAGCTGAAGGCACTGAAACAGGCAAAATAGAGTATGTTCTTCTAATCTTTTTCTTGGGACCCTCTGGGTAACCTAGCAAAAATGAGGCAAAAGCTGGGAGAGTGGAAATCACACTAGATATTTGCCAAGAAAGAATAATCTTATTGAATTATTTAACTTTTAAAAATTTGGAGTGAGAAATTGCATTTTACCAACCTTACCAAAAGGAAAAACACTAACTTCACCAGTAAGTGGGTGAGAACAGTAACAGTTGAAATTCATAAGCAAGTTCATAGTTGTTTCTCCTGTATCACAAACAAAGGCTCTAAACAAAATCAAAGCTTTTGAGCTATTTACTCTTGTCATCTATTTGCTTTCTAGATTTGATTTAAGTACTTAGGAGGTGTCACAGCTGAAGCAGAATAAGCAAAGCTGTTCAGCAGCCAGCTTCACTTCTGCTGGAACTGCTTTTCATAGTTCCATGTTATTTAAGCCATTTTCTTCTGTAGTTTTGGAGAAGGAAGAGATGGAATTCCATGATGGTAGGCAGCTCTTTCCAGCTTACCACCAGAGAATGCACTCCAAAGTTGTTTGCAACGTGTACAGATGAATGTTCCCAAGCAAACCTCACACTAATTATACTCTTTCCTCTTGTCGCAGATACAAAGCCATTTAGGAGAATTCAGTGGAATATCACTTGTATCGACAGTAAAAAAAAAAACATTCTTAGATTAAAAAAACCTTCTTGCTGTAGAGCCTGGTATCTCCTGCTTTTGTGAAATGCCTGGGATACTGAACAACCATCATACTCAGGAAGACCAGGGAAGCAGGAAATGAGAGGTAAAAGCCTTCATGCTCAAGCAACAAATGTGAAACCTATCTGCCAAATCTTCACAATCACCAGGACAAGAAAAAATGGCCTCAAGTTGCTCCAGGGAAGATTTAGATTGGATATTAGGAAAATTTTCTTTACCAAAAGGTTGGTCAAGCAGTGGAACAGGCTGCCCAGGAAAGTGAGTCTCCAGCCCTGGAAGTATTTAACAGATGTGTTGGATGTGGCACTTGGGGTCATGGTTGAGTGGTGGGCTTGGCAGTGCTAGATTAGTGGTTGGACCTGATGATATTAGAGGTCTTTTCCAATCAAAACACTTACTCCACCCCAGAGTAAGAAAATTCCAGCAAAAAACACGGTATCTGGGACAGGATGGGAAGCTTCCTACATGGTGTTGGCTTTAAGAGCCATAAAGATTTTGAAAAAGTTGAAAATTATTTTGCATTAGTAGCTTTCCTCCATAAATCATCTTGTTTTGTAATCAGACAACTGCCAGTGCTGACAAGAGGGAAAAGGGCAGATTGCTTCTCTGGAGAGCAGTTAGTTGCTAAAATGTCTTCCAGCACTGGGTAAGCTATTTCCCCCAAACTCGTCCCCCCTTATCAGCTTGCATGAAACTCATTGTATTTCACACCAGGAAAAGTGTTTGAAGGCCTGAAAGCTTATCAGTCTTCAGCCATTACACCAGCTTGTAAATAAAAGATACCATCTCTCTAGAAAAGGTGCCTCATGTTTCATTATGACTTGTGGTTGTGTTTCCCATTTAAACAGCCTTTAACAGAGGATATTCACCTTATATCCTAGAGGAGTTGCCACCATGATGGTGATTTAAACAATCTTCAGTCTAGATATAGGGGCATTTTGATCACAACAATGTTAAGTCATACAGAAAAGCTGCAGGTGAGTTGTGTTTGGTGCAGCCTTTAAATAAGATCAATAACATTTGTCTTGAAAAGAATAAATTGTGATTGTCAACGTAATCTCCCTGTGGAATGTTCTCATTTATCTCTTATTTTGTTTCCCTCCTATCCCACAAGAAATATCACAGTCACAGAATATGCTGAGTTTGAAGGGACCTGCAGAGGATCACCGAGTTGCAACTTCTGGCTTGGTACAAGACTATCCCTGAGTCACACCATGTGCTTGAGTCGTTTCTATTCTGTTCAAAGCATCTAAACACTGCCTGAAGAAACTTGTTCACACTCTTGATTATGAGGTGCAGCACTAGATTTCTCTTCGGAGGTAAGTAGTGAACTCCTTGGTCCAGATGTTTAAAAAAGCCATGCACAGCAGGAATCCACTTCTTCACAGTAAACCTGCAGAAACCCAGCAGCTGCCTTTTTAAACCTTCTGTTCTTTGCAGAGAATGTTACTAGGCAAACAAACCCAAATATGATCAAGCACCACTGAAGGAAATTACAAGAAAACAGTCCTGCCTGTAGCTAGGATCAGTAATTACACCTAGGCTAAAGATACACAAACTACCCCACAGGTGCTGCTTTACAGCTCACGTTGCAGTAACTCTGACAGGACAGTATGCTGATTGAGCAGAGTCAAACCATACAAAAGGAAACAATCCTTTTTTAACTTCTCAGGCTGAACCCACTTATATTCTCTGAAGACACAGACTCCTCATCCTGCAGGATACTTGTTCAGTGAAGGATGGGAGAGCAGGGTACAAGTTTCTAATAGAGACACTCCCACACAGAGGGTGCCACACGCAGCTCTATCCTACACTCGGCACGCTCTGCTTTATATCCATTGTCAGCTGCCACCACCAGAGCGGGGAACACACTGTGAGGGGGAGGTGTTTCTGCTGCTTCAGCTTCCAGGATAGCTGATTATGGGCACAGACAAGCTCCAGATTTGGCACAAAGGGACCTGCAGGAGGAGTGAAGGATGGTGGGGTTGAGGAAGGAAGAGTCTCTTTTGGCAGAGGCCAGTTTTACAGACTTTGCTCATTGAAGGTCTAATTTGATAACAGCTGAATCATCCTCTTAGCAGTACTGCCCTTATTTGAAAAGGCAAAACCTTAATTCATATATAAAAATGAATAGTGACTCAAACCCGGGAAGCTTTATGGTGCATAATCTGCCTAGTGAAAGCTCTCCCCTCAGTCTGGTAAAGTTGTTGCTGTGGGGGAACGAGCCAAGACAGCCACAGAAGACTGACAGCAAATGCTCAGCCTTAGCTGCAATGTCAGGGTGCAGCCTTCCTGCTGGGAAGGAGCAGGAGAACAGCACCACCTGGAAAGCACCAAGTCAGAGAGGCAAGGCTTCTAGTGCTGTGGGAGAAAATGAAACTGGAGCACTGGTAGGGCAGCAAAGGGAGGGAAACAGTACTGTGAAACTAGGAAATATGAGAAGCACCACAAACACTCATCCTATGATACAAGAAACTTTTGATTAAACACATATAAATCAGAAATGAAGTCTTACAACAGTGATACTCTCCTATTGGAGGCAGTAAAGATACTTCTTTCCTCTTGGTGAAAAATGAAGATGACAGTATGGTCAAAACCTTACCACACTCTAATCCTGAATGCTGCTTCTGACCTATCTTCCCATTCATTTTCAACTGAAGTGAATGAAGAGCACGGCACCACAGTCTAGGAACAATTCTCCTCTGATTACATGAAAGGCAAGTCAGTTTACTGGGGACATCAGTTCATGAGGAAAATCCCATTAATTCAGACTCAAACTCTCCCCTGCCCCTATGAGATAGTTATAAAAACCTATCATGTTACAGAATTAAAGAAATTAAAGTAGCAGCATTCTACTAAAAATCACTCTATAGAACATAGATGCTACTGAAATAGTGCAGTGAATGCCATTCTTTCTTTCTGCCAGCATCTCCCACATGCAACGGAGCAATATAATTTATTACCCTAAGCACCAGAAAAATTGCCAGGTACTACTCTGATGTAACAGCCAGAAGATTCAAGAATGCTGCAGCTTCTAAAGATTCAGCTAAAATGATTCAGAGAGACATAGACATTTCACTGGATCAAATTTTATTATTTTTATAAAAAAAAGATAGAACCAGATACTACTTTTAAGTGAAATCATTTATTACACCAATCTGTTTTATAGGAGGTATATATATATTTTATCATTAAGACAACTTCAATAAAATGACTATCTACAAGAAGGACTTTGATTGTTTTATTTTCATGTCACCATACATGAACAAATGAATTTTATGTCTTATTAAAACATTTTACTCAGTATCAAAAATGTACACATTTTAATAACCATTGCTATGGTCTGAAGGTATTTTTACATTTAATTCATTTAATTTAAAAAATAAGTGTAATTTCCTTGCTGTATGTGTTACAGTGTAAGCTTAAATCATCCTATACATAATAAAAGTTTGTGCATACAGGTAATTTTTCATGTCACATACCTTCATGTCTGAGACACAGGTGGGGGAATTTGCATTTCTTTTTTGCAGTAGGTTAAAGTACATACTGATGTGAGCACAAAGCAACATTTCTTAAAAACAAAACCAGTTTGAATGGCACAAGAGTTAGCATTTTTATAAATTAACAACCAGAGTTCTGCATTATGGAAACAGGTACATGAGATTCCAGTACTTTCCTTAGGGCTTGGCTCGCTGGAAAAAAACCTGTGAAAAATTAATTTTTAAAAATTAAAATAAAGTAAATATAAGGCATGGAATGCTTGAGGCATAAGACAATTCGTTTGACAAGAGCTCATTTCTGTGTTTAGCATACTGGTTAACACATTAAGTTTAAGGGCATGACTTGTGCTATTTGTTTACGCTCACACCCTCAAAAATGATGCATTCTGACACTCTCTACAATTAGAGCATCACATTTTTGCTTTTTCAGCTATTAAGCAAAAGCCACAAGAATATCCAACTACTGGAATGGCAAGGTGCTAAGATGACAGTTTTGTAATGTAAGTTTGTTGTTTGCTCTTGTTTTCCAATTAACTGCTTTGGAGATTCCCAAGAGCTAAAAACTACTAAATAATTCAGTATTTTGGTTTTACGTCAAGTCACTACTATGACTGAATGATATGGTAAAGTTCAAATGGAACTAAAAGCTACTGAAAGAAAAAAATCTTTATACCTTTAGGTAATTTTTAAAAACTTTAGCATCAGGCTGCTGAAGTGCTTGACAGAATTCCTGTAAGAGAGAACAAAGAAATAACTAAGAAGTAACTAAATGAAGCAACAAAACAACCTGAGATGCATTCATAAGTAAAGCCATTGATATTCATGTGTATTTTCCTTAATGTGCAACTGAAGAAAAGCATATTATAGATAAAAACTTGTAAAAGGCTAGGACAGCCCAAATGCATTCTAGAGTGAAAAACTATTTGTTTGGTTGTTTTGGGGTTTTTTTCCCAAATACAGGATATCTGATTCACTTCTAGCTAAGGAGACAGAAACAGCACTATCGACAAGGATATCTTCAAGTTTCAATTTCAATTAAAGTAGGAAGATTGTCTAAACAGTTACATGCACTGGACTTTTTCTTTTTTTTTTTTGCAAAGTACCTTTGCAGTATCTTTACTCCTTATGATCAATTATCCTATTCTCATATGCAGGAGCTGAGTAAATATTACTGTGAGTGAAAGGAATTTAACTCTCTAAATATCCATTTCTCCCCATTTAACATTTATGATTGCTAAAGAGTTTCCCAAATTTTCTTTTAGGAACTCCTACCTGGATTATCTCAGGAGCTACTTGCAAAGAAGGCAAATACTCTTGCTGAAGATACTGAATGCACTCAGGACCCTAAAGAAAAGCAGCACACATTTTTCTCGTGTATTTTTTCCACAGATGGAAAAATCATAGCCCTATACTGTATACTAGTCTACATCATCATCTCACAGAAAAGGAATGCTTTTCAAATGTTTAAGTTATTCTCAGCTGTTGGCAAATAAAAAAGATTCTTCAATCTTGGCATTAAAGGTTGTACTGCAATTTGATATAAATTGCACTGAAGTAAGAATTACAAAAGAGCCAAACAGTTTGTTACATGTCAGCTGTAAGAGACAGTTAATTACAGAGGCAGCTCTATTTTCACTATCTGACATTTGGAAGAAATAAAATAATTGGCTATTAGTATCTGCCTACTGCTTTACCATAACATTCCCATTGCAAAATTCAGTAGCAAGTGCAGATGAACACAGTATTTCTCCTCTTGTAACACGGACTATGTAATCTGCAGTGAACTCAGTAAAAAAGTGGAAATGTCCAAACCTTTGAGCGAAACAAACATTTTAACACTGCCATTTTTATTTTCTCTACCTTTATTTATCAGACTTAACTTTTAGCACAGGAGAGATTACTGCAAAAGCTGGCAGAACACAAACATAACCCAACAGATACACCAAGGGAATGATCTACCAAACTAATTCACAGAAGCTACCCTGGAACTAGAACAGCAACAAAGGAGCAGATTTTTCTCCTTAATGAAGAGTCAGTATTTTGCATTAATTTATCAAGAAACAGAACTACTAGATCCTGTATCCATGCACAGCATTATGATCATCCTGCTATTTCATAAAACAGTAGAGTAGGAATTCATCCTAACAAGCATCTAACTTTTAGAAATTGATAAAACCACTAGAAAGAAACCTGTGACAGTTATTCCCTGTGAAGTATGATGAAGCTTACCCTTTTGAGATGAATTGTTTTTAACGTCACTGCACATTCTGATAAAGCCTGAAACGTAATGCAGCACATTAGACTGTTGCACTGGTCTATTGGCTCACTATTCAAAGCTAAAGAACCTAATGAGGCCCAAAACAAGGGCTAGTTCATGCCATTATCCCTTCATTTCCCCTCACACAATGCCAAGTCTTGACCTTCCAAGTTTTGTTTCACTCTAATCAGAAAAGCTTCTTCTGCACAGCTGAATGGAAAATGAACCAGAGATGAGCCAACTCTGTGTGTTCACTTTCACTGCACATTGGTTAATAAGTAATGTAGGTCAATATTAAATACTTGGATCTCCAGTTGATTTTGAGCCTAAATAAACTACAGGATACACTACCACAATATTCAATAATTAATCATACAGCTAGCTAAATGTATAAAAAAAAAAAAAAAACCACAAAACCTAAGGTATTTTATTTCTGCAATGACAATCTTTAATACCCCATGACTATTTGTAGTTTTGTTAGCTTGAATCTGCCCCACAGGAGTGAATGCAAAAAACCATCCATAATACACACCAGCACTGTCTGGGCATCTGCTAAGTCAAATGTTTGCTTCAAAGGTGCTAAGAAACACGCAGGAACAATGTGCTTGTAGACAAAGTCTGCAAAACCTACTGGTCCATCTTTACCTCCTAAAAAGAAAAATAGTATTTCAAGTTCTATTATTGCTTCATGGGTAGTAGCAGATGGAAAGGAATTCTGGAAAGACATTCTTACCCCAGAGCTCCACCAACTTAGAAAGAATAATAAAACAAGTCTTCTGTGCAATTGGGTCTGGGTAATCCACTGCTCCTTGAATGACAGTGAACAACACACGTTCCACATTCTCTGCACCTTAAACACATTAAAATGAACTTGTCACTTCAAATTGCAGCCTAAAATGTTTTGGTAGTCATACACTATTTTATATCAATACTGACCTGGAAGACATGCTTCAACTTCAAAATAGCTCTTTTTTGCACAAATCTCAAATATTTTTGGGAAGTTTCCCCTACGATGCAAGACAACTCTTATTTAGGTTATAATTTTTTTTATAAGTTTGGAGATTTAAATTGCTCTTCTGGCCTTTAACACACACCAAGATGAGGGCAGTACTTTGACCTGTATACAATTATAAATTTTGTCCTCTCTACCTCAGCTTGGAAGAGTTAATTAAAACTCAGCAGCACTGAAGTAGTTAGCTTATCTTGCAACATACAAGATATTTTTCACAAACTTAAAATTTCTGTGCTGCATCTGCACTTATTTGTTTGATTCCTTAAATTTCTTGGCCCATTGCAACTACCAAGTGCCTCTTTCAAGGAAGCTGTCACTACTTAATGCTACTTTTTCCTTTCCAAGCGTTATTACCACCATTTTAGGATGGGGAAAGGAATTCTGAGCTTCCATTACCAGATGAGTCACTTTAAACTTTCTTAAATCCCTAGCCATTTTGATGGCATTCAAAGAGAAAGAATCACTGAAGTATCAAGCCACTAGATGTCTGATCTCAAATTCCCACCACGAAAAAGAACTAATGTGCATCTGGCCAGTAAAGGTGAGGAAATCCTGGTAGCTACATATGTACTGAGTCACATGATGCCTTCTGCCACAGATAAGAAGATCAGGCAACAGTAATAAAAGTTCACATGATTTACTGATGTGTCCATCCAAAAACAGACACAATGAACAGTGGCAGCTGTGTGTGGCCTGGCCCAGCAGTCTGAACACTGCTATACATTGGTATATATTGTATGATCTCCAATTCACCAGACAAATGCAGTGATATATGAAGATGGATACACTGTTCTTGTCCTAAGAGTCACAGTGATCACATTAAGCTGAAAAGAGCAATAGGAAGAATATGCCTATTAGAGCTGGATTTCACAACCCCATATTCCTGTACAACTGGTAATTTGAATAGGCAAGCTGAAGACAGTATTTCCATTAATCCATTCTACTGTAAGACAGTTAATAGTACTTGCCAAGAACCAGGCTAATAATTTACTTTAATAAAATATAGGTGAGAATAACCATAGTACTATCCTTTGAGATACTGAATTCCTTACCTTGATTAGCTATGACTTCACTCATTCCACTGCCAGTTACTGTCTGCAGAAAAGCAAAGTAACTCCTCCGTAACATCTGTTTTTCTAAAGCAGCAGACTGGTCATTTTCTTCTGCTGGAAGGAGCAACACCTCAAAAATAGCATGCAGCAGTGGCATAAACATCTGTTGCAGAAAAGGTGAAACCTGTGTCTGTGAAGAACAGAAAAGGGTGTCAGCTCAAAAAGAGAAATTGAACATTTATAAGTTAAAACTTGAAGGCTTGTTAGAATTCTCAGCTTGGATTCACTTTTAATGTTAACAGTTTCATATAATTATTTACAACATAGCAGGCTGCATTAGGGTCACCATGAACATTGCTGCACCTTGAGTTACACACCATCTATTTTAAGCCTTTTGCACAAAAAATAACTGGTCCTGTCTAGCTGCATTTTGTGTAGGAAAAGGATTTTCAGGATTTTTCCTATTTCTGTTCAGACAATTTCAAATTTCCTGAAATACCATCTCAAAGATGTTTTTAACTGGCAACAGGCCAGATTTACAGAACCTTTCTTTTAAGTATTACTGAAGAAAAAATTTTCCTATTGACATTACAGGAATGAGCTTGTCACATAAAACACTTTTACTGAGAAATATATGTAAGGGCAATAAATTAATTATGATTTGAAAGACTGAAGGTGTGCTTTTTAGTCACATCAGAATTCCACAAAGAGGCAACTCATGTTCATTTCTCAATGCTTAAGCAAGATTTTATCTTTATCTTCTCTTTACTATGCCTTTGAAGTGTTTAAGATGATACTAGAAGCTAGGATCTTTATTTTACCATATTATAATAAGAGTGGTACTGTATAATACAAACAAACATTACACCTGAACATGATATTTGTCCCATCTTGCTCCTGTGATTTTTTTCTTTTACCTTCCTACTCTTTCATACAATTTTTAGTTAGCTAGTGTTATCCCTGATACAAATCTATATTCCTCCTTAGAGATATATACTGCATCTCTGTGTTCTAGAAATCTCAT
>VWZN01000761.1:138275-150065 GCA_013396955.1 Regulus satrapa | reverse complement strand
CTAATTAAGCAAATGGCAAGAGATAGAAATAAATTATCAATAAATAAATTAACATGCGTTGGGCAGTTTTGACCTAGAATGCAGACACTATTCTTACTCACATGTATTGTAGGTTCACATTTTTCACAAATGCATGACGGGACACAAATCTTAGGCCTGAATCCACCACGGTTCTAAGAAAGGAAATAAAACTGTTAGAATGCTTCTTTTAAAATATAATGGAAAAGTGTAATGATAATAACTATTAAAACAAGAGTTTGGATGAAATCTCTGCAAGGCTCAGCTGCAAGATTTACAGCTTTTCTCAGAAACACAAAGTTAGGCATACAGTTCGATAAGGTCTCTACTTGCTTCTATAAAAGAAATACAGAAAAAACAACTGTATAAAATGTATCCCATACTCACAGATTTTTAAGTCCAACATAAAATCCAACGTCATTGTCATTGATACTTTCCAAATTTGGCTGGTTTGCGATGTAACTGTTGAAAAAGCAAAACAGAAAGAAGTATGAAAGTGGATCCATCCATGACTTTGACTGTTCAGAAATCATGCACTGATGTATGGAAGTCAGTTATGATTGCTGACCTACTGCACTTAGTTCTAAGTTCTAATTAGACCAGCTGAAGAGCAAAAGTGCTCCTAAAAATCTCCCTCATCATTTAAATGGTACTTTGTGGAACAGGGGAGTAGCTCATTTTTACACAGGGGAAAGGAAGAAAACAAGTCAACTTGAAGGCCAAGTAAAGCTGTATTACCATGTCACCGTTTTCCAAGACATATGTCCTTACATCATGGATTTAACAACAAAGGGGACAAGTTTAAAGGTAGTACTGGAGTTATCCCCCACTTACAATGAGAGACAATCGTACTTCGTTAGTCTTCTCTCACACATTGTGAACTTAGATACTTCTTACACTTATTTTTTCCCTGACACAAAGTAATTTCAGTTCTTCTTTCCAAGGTGTGGCAATGGGAAAAATGAGAAAAGAGGGATTGCACCTCATGATGCTATACACATAAGCAGAAATTAGGAGAAGAGAAACTGCTGTATCAGACTAATGTACTGAGTCCGCTCACATATCCTTAATACCTGTCTAAAAGGATGTGGGCATGCAAGCCAGTCCTTGTATTATGACCATATGAGATCTATGAATACCTAGTGACCTCCTACATGTCATGAAATTAAATTCATGAATTCACTCATGAAATTAAAATGTTCACAGCAAATGTATCACTACTTCTATTCAGGAAGAAAAAGTTCCACATTTCAAATCATACCATCCAGGAACAAGAAATCAGTGGAAACTGAAAATTTTGTGACATTATGGACAGAAAAGTATGCGTGATTTGAGAGATACCTTGCTAGAGTCCACACATTTCAAAATATAAATCTTAGAAAAACTTAAAGAGATTGACATGTGTTTTCAAAAGCTGCACAAACTAAAAAAAGATGCAGGTTCTCCTAAACTGGATGAGCCTTTCTTTGTTAGAAGAAAATTTTCTTCATTTTAAGTATTTCCAGAATTTATCTAAAGGGAATTCTGGTGAATTAGTAAGAAGGTGTATTTGCTCTTCCAAAGGCAATCCATGTACCTGTCCTGGTTATCTTAAGAAAAATTCACTGTGTTTCTAAATCCCAACAGAAGCCTGAGAATCCCATAGGTTGGGTTGGGCTCTCCTCCAAAGCTGTAGTGCTGACTTGGGCTATGCTCTTGCCATGCACCAGGAAAAGTAAAAAGTGTCCCTAATGGCATCCATTGTCCCTTGGGAAAAAGAAGGGCAGTAAAAAGACAATGCATGATGCTAGATGGAACACATTACTACAGCATCATATGATATTGACTGCTTTGCAAGACTTTTCAGAATGAGATTAACACAGTGTACCCATTAGAAGATAAGAGTCCTTTGGTTTTTGTGTTCCCTTTCCTGAATTTTTAAGACAGCCTGATTTAGTAGCTCCGTATTTACTAATTTATTTTGTTTGGTTGCGTTTTTGTGGGTTGGTAAGTTTACGTATTTTGCCAAGCAGCAGTGATAAAATAGTATATAAAAATACATCAATTCCCTTATCTAAGAGTCCTGCAAGTCAATGAACATACTTCCTCTAACCATGCCCTGAAGAACTCATTCTTCAGTTAAGTATTATCCATCTTCTCTGTCACTTGGACCTCGTAGTGATAAAATAAAGCTATGCAAGATGTTTCAAAGATACCTTCCTCATCCTGTCCTCAGTTATCAAACAACAGGAATCCTGTCAAGGTCAAATAGAGATAGGAAAATCCCATAAGAGCAAGAATTGAGGAAAATGGACAGTGAAACATGAAGTGTGAAGAGATTCAGATTTAAAGAAAAGAAAATAATAACCAGTTGCACTAGCTAAAAATTAGATCATCAAAAAAAAGCCCAAAAAACCCCAAACCTTACGAACAATGCAAAAATGCAGATCCATCACTTAAACGCACATATCACCCATCCAAATTTGACATTGCAATTTTAATCATGAAAACATTTAACCAGAACCATCCATTACAAGAAACTCCAGAACTTAACATAACTTAGGGTGTTGCACAAAAGATTTGTTAGCGAACTGCATCATGCGTTAAGCTTCTGTGTAAAATAGTTCAGCTCTGCTGAAGCCAATGAAGCTTCACAATTTACATCAGACAAAAATCTTAGTATGAGCACACAATCTATATAAAAAGATTGGTATCAGTCCATCAGGGAATAGAGGAAAAGACTAAACAGATTATATTTGGGAAGTAGTAGAGTGAATTTGTGGTATTTTCCTTCTTTCTCTTATTGCATCCCTTAGAAGAAACCCTAGGTGGGGTTGAGCAGGGCATTCTTTACTCTAAGCTGGTAACAGTTTCTCTAAGATGAATGATTTAAAATTCCAGTTCCTAGCTGAAAGAACCAAAATAAAGCATTGTTTTTCCATAACCATACTGGTTGGGACCCAGAAGAACTTTTGTCTAAGAGCAACTAACTCAATAACTACTCTGCAATACACTTGTAAAAACATTCTCGGTACAGAGCACAACAGTAAAGCAAAGTTTACACAGTTGGAAATCCTTGAAAAAAGAGTGGACAGATGTAATTTACCATAAGGTCATGCCCTCTTACACTTAACTCACTCATTTAACAATTCTGTTCGAAGTTAAGCCTTTGCAGCTATGTCATAGCAGTGAGAAAGAAAAGAGTAGAATGATGTAGCTGTACCCTATAAGGGAAAGTTGCTCTTCTGTTTAATTTAGAGGGAGATCTGAAATAAAACCTCTCCCTAACTGAAGTCTATTTTTACCTTCTTCACAACTACTTTACCTTAATGTTACTTATCATCAAACATTAATACTCTAAAAGCTTTGACTTGCAGTGGGCGACGCTGAGAAATGTAATTTGCCGGCCTGTCCTTAAGAATATCCACCCTATTCTTTAACTGAACATTTTTACTGTAGTACAAAAGAAAAACATACTGACTCATGGCTGGCTGAAGTCATGTGAAGAGCTTGGAAGATCCCACTGCACACCACAACAGTGTCGCAGCCAGAACCTGGCTGGATAGCAGCAGACAGACCACATGTATCAGTTCACAAATACAGGCTTATGCCTCTAAATCAAGCCCTTAGCTGCCTACAAAGCTATTTGCTTGATTACACTACAAAATTCTGCATCTCTTTCAATGACTAACCAGTAAACAATAATTGTCTTCAGACCTTTAATTTAATCTCTCCATTGTAAACTACTGATTAATTGTAATAAAGGCATTCAGAATCACACACCTAGATTGCACATTGCAACCTACAATAGAATGTTCATCTCGCTTCACTTCAGCAGCTACTGAGTAGTGTCACACACTCGCACTTCATCACTGCTACAATATTTTGGAAAAAAATAGTTTTAAATCCCAATCTGCAAGAGTCAACTCCTCCAAGTAAGGTCTACTTTGAGAGGGTCATCTTCACTTATGCTCATGACAAGTGAAAGGATACAGATTATGCTCAACATCAGTGAAGCAACTTCTGAACTGCAAAAGCATGAAGAGAAAGTGGGTTCTGATCTTTAAAGCTATCTATCTAAAGATATTTTGTTCCTTAGTAATTTTTTAAGGGATTCCATGCCAACTTTAAAACTTCTTCCTTAATCTGAATATAAAAGGCCAGCAGAAAGATGCCTTCCTAACTTACTTACTCTATTTTCTCCTGCTTAATGTATGTTGAGGTGTACTACTCCATCTGGAGTTACAAGGACATGCTGGGAAAAAAACTAGCACATGGTAGGCTTAACAACATAGATGCAAGGAAATAACATAATAGTGCAGCTCCAGAAGTATTTCTGTTGCCAAAAAACTTCCTTTATGAGAAACATACTTTCTTAACACTCAAAAAAATAAATCAATTATATCGCTAGCTCTAGTTCATACAGCTGGGGAGAAAAAGATTTTTAAATTAACAAACTCACTCACTGGTGAAATGTTTCTGAACTTTGGAAAAACTTCATATTTCAAGCTGTTTTTTCACTAAGGCTTTAGGGGACAAAGGCAGAACTCTTCAGACATTGAACTGTCAGTAGATGAATTACCATTTAATGCCAGGTCATATATGTCCCTAGTCTAGACTACTGTGAGAGCCGTATGTTAATATTGAGAATTAAACATTGCAAATTTCCCTAGTGCCATATCTTCTTACAAATTTAAATGTCATACCAAGTTCATCAAAAGGTAGGCTAAAACTTAGAGACATTTTCAGCAAACGTGGGCTGATTCATTACTACATATTAAGATCATGTAAAATTTGTAAACTTGATACAAAACTTGATGAAACCGGGCATATTCAATTGGGTTACATTTGTAGTCCCTCTGAAACCAAGTTTAAAATAATGCTGAAGTGGTAAAAACTCACAGTTGGAAAATGAAGCACAGAGCTACACAAATTGCATATCAGGGATGTAAAGTTTCAGACAGATGTAGGCATCAATGTTATATTGCTGAATCAAGAAATCTTCCTGCAAAGGACCAAGCTTCCTCTAGGAAGGAAATTACTAAAAAGGAATGAACATGATATAGACACCTAAACCCAGGAAGCATTCTGCAGATACACAAGCTTACTCCAATTATTTTATTCTATTTTACTTCCTCCATCTGGTACCATAAGTGCGAGATTTAACGAGGAGAACTTCAGGAAACAGAATCTCTACTGCTAGAGGAACATGCCACAGCTCAGGAAAGATGCAGTGTGTTAAGACCCTCCAGGGGGACTTATCTAGCATTCCAACATTTTGCCAGTGCTTGACTCCTTCCTTGGCTGCCCAGTGATTCCTGACAAATTCTGAGCAAGCGCTGCAGTGCTTTTCTGTTTGTTTTGTTTTTGTTGCTTTTTGTTTTTTTTTTTAAACTGTGAATCACCCTGTATTTCACAAAGAGTGAAAAAATAATTTGCCACTATCAAAGGTTCCCTAAGGACTTTTTCCTCACATTTAAAGTATTTAACCACAAGTCACAGAAGACTTCAGGAAATAGCTCTCCACGTGCCAGTACAGCAGCTCTGGAGACAGCATAATAGCTCTGGGATCTTTCTTTACAGACACAAGTATGCCCATTTTTTTCAGCAAGTCCTCTGCTGCTCACATCCCATACTCAGGTAATGCATTGTTCAGGAAAATCTGGACTCAACATCTCACAGGCAATGTCAGAGATCAGTTAATTTCAAGAATTCACTGTTGATGTATGGCTGTGTCAACTGCCAGGAGGCAACAGGGCCCAGACATTCTGCTCCACAACAGTATACTATTATCCAATTAGCAGCACATAGCTGCCATTGCAAATGAATTCTCAAAAGCCGTCACCTTGAACAATTAAGAAGAAGAAGAAAATGGGAATTCGGTGGAGATACCAATCTTGTTTTGGCACTGTAGGAGCAGATCCGTGCCCTTGCTTATGAATACAACTGCCTGGAAAATGGGAAGTCCATGGTTTTCCAGCCAACCATAGTTCTCACTTTACTGCATGAAGGCAAAAGTAAAATAAATGGAATGTAAAGTTGAAAGAAAGTTACTGTAAGGCAGGGAAAATGAAACTACACCCTTAGTCTTACTTATGTTTCTGGTTTGTCTTCAATGTATTTCTTTTATTCTCTTCACATAGCAGACTACCAAATCAATCAAACTCTCAAGACATTTTATGCAGCTTTCCAGAGTTAATATTTATGCTCTTGATGAGCTCCACCTTCAGAATTACTTTCCCAAAAATGCATGCAGAGTTAAAGTATTTTCTCCATTTAGAGACTTATCCTCCTGTTTAAGATCCCTGAGTTTGTACATTTGATATTATATCAAGACATACATTTTTGATGTTTTACCAGGAATACATGACAGTTACAGACTTGCTTTTCCTTAGCAAAGATATTTTGGAAAAGTTGATATTTCTTTTTATTGTCAAAAGACAAACAATGACCTAGTTATTCTAAAAGATATATCCTAATCTCTGACCTCATACTTACCTTCAAAACACATATTCATCCCCTGAGTATGAAAAAATCTATGCAGATTGCTAGGAAGAGACTTAAACTCCCATGCAGACCCTTTATTATATATATGCAAAAAATCACACAGTAAATTAACATACAAAAGGAGAGTAATGAATGTGGCTTTTCATTATTTCTCAACAGAAAGCAGTCATAAGACTAACCTTTATTATTATTATTGTTGTTGATGATGATGTAATCATTTCCTTGCAAGGATGAAAGAACATCTCAAATGAATGAACAAATATACATGACAGTTCTTTCTCCTGCAGAACCACCTAGTCTTCAAAAAGTAGTAATGCAAATACTCTCTTTTCAGCACTTGCACACACCATCTCTACAGCTGTCACTGCCCTTGATGCAAATGAGAATGGAAAAAACATCCATTCTACAGGAGCACAGTAAGACTTCAGACAAGTATCACTTCATGCAGCTTTTTAAGTCCCTCAGTGAATCAAAACATTAAAGCTCCTTGGTTGATGTCAAAACCTTGGAATTCTCTTCCTTTCAGGTGCCCATACTCAGGCAGTGACTTTCTGGAAGAGATGCCTTATGTAGCTACACATCCTTCAGAAATAAATACAATTTCTGACATAAATCAGTATCCCCCACAACAGGTTTTGTTTTTTTCCTTTCTCTGGGTTCTGACATGTTCAGCATTCCTTGACTCTTTCACTCAACATAAGACATTCCTTCTGAAATCTCCTTTGAAGTCAGTCTTCTCCCACATATACAATTCCCACTGTTTGACATTGATATTTGGCTTTATTCAGCTTAAAACTACTGGCTATTAGAATATCAAATACTCCAATCAATCTGCTCTGGATTATTGCATCCTTAAGACATATATCTGCACCTGCTACCCTGTTTACTGTCTCGTTCAATGCATGCCGTACATTTCATTCCAGGTACAGATCAAAAGGCAGTACTTCCAAATGGTGGAGGAAAGATGTAAAACCTAAAGCCACCTATCTAGGAAAATCCATCTATATCCTAGATGTTAATACATTACATATGCTGAACAATTTGACTCCTGACATCTCAAAAAATATTCCCTTTTCCATTAGCCAGCAAAAAGTTTCTTTCTTCTGCTTTTATTTAAATCTTGAGGGACTACATATGATCATAACCTCCATCCCTTTTCTGTGCAATTATTACATAGAGAACCCAAGAAGTGGACATTTTTCAATTCTGCAAATGATACCATCTGCTGCCATGGTTGACAACTAGTTTCCTAGACTCCCTTCTAAGACCTGTGAAACATCTTCTGTAGCCAAAATCACAGATCTGTGTCTTCTCCAAGACACTTTTGTCTTTTAATGAAAAACATGCATGGACTGAACTTCACGTTATGTTACTGAAACATTCCAAAAGGATTATGGATTGCCGTTTTCATGTTTATCTCACTCTGTCTAACCCAGAACAGGTTGCCACCTTCTGCATGTTGAAGCCAATCTTACCACTTAAATTTAGCCTATGCATTTTTCAAAGAGCATTTCAATATAATTTCTATTACCTTTCAGAGACATTCTTCACCATTTCACATTTATATGCTCTTCACAGTTTCCTATTTCACTTTACCACATTTATTTACATTACAGTATAGTCCACTTTTCATTGTAGCTGGCCAAGCTTTTGAATCCATAGCTTCTTCCATTAGCATTATTCCACTTGAGGAATCCTTCCATTCATTTAATATAAGCAGTTTCTTACTTGCGCTGCATGTTTTAGCATAATGATGTGTTTATTACACTTCCTGCAAATTGTCAGAATCCAGAATATTTCTAATACTTGTGCTGACTGCCACATTGCTGCTACTGTTTCCTTTCCTGTAATTTCCACATTCCTGTACTAGACCAGTTTGATTTTGAGTAAATTCTCTGTCACAATGGTACACCCAGACAACCATCCTGTGTCTTTGAGTTTTCTCTTTGTTTTTCTGTTTGTTCTGCTATGTGACAAATGCAATGCTCCTTCTAGACTGAGATCAGTTTGTACATAAAGACTGCTTATGGCTGCACTTATACTTTTATGTTATACTTTTGAAGTATAAGGAAAATATACTCATTTTTAAGCATCTATTTTAGGTATATTCTATATTATTATATAATATATTACATATTACAGTTTCAAGTCTTAGATCACCTTCTAAATTTTACCTTCAAATTAAACTCTTACCCTGCATGTACCTCTTTCACAAGGTGACTGACATCTTTAGCCAGTCTTCAATGTTCTTCACTGCCACTGAAAAGCTGCCTTCTCCTCACCACCACTACTTTCATAGCATTCTTCATTTACTTTTACTTATTATACTTTTGTCCTTGCCACTGCTTGTGAGTAGAGTGGTACTTCTCTCATCCTCCAGCCTGTTCTGCTTATGGTTCTCATGACTGCCACTCCCACACCAGACACACCTTTCAGCATTCCTGCATCCTACACATCCTCTGCAGCAGTGCCCCTGGCCCAAGACATAGGTGGTGATGGTGAGATGTTCACATGCAATATAAGATTGGTATTTTGATGATACCTCTTACTGTTGGAACTCTCACTTCCTAAAACTTTCATTTTAAATACTCAGTGTGAAGAGCAACACTGCTTCAATTTAAACTGTTCATTAAAACTCATGAGAACATGCAGAAGTGGTCTAAAACAGGCAAAAACTCTGCATGTAACCAAACCATGCAACAGAAGGAACAATTGCCATCTCAATGCAGACAGGAATGCCACAAAGAGTTGGGAGAAATGTTCAGAGCAGAAGAGTCTTTCTTCCACCCACACCACCCTCTAAGGCAAGCAGTATCTATTTCTGCACCTGTGCTACGTTAATATCCCCTAAATGACATAGGCTTCAGGCAACAAGACAGTCGTAGCACACAAACATGATCCAGGATTTGCAGTGATGTCTATAACAGAAGTAGTATCCAGAATTAATATTTCGTATTTAGGTGCCTTGATGTCACATGGATTTGTGCAAAGTCAAAATGTTTATAATTATGTAATTTTCTTATAAGTAGTGGCAAAAGCATCACCAGCCAGTCAAGGGAGGGGATTGTTCTGCTTTACTCTGCACTGGCCGCACCTTGAATATTGTGTGCAGTTTTGGGCGCCACAGTATAAAAATTATATTAAAATATCAGAGACCACCCAGAGGACAGCAACAAAGATGGTGAAAGGTCTTGAGGGAAAGCTATATGAGAAGCAGCTGAGGTCACTTGATCAGTTCAGCCTGGAGAAGAGGAGACAGAGGACAGACATCATTGCAGTTACACCTCCCTTATGAAGGGAAGAGGAGGGACAGGCACTGATCTCTCCTCTCTGGTTACCAGTGACAAGACCCAAAGGACTGGCCTGAAGTTGTGTCTCAGGAGGCTTAGGTTGGGTATTAGAAAAAAGTTTTTTACCAGGAGGGTATTTGGGCACTGGAACAGGCTCCCCTGGGCAGTGGTCACAGCACCAGCCTGACAAGAGTTCAAGAAACGTTTGGACAACGCTCTCAGACACATGCTGTGACTCTTGGGGATGGTGCTGTGAAGGGCCAGGAGCTGGACTCAGTGATCCTTGAGGGTCCCTTCTAAGTCAGCATACCCTATGATTCCATGATACATGCATAATAGAGTCTTAGAAAGATGTTTATTTATTACCACTCTAAACATAGAACTCTTTAAACATGTACACATTACACAGTTAGACCCACAGAGGCAATAAAACTGCTCCCAGTTGGATGATATAGTATATATGTTTTCCAGGTGAAGATCATCATATGCATAATGTGTTCCAAAACCCATTTCTGAAAATTAGAAGAGGTAAAACTGGAAAGGAGAATAGGAGATGAATATGTAATAGACTATTCATCCACCTAGTGGGTGGGGAAACAAAACAAAACAAAAAAAAAAAAAGACATCTTTTTATGAGGTTGAAGACCACAGATTTGGAGGAAATGCTGCAAATAATGCTCCAGCAGCATCTGAGGTACCAGATTCAATTTCTTCCTCTCCCTAAGGAAATATGATTCCAGTCTCTCAGAAGATACCATATTTACAAAGCCATCTGAAAGAGGGCAATCTCCACCTTACCTGCTTGTGCTGTTCTCATTTTTGCTGTAATTGAACACTCAGTGAAGCAGGAGCAGGACCCAGCTGTCTCGCTACATGAATAAGCATCACAACTTCTTAGCTAAACAGACTGTCCTGCTCTCTGACCCAAAAGTGCATTTGAATATTCTATACCAAGGAAGGCAACTCAAGAACCAAGACAAGCCCACATCTGTACACCATACAGGACCAGCAGTTAAGATGCTGACGTGCAAGACCTTGGTTCAGACCCATGCTCTGCTTCTAGCAGAGCAGCTCTTCACATGCAGTCTGAAATGTTTCACCTAGGACCCCAAAATCAGTTTACTCCACAGTATGACCCTGCTTGCTAAAAGGAAGATCTTGCTTTTAGCCCTCACCCAGTGAACTAAGTCCCCAGAGTTTTCTTAATAGTGGAGATGGAAGGAGATGACTGCATGGGGTAACTTGCAGGAGGAAACTAATTTAGCCTCCTGGCTAAATCACTTCCTGGAAAAAGCACATTGTCCACTGTGGAGAGTAGCCAGTTAAGTCCCTTTGCTACCCAGTTAGTAAGGAGCTCCCAGATTTTAAATGCTGAGGCCTGGGACAGTCCCAGACATGACTCTCAGAGCACATGCTGCGGAAAGGTGTCCCAGTCCATGCCCAGTAAGTCTGACATGCCCAGTATGTGCACATGATTTATCCACATATGCTTGCTGTGCTGTCTGGCATTCAGGAAACCAGACGGTTGTTGCAAAAGAAGGGGAAGTCACACCCTATCCACTCTTCACATGCATCTTATTGTGTAATGTGGGGTAGCCATGCTCCACAAGATACCTGGTGGATACCAACTTACTTAGTTTTACAGGCATGGTTAGGAAATTAAAAAGGTAAAATTAATTTCATTTTTATCTAAACCTGGAAAATTTCTTTTGGCTCACTGGTCAAACCAAGAGGAAATATAGGTAACTTTCCCAGCCTCAACTGCAGCTCTGGACCGATCCTTCCACAAGGAGCTCAGAAATGTTGCCATTTCACTGTTAGTCTGTTTCAACCATAGATTGACTTACTTTGATTACTGCATTGCCTTTCTTTTATTTATACATCAGACAACTATATACAATGAACCATATATCCTCTATGAATCCACAGCAGCAGCTGTAACTTTTTTTTTTTTTTTTTTTTTTTCCTGGGCGTCCTTCCAAAGAAAAATTATCAA
>VWZN01000761.1:97628-111834 GCA_013396955.1 Regulus satrapa | reverse complement strand
TTTTGTTCCTACACTTGACAACTGTAACACCCCCTAAAGTAGAAACCAGCTAAAAGTCCAACTCACCCTATCAGCTTTGCCCATGTCCATTTGTGTCATAGCTAGGTGATGAGTCCAGTCGAAAATGCCACATCTCAAACTACTGATAATCCAATAAGAATTTATTGACAGTTTTTAGTCCACAAGTCCATTACAGCTTTCTGCATGGGGAAAAAAGTCAGTATTTCAAGCTACTACATTTTTCTCTCCTCTGCTTTAATTTCTCAAATGTCTTTTGATATGTTTTTGGGGAGGGTTGGGGGTTTTTGTGGTTTTGGGATGGGTTTGGTTTTGTTTGGTTGGTTAGTTTTATTAGATGCTTTTTGGTTTGTAGTTGTTGGGGGGCTTAACTCCAATTTAAATTAATTAATCTCCAACTTTCATTTTCCCAGCATCTTTCACCTGGGTGGAAATTTGATCTCAGTTTTTTGGAAACCTCTAAAAGATCATTTAACTGGTATTTAGAGCATCTAGGAAACAGTGGCTACAAAAAATACAAATCAGAAGCATCTGTAACTTCCAAGAAAATATTTAAAACAAAGTGTGAAATGGTATTAGCTTTTTTGTAGATCAGATCCAGATAGTTCAATACAGTCCATGCTCTGTGTACATTCTTATTCCCATTAAAAATTTAAAAGGCAGCCTTTTAATGTCTTTGCATTAACTTAAATTGTAGTCAGTCTGTAAAACGACCAGAGAGATGGTATTAAAAGTATATTAATAATAAAACAGATGCTTTAAAAAAAATTTAGTAACAGCCGGAGTCCACTTTATATTTCATAGAGCTTGCCTGACTGAGAATTACTGTACTTCAGTCAAATTTCAAACTGGAACTCTGGGTGGAAAATCCTAACTTTTCACTGATAAAACAAGACTTGATTATCCTGTTTAGTCACTTTTTAAGAAAAAAATGCCATTTTGATCCTTTAATTAACTCTTGAAATCAGTTAGTGTAATTTACTTCTAAGGACTGAGACCTAAGTATGAAACAGTCAGTGACAGAGGATGAAACAATAGCATCTAAGCTGGACAGATGCCTTTTTCTCTGTTAGAAATTATGACAGAAGAAAGAGAACCTGTTACAGATAGCCTCCTGTAGTTTCACCAGCAAAAACGTTTTCAGAAACAAGGCTTGACCACAGCTAGTGTAGGATCTGAATACCAAGGTGCATAAAGGCACATCATTAGCAGGTCATATTAAGGCATGGCCACAGGTCTGCATTTACTCTACTGCCATGGTGTAAGTGAAAATTTTTAAAGATAGTTTTAGAGCCAATGGTATTGCTTAGAAACATCTCCTGGATCCCTTAGCTTACCAACTTCTTCAGCTCTATTTTAATCCTACACAAGGTTTTAATAGAATACAGAGACTTTTTCCATATTCACAGTGCTTGTACTACTTATTTTGTGACACCAAACTTTGCCAATACCACATATGCCCACGCTACTTCAAGAATACAGATAGAACTGTACAGACGCACTGACATAACTTCATAGCTATTTGTCTAGGTTTAAAGACAAATTTTAGGAGAAAACACTCTGGAAAGATGCTTTTCTCTAAAGAAAGGGGCTCGAATAATCCTTTCTTGCCAATGAGGAAAATGAATATCAGTCAGTGGGTGAAAATGTAAAAAAAAGGTAAAACTGTTTATTAACAAAGCAAGATACCTGCAAGGCACTGGAAAAAAATGGAACCTTACACCCCACTCCCACCTTGCCTTGTGGCCAGGAAGCAAAGGTGGTGGCTGGCCCCTTTTGTCTCAGGGGAAGGGGGAGAAAAGAAATTTCACACAGCATCTGGGATTCTGTTGGATTTTTGGTGATGGTCTCCTCCTCACAACAGGACAAATTGGTGGATTTAAGTGTCCTTTCTCGCGTTGGTTCAGCTTCCTCAAGATCTTGGGTTTAGGGTGGCCCCTGCAAAAAACTTCAAGGGAGAGAAAAAACAAAAACAAACACACACACAAAAAACCAAAACAACAAACCACTGCTGAGAGGATTCCCAGTACCCACCTCCAAGCTACGGAAGGGGAAAAAAGAGAAACTTCTTGCTTCAAGCCAGCAGAAAGAACCACAACAAAAGGAACTGCCTGCACCACAGCCTGAGCACACTGGAGAGAACGAGATTTGAGCAGAGCCCAGGCTCCAGCTCGGCCACCTGATTCAACTTAAAGTACAGCAGCTATTTCTGGGCATGAAAGAGGTGATAAGGAAATAAAGTATCATCATAAAATCACCCCAAGACACCATTCTAAAATGCATAAAGAAAAAAATAAAGAAAAAGAAATCTGCATTACTAATAGAATTTTTATTTTTATGGCTGAAACTGCCAGCTGATTTTAAAAATATTAATTTAAAGCATGTATCAGCTCATGTTATCTATCTTTACATCTACAAATGTCTCTGGTTTGTTCAGATGTTTAGAGACTTATTTGCTCTGTCTGATGCTGCTGCCAGTAATATTAGATATTATAAACCTGCTGCTAGGTTTATTGAACACAAGCATAGAATAGTTGTGCTCAAATACCGATAAAGCTTATTGCAGTCATTGAAGCAAAAATTTATCTTTGGCAATTACAGGCAATGAAGCCATAATATCAATACTACCCTTTCTAAGAAACTGAATCCACAGAGATCTGTCGTGTCTTAAGTTACAGAGGTACATACTTCTCCATTTATACATTCGAGTATACATTAAATAAGTTTTGGGACAAATGGTCTTTAAGGAATTCTTACAACTAACATCTTCTTTAAGGGCTTCACTGAAATTACTTACCATGTTTGTATTAATACATTGCCTCAGGTCTGTGGAAATTGAATACCCACAGATACTGCCTCTAATAAACATAGATTTATATCCTGCTTCTCTTGTAATAGCTGTAAAAAGCAAAAGGAACTAAGCACATAGTTTTAAAACACTGGCCAGTCTCCAGCTGACCCAAGGTGGCTCCTTTTTCAGAGCAAAATACTATTCAATACTCAGACTAGAAGCCAGCCTTAAATAGTCTTCCTTTACATCTGATCATCATGTTTACTACAGAAGCATGAGTTGAAGGTAGGTATGATGCTCTGGCCTGACCCAAGCATTCTCCATGACATGCAGAAAATAAAAATCCTATTGTCCCCTGAGTATGGTTAGGACCCTGGATGAAGAGAGAGACCCTTTATCTTCAGGGAACTTTCTGTGGTAGCTTTATCTTCTGATCCAGCACAATCTGTTGAAGTTGCACAGTCCATAGAAAAAAGACCAAGCAGAGTAAGGGAGAGCAGAAAACATTCTGAATAAAATCCTCCTCATATTATGCCACATTGCCACTGCCCTTTGCACTGGACTGGGTGGGAGCACAGGACATATGACTGAGTTCTCACTGGTGATACCACCACCTCTGTTAGCCCCACTCTGCCGCCTTGCTGCTCACTCACCTTGCTGTGTAGAACCCAAACCTCACTGCTCTGACAGCTACTGCAACACAAGACCTCTCCTGGGCAAGGGAGGGGACACAACCCAGTGGAAACAGAGAGCTTGGAGGAAGTACAAGCTCCAGGATTCAGCCTCATGGGTAAAGAAAAAGAAATGGTGCTGCAGCTTTGTTTATCAGAGGCAGCAGCTGCTTCTTCAACGGCTTTCCCTTGACACTGGCTGCAAGGAGTGATGCATAAACTTTGGAGTGAGCCTCTGGGTTGTGTACCTAGCATATGGGAACTTTGGGAAGTCAGTGCTGAGCACGAGAACTCTGGTGTCTACATTTAATATCCACGTTTAACAGCAGTATTGCAGAAAAAAAAATTCATGCCTTATTTCACACTCGTTTATTTTCAGAGACCAACAATGAAAGAGGTGTCAAACTCTCTTCAGATCAGAGGGTAACAAGCTAGAAAGGAGAGGCAGGGTCCTAGAAAATCCTGTTCATAAAAATAAAATATTGAACAACAGTGTGTATGGCTTACAAGGGGTGGCAGATCAAAAGATATACAGTAATCTCTGGTGATGTCCTTCTCTGTCTCCCCATTAAATGCTACTAATTGCACAGCCAGCTATCACAAGGCACTCTAAGAAAGGTTTGACAGATAAAGTGACAGAGGCCTTGCCAGGTACCTGCTTTCTCAAGAATTGCTAAACACCACATTTAATTGCATAAACCATTTTAGCTTTAGGGGAGAAAAAAAAAAAAAGGAAAAAAATGCTCTGTAATCTTTAAAATACTGGACTCCAGTTAGAAACCAAGAAGCAAAGGGTCTTGAAAGAAAGTTTAAAACAATGAAGATATTGTAAATTCAGCAATGAAGGTTGCATCTCCCAGAGAGGAAACATAAACTTTCTACTGTTTTCAAATGCAAAGTTTTCCTCCAGGGCACTACCATCCTCTGCTTCCCCTTGGGGTTCATCTGGCTTTCTTCAGACTCTATGTGTTCTCAGATCCCTTGCTTTCCCTCACTCTGAAGGGAATATATTGGTGTGTCCAATATGCCATCCTTTCAGTGCATTTTTTTGATCTTGGTTTACAAGTTGATGCCAATAGCTAGTATCAACATGAGAGCCTGTCCTAGGCACTTTGATGATCAGAAGAGGAAGCCACATCACCTCTGGACCCAAGGACAAGCAGAATATCTTTCCAGAAACAGAAATATTTTGGCATCAGTAAATTATACAATCACTCGAGAAAAACAAGCAGAGGTTCTATTTTACATCCTTTGAACAAAACAGAAACATGTATACAAGCACAACATCACAGAAATTCAACTTTTTAAACTTGGATGTGATTTAAGTGTTTTCTGCGAGTGGGTATTTTTAAATCCATACATTTTACCATTCCTGATAGCCAAAGGAATTTGAAAAGTACAAGACACTGTTGAAGGTCACTTTTTCTCTGAGTCATCTTTTTCTTCCATAGTGAATGTCAAACACTTATGGACTGTGATGCAATAGGTACCGGCTTTGTTAGTGGGCTGTCTAAACAAACACCATCCCCTACTCCTGGTCTCCAGATCACTTCTTCAATGCTGTTGCTGAGACAGTGAACCATTTTACATTAAGGGTCTTCCATAGCTGAGGTGAGTTTTGGTAGGCTTGCAGAAAGGAAGTCAAAACTCTTAGGGATTAATCCAGAAATATTGCCATTTAAATGGAGGAACTTCAGGACACAATGCAGTTGCAAAAATCATATTCTTCATTTATTGAGGGAAAAGAGAGAAATAAGTCATTAATATAAAAAATTATACTGGAGAAATGAAAAAAAAAAAAAAAAGCCTACTGAAAACCTGGCTGACGTTTTCCTAGGCTGCATTACACATCACCATTTATATGAGTATTGGAGATTTTATCTGCATCTTACATCCATAAGAATTTTCTGGAGAGTTTTTAGAACACAGCTTTTGTGCAGCAAAAAGATTTTTAAAAAGTTTATTATTAAAACAAGCTATATTTATACCTAAAGATGAAGAAGAGTACAGCTTTTGAGTATGTGCATAAAAGACTTAGAAAATGGCAGGGGAAAAATATTCACAGGCATGTGATAGCAATGTAATTGCAATTATATAACAAGCATGCAAACTCAAGAAAGAAAAGTTTGAGTTTTCTTCATCAGAATAAATAGATGAGCATGGCTGAAACTGTCTTTCTAAGCACAAAGTACCTATATACAAAATGTATATGACTAATGAAAAAAAGAGTCAGATATTTCTAGATATCAGGTTTCATTTAGAGTTATTTTTAAAATCTAGTCTGATCTTTACTCAGCATTTATTTACTAATTTTTTACTAATTCTAAAACATTCCAAGTCTTTTTGATAGGTCTTTTATATATCAGATTGCATTAAGTTTGCATGGCCAGGTTTTAGGTGCTACAGGAATTACTTCTGTGAGAAGCTGCTGGAAGCAGCCTGCATCCCCTGCTAGAACCAATCCCAGCTGGCCCCAAGACAGACAGGCTGCTGGCCAAGGCTGGGCCAGAAATGGTGGTAACATTCCTATGATAGCAAATTTAAGAAGGGGATAAAAAACCCGTGATTGCACAGATGTAACTACAGCCAGAAAAGTACAGTGTGAGAACGTGTGAGACGAACAACTCTGCAGGCACCAATGTCTCTGGAGAAAGAAGGGGAGGAGGTGCTCCAGGTGCCAGAGCTGAGATTCCCCTGCAGCCCCTGGTGCAGCCCATGGTGATGCAGCTGGGCCCCTGCAGCCCACAGAGGACTACAAGGATGCAGAAATCTTCATGCAGCCCATGGAAGAGCAGGTGGATGCCTGAAAGAAAGCTGGAGGAGACCATTGCTGAAACAGGCACTTGGCTGGGGCCTCCAGAATTGTGGAGGGAGTAGCCCACTCTTAAGCAGGTTCCCTGGAAGGACTTTCCTGGAAGGTCCCGTGGGGAACCCACAGTGGAATAGGCTGCATCTAAAGATTTACACTCCATGCAAGAATGACCTGCATTGGAGCAGTTTGTGGAGGACGGTTGCCCATGGGATGGACTCATGAGGGAGAAGTCTGTGGAAAGCTATCTTCTGTGGGAGGCACCCCGCACTGGAGCAGGACTCCACTCCCTGAGCAGTGGCAGGAAGCACTTGTAATGATCTGATGGTAATCCACATTCCCTGTCTTCCTGCACCATTGTGAGGGAGTGGGTAATGTTGCCTGGAATCAGAAGAAAAATTTCCCAAACAATATTAAAGCAGTTGTTACAAAGAGCTGATCTATAATGAGAGCTTTCAGGTGCACATAACATAGGTTTGTGCTTCTGTAGAAGAGGATTTCTACTATTTTTTAAAGGTTAATTTCTTAGTATATTTAGCAGGTATATCCGATAAGAGACCACCTTTGGGTCACCCTCTGGGAGCTGTTCCAGGGGCTTCTTTTCCCTATTCCTTTTTATGTCTCTGAAGTTCAAGTACAAAACAGAGTGTCTTTGTTAGAACTTCTTTTCTTGAAAATGAGACTAAACAGAATTTCAATAATGTGACATAGCTATTATTCTAAAATGTGAAAACAGGTAATAAGATGCTAGAGGCTATAAAACAAGGATTAAAAATCTACAAAGGTACAAATGTATGAAAACAAAATAAAAACTTTAGGCATCAGTAAAGCTTGAGAAAGAGCGAGGGGTTGGGGAAAGGTGTTTTTAAGATTTATTTTACTTCTAATTATCCTGCTCTGATTTTGTTAGCAGTAAATTCAATTAATTTCCATAAACTGAATCTGTTTTGGCCATGACAGCATTTGATGAGAAATCTCTTCCAGTCCTTATCTCATCTCATGAACCCTTCATATTTTCTCTTCCCTGTCTAGTTGCAGAGGGGAGTGATAGAGTGGCTTGAGTGAGTGTCTGGCATCCAGCCAGGGTAAATCCACTGCACGCAAGTATCCTGAACATCTCTTTTCTTCTCATTTTCTCTCTTCTTGATTTTGATAGTAAAAACAAGACAAACTGTAGGATCTAAAAATAGAAAGTTAGAACTTTGCAGAAGGCACTTGTACTGAAATTTAATCCTTATTAGATTTTAGGAGCCTTTCTATTTCCTGTAGATAAAACCTCCAAACCAAAGAACAACACCATGAAATGAAAAATCCTGTGAAGGAATCAAATTATGACCAAAGACTTAAGACTTACATGACACGCTCAGAAGACAATGAACTTGGCATAAATATTTTCTGAAAGTCAGTGAAATTTCCAAGTTTTAAACCAATGCAAAACTTTACCTTTCTTATAAATTGACACTGCCCCTCTGTGCTTTTTTTGGTTTTTTTCATCTCCAACCCACATTTCAGTTATGTCTTTTTCAGTTCTTTTGGGCTGCACCACTTCACAGATGGGAGAATTTTATTCCTGCAGCTTCACATTTTAGGGCCATGATTCAGACTGGGACCTTTGGCTACCACAGCAAGATAACATCAAGCTAGAAATATGCCTGTTTTCCTCAGAAATCCTTTCAAATTGGACTACCAAATGGTATATAAAGAAATGTAGTCCTATACATGCTGTTTTCTCACATACAAAGCACATCAAAACCAGAGATATTATATGCCAGTAACACTAATTCATCCATCTGAATTTCTCCTCTCTCTTTCCCTGAATATTTCTAATGTCATCCATCATTTTTCAGACTGAGAGCCCTGCATATCTTATGTTACATACCAATTAATGCAATGTCTTGAGATGAAATCTGAGAAGATAAAATATTAGAAGCAGGCCCATTTCTTATGAAGTACCAAGCTTTCTGTAATGGAAACTTATTTTTAGAAAGTTAATAAAGAGATTCATCTTCCACACCAGAGGCAATAGGAAAATTAACAATTGTTTAATCATGCAGATCAGTAAGATGCTCAATGTTAAGTGTAAGACTAGTCATTGACTCTTTCTAGTGAATGAATGGATTATTATGTTCAATATTTCAATTTAGCCCAATACCACAAGTGCATAGTAATTATGATTTTATTATACAGCCACAAAAATAATGCAGTATTTTTAATGATACATAGCCTTTAGGACACCAAACTGAAAGTAAGGAAGTAGTACACTCTCTTTCATTTTTACTGACATTAAAATCATATGGAACACAGAAATATCAACAGCAATAAAGAAAAAATCAACACTGTAGCAAAGAAATTGTCTGGCTTTAGCTCAGTACCTGTCAATCAATATATGGATAGTTGATTAGGAAAGTAATCTTTAATCTCAAAAAGAAAGTAAGGTCATTGTAATACTAAAGTATGACTTAATATAGTGATTATTTTGCATCTATACTAAAATAATACATAATGCACGTAAGATATTTTAAAATTTAACACTGCAAACAAAACTCCCATATGTTTCATTATTTTCTTTAGTGCTTCTAAAACCAATATTTTTTTTTCTAGCTCTGCAGAAAGAGCAAGGTCTTTAGGGAAAACACAGTGCTGAACAATTGCTTTCAACACAATGATCTCTAGGGAGGCAATGTTTCACTCTCTGTGGGAAAGGACCTTTTTAGTTATTTTGTGATTCATCAGTTTTCAGATGCAGAGAGTAAAAGTCTAAAAACATGAGTGTAATGCAGTGAAAACCATTGCAAAAGGAGGGTTGGATGCAGACATTCTGATGTGAGTGGGTGTTATTTGTACAATGAGCAATACTAGCTCTGCTCCTGGGCTTTCCTTCTGAGCATCTGCCTTTCTGACTGACACAGGCCAAGAATTCTCTTGCTTCAGCGGCTTCCATTCATGCACAAAACTCTTACAACACAATTGTATGCTTATTGACTCAATGTTGCCTTCTCAGCTATAGGTAGAAGCACACCTGCTGGTATTGCAGCCCAGTACTAAACCCTTCATTTCACATTTATCAGAAACTGCAGCACATCTGAGTGCATATCTAATGCACACACAATTCTCAGAGCCTGTCTCTTGCAGTTCTCTAACTTTTCTCTGCCCAGCCACATTTTCTGGGCAGTTTGCTGATGTGTTGGAATATCTGTGGTCATCTTCTCAACAGATCAGCACCACCAAGTGCTCTTTGAGGCTTTTCTCCTAACATCATACACATTTCTAAAGAGCACAAATAGCTCTGATCACCAGTAGCTCAGTGTATTTTCTCAGTGTGGTCCAGTCTTGTTGGAGTGCTCCATAATTACTCAGCCACTGATTTGCTAAATCATTGTATCCTCACCATGAATCCTAGAGCAGCATGTTCCGTATGTCACAAATTGCATGGAATCTTATTTCAAAAACTAGTTACTTAGCTAGTTAATTTGAATATGCTAAAAGCACAGGATGATACTGCTTGTTGATGTCGCAAAGATCTTTTAGATCTTCTTTGAGCCAACAGAATCAACTAAATATTCCTTAGTGTGGAATAATGTTTTATGGGTCTGGGTCTTCAAAGCAACCCATAAGCAGTTGTTGGTTGCCATAAAGTTGTTTATTGTAGGAATACATCAGTCTTGAAGGCAGGAGTTCTGAGTATATTAAAGTCCATGCTAAAAACTTTCTGGCATGGACTCCTGAGCAGCAGGAGTTCTGAAAGCAGCTCCTTTCTTCTTCCATTTTTCTTCTTTCTTCACCCCAAAACCAGTGAATTTTATTCATAAATACTCCAATCAGCTAAAAACACATTTCTAAGACATTCTTCCTACACCTATCAGAGCTCAATTCTAAAATATGAGCAGTAGTGTCAATTCTTACACATCTTTCATGCATGTAGTTCTATCTATTCACATAAATGCTCCTATATGTTCTGTCTAGAAATGCAAACAATGCTCTACTATGTTTTTGTTATGTCTGGAGCTAAGTTACTGAACTGTAAACTAGGCTTTAGGGATTTAGAGTCTTAGGGGTTTTAAGCACTTAAGGTATATTTTTACTTAAAACTAAAACTGAAACTGAAACTTACACTTGTATTTCTACTTCATTTCTATGTGGCTTAATATATTTTAATTTCTCTAAAGGCTTTAATTCAATACCTGCATTCTTTTCACTCTCTGAGGAACTCAAGAGTGTCTTCTACTGCATGTAATCCAACACATGTTAGCGTTAGTTCCTCTGTTTATTATTCTGCATACCACAACTAATACTATAATTCTTTAAAGTTCTTTGACTTCACAGCAACAGATTTGATTGTCTTCTACCTACCAAAACACTCAGATGTAACCAATATTAAACCTCACTATGAGTTTCTTTACAAGTTGGCTTCACCATCAGAGTAGTTGTTTTAAAACATATCCTAAACTGTTGTGTTGGGGATTGAGGGGTTCAAATTCTTCAAAGGAACACAAGCATATTCAATTTGTTGTAAGGCTTTATTTGCAGAAAGGCATTTGTGTGAAGGCTGAGTTCTGAATTAAAAGAGTCCATGATAAAGTCCATAAAATCAGCTCCCACGTTGGGAAGGCCCTGGCAGAATCCCTGTGCTGGGGGCCTCGCCTGGCAGGGGTCCATCAGGCTCTGGTCTTCTTCTCCTCCCTAGTGTGCAGGAGCAGGATCCAGGGGTGCAGGCCACAGGACAGCAGGGAAACTGGGAGCAGGCATTTCTTCTTCTTCTTCTTCTTCTTTGTAGGAGCAAGATGCAGGGTGCAGGGAGCAGACAAGCAGGGAGTCAGGGAGCCCAGCAGGGCTTCTCCCTTGGTAACAGTCATTTGGCAGCTTTGTTCTTCTTTCTTCCTTTGTGTTGGGTGCAATCTTCTTCTCCTTCCTCAGTGTGTAGGACACAGGAGCCAGGAATGCAGCCATGCAGGGCAGCAGGCATCCAGGAGCCACAAACCAGCCGCCAGCAAGCAGGATAGCAGACATCCTGGAACAACACACCAGGGATCCAGGAGCCACCAGCCAGGAATCCAGGAGCCCCATCAGGAATCCAGGAGCTCCCCCTGACACCCCAATACTGGGGCTTTTCTTACTAAATTGACCAATCAGTTGAAAACATGATTCTAAACAGCTTACTACACCTATCAGAAATGCATTTCTAACACACGAGAAAGGGATTCTCACACTTGTTTTTCTCTCTGTCCACGCACTGAATCTATCTTGTTCCATCTTAAAAATGTAAACAATACTCTACACAAACACTCTGTCCTTCTTAACGTAAATTGGTTTCTCTTATTTTTCTCCTAAAATGAAAACATGATCTCATTATGTTTTTGTTATGTCTTATTAATAAGCTAACAGAACTGGGTAATAGGGACTCTCAGAGTTTCAAAGGCTTTTTATTTTTCTAAGGTATTTAAAGCATTTCTAGAGTGTTTAGGATATATTCTAACTACCTACTCACTTATCTACTTAAAATTACAACTAGAAATTATATCTCCACTCTATGTCCATGCAGTCCAACACATTCCAATTTCTCTAAAGATTTTAATTTTATGTCTGTATTCCTTTCCTCCTCTGTGGAGTTTAGAGAAACTCCTGCCTGTTAGACTCCAACACTAAATTCTGTCTGTTCATTAATTTCTCCTTGGTTGATTAGGATTTTTATTAATTCTGCCAAAAATTACATATTCTGAAATGAAAGGAAAGCAAGAAACATGGTCACATGCTCATGTCTGAGACATATGAAGTTTAAATTGCTGAACGGTCTTTCAGCATAATATCAGTGATCTGTGAATTGTGCTTTTAAGCACTACTTTACTGACTGCTGTGCAGCAACTAACCCTGGGTATGAGCTGCTCCCTGCTTGCATGGTGACATTTACAGATGTGACTTCAAGATGTGTAAGTCCACAAACAGAGGGAAAATACCAATGTGGTTGTGAGAATGTGGAGTGTGACAACTTCTTCCTACTGCCATATCAGAGTTGCTAACATAGAGTACAACAGGTGGGTAGATAATTATAGAAAAAAGAAGAACAATATGTCAAGACAGGGTAGGGAGAAGAAGGGATATTGAAGTAAGAGATCTTTCTTCTCTCTAACACAAGGGCTTCTGTAACTTCTTGATATTATGAGAGGAGCACAAAAGTGAAATGTAACTCACTCATTTTTCACAATCATTCCCGTAATTAATATTACTGTTTCAAAACATTGTGTTTTTATCAATAATAGTGTAGCCAACAGGACTATGGAACAGACCATCCCCATATTCTTGGCACCAGTGAGGCCCCCACTCACTACAGGAAAGACACTGAGGTGCTGGAGCATGTCCGGAGATGGGTAAAGGAGCTGATGAAGGGACCACCAGTTTTATGAGCGGGCAACTGGAGAAAAGGAGGGTCAGGGTGGACCTTGTCTCTGCATCTACCTGGAAGTAGTGTACTTCTCCCAGGAAACAATTGACAGGACAAGAGGAAATGGCCTCAAGTTGCACCAGGGGAGGTTTAGATTGGATATTAGGAAATATTTCTTCATGGATAAGATTGTCAAGCATTGGAACAGGCTGCCTGTAGAAGTCATAGAAGCACCATCCCTGTCAGTGTTCAAAAGGCATGTCACACCTAGAGACATACTAAATGTTGAAAACAGTGGTGCTTTATTAAAGAGTTCCACTGGATGATCTTAGCGGTCTCTTCCAACATTAATTATTCTGTGATTCTGTGATTTGTCATTAAACATGAAATTTCCTGATTTTTGTGGCCGCAGATACACTATTTCCCCTTATGCTGGTTTACTTCAGTTCTAAACTCCAAGTTAAATAAATAAATGTACAAAAACTATTTCCCATCTAAATATTTTGATGCAGAGACACAGAAAATGTTTCTCCATGTTGTCATACTTACTGGTTTAAAAATATGACAATTTTAGTATTTTATCAATCCTGGATGGCCTGGATGATAGGACAGAGTATGCTATCAGCAAGTTTGCACATGGTATCAATTTGGGAGAAGTGGATAATACACGAGATAGTTGCACAGTTGTTCAGAGGGTCAGGGACAACCTGGACACGTGGAAAAACAAGTAATCTTATTAAGTTCAAAGCAAATTCAAAAGTCTTGCCTCTGGGAAGAAATAACCCCATGTATTATGGAAGAAATATAGTACCCCATGTATCTCCCACTGTATCTCCCATTGCCTGGACAATGGCTGTTCAGAAAAGGCCCTGAGAGTGCACAAGGTGAACATAAGCAAAAATGTGCCTTTGTGGAAAAAAAAGCAAACAACCTCCAGCTCTATGGGGAGCATCACCAGCAGTTTGAGGGTTGTCATCCTTTCCCTCCCATTTGGAGTAATGTGTCCAGCTGTGGGCTCCCTACAAGAGATAGACATACTAGAGCAATGCTACCAAAGAGCCTTAATAGCAGCACCCTTCACACAAGGAGAGGCTGAGAGAGTGGGGACTGTTTGGCTTTAGGAGAAGAAATGTCACCAGGAAATCTTATCAATAACTCTAAATACCGCACAGGTATAAGCAAAGAAGATGGAGCCAACCTCTTCTCAATGGAGGACAAAAGGAGTTGAGGAAATTTCATTCAAGCACAAACCCCACTTTCTTTGCTGGGAGTGTGGTCTAAGACTGGAATATATTTTCCATAGAGGTTGTCATATCTCTATCCTTAAAGTAATTCAGTACCAGACTAGACATGTGTCTGATCATCCTGCTCTTGCTGATCTTTGAGCAGACATGTTGGATTTAGAAGAAGTCTAGGTATGCCTTCCCGACTTGACTGTTGTGGGATTCTGTGAATTAGCATTTACTATGTGCAGTCAGGTTCTGAATACTGATTAGTTCTTATTTCTTCACAGCGTATCTCCTGCCTCTCTCTCTTTTTTT
>VWZN01000761.1:72180-89840 GCA_013396955.1 Regulus satrapa | reverse complement strand
CCCTCTAAGGAAACATTTTAAAACATTAAAACATTTTGGTAATTTTTGCATTCAAGTCTTCTACAGCAGTTGGGTGATGTTCAAGACTGCATCTTTTTATGGGGGGACTTTCACCTTTACATGACTGAAGTACAATTAATATTCTCATGCTATATTTTTAATATAATATCATGTGCAACTTTGCTGATCTAGAAAACTTTGAATTGACACAGAATCAATAAAAATTCCCAGAGAGATTAATTTTCCACACTTGTACTCAATATATTATTTTCCTAGTAAGGGAAAATAAAGGTAGATGGTGGCCTATCTTAAGGTCTAGATTTTCTTTCATTTACTGTAGAATTAGACATAGATAAATTCATTAATTAATGGGCCTGCCCCTCTTATGGCCACCATAAAAGGTTGTGAGAATCCCGTCACCATTGAAAGAGTACCACCAACTGCATTTTAGACTGAATATTGGCTTCCATTCTTTTCCCCAATTTTCTTGAAGACAAGGGTTAAACAGCTGTGCTCTGCTGATCTCAGCATCAGTCTGCCAAGTCTTTCCCATAAACCATCATATTGAACCAATGAATAGGTAGTTTCAGTCAAAGGAAGGAATCGCTGTTCTTTTAAGTTCTGGGAAAAAAAGTGAGTTTTGGTTGGGCCTGGTATTACTTTTTTAGCTCAGCGTATTGAATTCAGTACCATCTCAAATGAGGAAAAGAGATTAACATAAATGTTACTAGATGCCCAAAAGTCCACATTACACATTCCATATCTTTCGAAAAGCAGTAGTTGTAACTTGGATCTTCACTAAAAAAGTCAAGTCTCTGTAAGACACAAATCTACTGGAATCCAGACATAAAGGATGTTCTTGTTACTCATATCTACACACTCTTCCTGAAATTTTCAAGGAATGTTTTTCTTTATGAAAATTTGGACAAAAAGGTTAAATTCCTTTAGAAAACAAAGAATGTTGGAGAAAAGCAAAATTAATTCAATTTATTAAGTTATAATTTTTTAAAACCTTCCTACATGGTGAACAAAAAATAAATGAAGCATGAAAATTCATGCCTGTCATGATCCCGGGCAGCCACATGTCTGACTGTCAGCCTTTTGTTCACTGAAAATAATTTATTTTTATAAAAATGCTGCATCCTCTCCAGTGTCAACCAACAGTTTTAACTCCAACAAACAAGTGGTGGCAAAAGTAAAATAATACTAGAGCCAGTATTAAGACAAGAAAAAACATACTGCATTTTTTGGTGAATTGATGAACAACAATTGAAAATAGCTCTGGCATTGTTAGAGGAGGTTTTGGATTTTTTTTGGACAGTAGATCCTAACTTTGTGTGCTTCACCATCTCATAAAACGGAGCTATGACCTCATAGAATTCTTGTTTTGTTATGTTTGTTTAACAGCATTACTGATAACAAATAAATCTTATAGTAATTTGAGCAAAATACTGCATTTTAAAAGAGAGCTCACCACATGGTCAAGTCATTTGCTTAATTCACTTAACAATTTTATGAACTGTAGCTCAGCACAACATATTTTCTGGTTAGGTAGGAAGTTATATACATTTAATATACAGGCCTTACACTTCATTAGTGTTGACTTTGTAAATTAGTCCAAAGATCTCTTAAACACTAAGCTTTTTCACTTCTCTTTTTGTTAACAGAAAATAGGTTATCCTTTTCTTCTTCAAGTGACATAAAAGCAAGTCATACTCATGCCTTTTTAAATTATGAGAACAATTTTGAAGTAATATTATGGGGTTTGGTTCCAAGTAATGCAATATCCCAAGTGATATTTTTCTAAATTCCATTAATCAGATGCACAGGTTGAAATGCAGCTCCTTCCTTCCTTCCTTCCTTCCTTTATAATCTGTTGCTGTAGTTAACATTCAGAGGTTCCTATAATTTGAAAAAAATACAAATAATTTCCATGAGATAACAGATGTTATTTTATCCTGCTGTATTCATGGGGGTTTTGGGGGTTTTTTTGAGATCTTTCAGCCTGAACATGTCTAGGTAAATGCACATTATTCAATGCTATTTCTTTGAGTCATGACACAGGAAATCAATAATTTACCAAAAATAAAGAGATTTGGAAAACTGTACAAATGCAAACACAGATTTTGCTCCTCCCACCTTCTTGGTTCTCATAATACTCAATCTCTGTCACATTATTTATCTCACATAACTTGCTGTTACTCAGATTAACTGTATATATTTAAAATATCTATATTGGTGATTCAGAAAATAGTAGTTTTCTGAGAAGTCATATACATTTGTTCAGATAGTTAATTTTCAAAGACAAATAATGGCATTACAGGGAATTAAGGAGAAGATGGCTGAGAAATGAACAGTATTACCTTATCTATTCAAAGACAATGTTGTCCATTCATCAGCTTGATACATTTCGTTAAGACTGTCAGCAACTACAAAGTGATAAGATAATGGAAAGCATTCATTTTAATTATCTAGAATATTTCCCCTATGAAAATAGCTTCAGCTCATGCTAGTCATGAAGAGATAAAGTAATCCCTTCATAGCTAGATACAGTTGACTAAACAAATGCTGCATAGTTTACAAAAAGACATATTTTTGCATAAATTCACTTGGCTTTTTTTTCTTGATTGGTTGGTTCATTGGTTAGAGTTATTTTGTTTAATATGGACATTCATTTAAAAGTAAGAACTTTTTTGTAGCCTTGTTAATGTTGAGTTTTCATCCTTGAAAATTACTACTATAGACTTTCTAGCCTGTTTTAAAATACATATTATCATTAATAACTTTGCTCTTTTGTACACTGAAATGTTTCAGTTTAAGAAACTGTTCTTAGTGTGGATCACATATAGCATCTACGGAGACAGTGGTATTCTCATGGCTGCTACCTCACATACCTGGTGGGATATTTTTCTTACATTGACCAGTGAACAATCATCTACAATTCACTGTGCATTTACAAAAGATGCATGTGAGCATAAATCAAAATTTAGGAGACTTACTTCTATCTAATCCTAGTGATCAATGTATAATACCTGTTAAAGACCAGCAAAGGCAGGAAATCTAGAAGTTTGTATTGAAAGATAGACTTTGATAACAAAAACAAATAGAAAATATAATTTTCAGTCATGATACTTAAGATCACTGATAATATGTTTCACTAAAGATCATGACATATAACCTTGAATATGTGTGGACTTAGTAAAAAAGGCTTTTAGTAGTAGGTGAATTTTGCTAAATGCAGATTAGAAAGGTGGCACGCTCTGATACTAATTTCTCAGTTAATTTTCTACCATAGTGCTAGACAGGGAATAACTTATTTAAACTATGATAATTTAGTCATAAAGCAGACTAAAGAGTGACAGCAGGTAAACTGTTTTAACAAGTGGATGAAGGATTCTGCTCAGATCAAGGCTCTGAGTGAAGTTGTTTTGGCAGCAGCAAATCTTTCCAAGGAGGTCTGCTAAAACACAGTACATTCCCTGCTTGCAGGAAGTACCCACCACTATCCAGCAACATCAAAACTGGACAGAATGAGTGCCATGCTACACAGAAAAGTTAAAGAACCCTTCTCAGAGAGCCCATATCAGAACAGCTGCAGTGAAAATTTTTATAGCAAACACATTCACCTCTCTCCAATAAAGTTGACTTTAGTTGTGCATAATTCTGAAAATATTAGGGTAGGAATTCAGATTTAAAAGTGAAGCAAATTATTTTCTCATATAGAGGAAAATATGATTAAGCAGGTAGTAGAATCATGCACTGGACATAGTAACTGGGAGTGAACAAAGTTCATGCAACAAGGTTTCCAGTCTCTACTCTAGTTCTTTCAGCTGCTAGAGTAGAAACTGAATTAAGAACAGAGATTTTCCTATGCCCTTCTGGACAAACTGGCAAGACTGGGTGAGTATTCTGTGAAATGGGTAAGAAGTTTGTCAGCAGGGAACACTCAGGTAGAGATAAATCAATGGTTTTCACTCAGGCTGGCGGCCTGTCTCAAGAGCGTTTCCTCAGGAATGTTTCACATCTTCACAGGTGTTCTGGACAATGCCATTTTACAAAGAGACCTGGACAGGCTGAAAGGGTGGGGCTGAACAGTGCCAGGCGCAGCAGAGACAAGCGCTCAGTCCTGCACCTGGGGTGGCATCACCAAAGGGCCCAGCACAGGCTGTGACCGGCGTGTCTGGGGAGCAGCCTCGCTGGAAGGGACAGGGCAGTTCAGGGGACCAGCGCCTGGAGGCGAGTTCCCCGTGTGACACGGCGGCCACGAAGGCAGATCAGAGCCTGCAGCTGCAGGGGCACTGCTGGCAGAGGCACAGAGGGGAGCACCACGCTCTGAGCAGAGCTCGCCGGGCAGCACCTGGAGCACCGCGGCTCCTTCTGGCCCTCACAATGCAAGGGAGGCACAACAGGGTCTAAAGGAGAGCCACAAAATGAACAAAGGTCTGCAGAACCTCCCCTGTGAGGAAAGACAGAAGGAACCAGGCCTTTTATCCCTGAAGACAAGCAGGATAAGAAGGGGAATCATCACAGAAAGAAAGAAAGACATTTTTTCCAATAAGAACAATCCTTCATTGGAACAACCTCCACAGGAATCACTAGAAGCTTCATCGCTGTAGATTATCAGGATGCAGCTCTGGAGGATTCCAGATAATCTCATCCAGTTTTCCTTTTCCATGAACATGTGGACCAGATATTTTCTTGAGGTCTCTTACAACTGTGTTATTCTGTGATTTTATTGGTTTTTTCCATTAATGGCCACATAATTTTTCATTTATCTTTCTCTCAAAATTGAATGGTTGTCTTCAGAGCTCTATTATTGTTGTTGGTGTCTACTTTAGCACATAGCAGAATTTCTCCATGGAAACAGGATATATGAGGAATCTGAAGTTAAAAAAAGAGAAAGAATTAATTGTAAGTATCAGCTGGGAAGTGCTTCAAGCAATGATTATTCTGTCAGTCTTCAGCTAATTGCTCAACATCACTGGCTGTTATTAGAAGATTTCTGATCATATTTAAAAGCAAACATAAATTATTTTCCCGAGAAAGAACAAATAAAAGACTTGACTGTGATATCATTTATATAATCTTTTTATACACAGGCAGTCAGAGCTGGGTCTGTGTTACAGTTAACTTATGAAAATTCAAACTTGCTCTGTTGATCTGCAAGACTTCCTTAGGATTGATTACACACAGTGAGAACAGGCTCTAGATCCTTCATTTTAATGGGCAACACCGAATTTGGAGCAGTACAAAATTACAATCAGACCTGGAATACGAAGAAATAGAGGAGTTACAGTTTTAAGATATAGAAGACTATAATGTATTGAGAGTTGGGTGCCTAATACACTGGGTGAAATATCAAGTTTTATTTTCATGCTCATACCTGAAATGTAAATGTGTAACAGATGTTTAGCCATCTCCTTTCATTCTATCAACGTTGCACTGATCACAGCAAAAAAGTATGTAACACATCATAATTGAACTGATGGAAAGCTTGTATCATACAAGTGACTATAAGGAGCTCTCTGTATCTGTTTCAATTTTCACCTGTGAAGTTGGGTCTTCCCTTGGAGAAGGTCCAAAACACTCATAGCTGAGAAATCATTCACTGCAGAATATCCTAATAGTAACTTGTAAATCCCAATGTTTTCAAAATATAAGGCTTCAGTGAATTACAAATTTATTTATACAGGGTATGAGTTTGCATATTCATATGCATCTAAAATGGCACACATTTATGTGCATATGTATATATTTAATTTCCACCTATTCATACTAGACCTAAGTTGCTATTTTTTTTCAGTATACTTTAGCTGAATCCCGTTACCTCAATTTTTTGGCGTAACATGATTTTCTTAGAGTAGGACACACCAGATTAGGAATAGAAGAAAACGTACAGCACCAGATTACAGGATTTATTTATTTATTTATTTATTGTGTCTAGAGTAAAGCAGCCAGGGCTGCTAAATTTCTTTTCTTATTGCTCCACACAAGGGAATCCCTAGTGTCTTTGTGTCCTGGGATACACTCCCACATGGAGTTTAGAAAATGCTAGTACAGTTCTTCTTCAGAAGGGGGTGATCTATTAATAAACAAGATATTAAAAACATTCAGAAAGTATTTTTAAGGCCTGCAGGTTGATATGGGGTGCTCTTTCCATGTTCCTCAGGGTTCATGTTCAATCCCTTCCTGTTTTAGCCTCCCAATAAAATTAAACATTGGCATTATTCTGTGAGGTTCAGGCAATCTATTGATCTGCGATTTCTTACAGTGAAATCATACAAGAGCTTCACTGATCAGAAAAGCATGTGATAAAATCAGGTACAGAAGAGGCCTGAACATATGGCACTAGATGCACCACCTGGACAAAGGCAGTAGCTTATTACAGGCCAAAAATGTTTCTACTTTCAGAACTAAGTGACACAAATAACAGAAACAGAGGTCACCCAAACCAGTTTTCACAGGGATGGATGACCAAAAAAACCCCATCACAAAAAAGAGAACTTACATTAAGTAACCTGAAAGAGGAAAGGTCATGGCATGGCTGTGGGATCCAACCAAAGCATCCTTTTCCTAGAGATGTATTTTTTACTTCAGCCAGTTTTGGATATGATTGACAGGATACATCGTATTTTGAGCAAGGAGGAAATTCAAAGCAATTTCTTACCACACAGTTGTGCTCCTGCAATCCAGAAAGGCTAACCCCAGCATCAGATTACCAGTTGCACAGCGGTTCACCAATCCGTTAGCTATTACATCTGCATTCCAGGGTTTTCATAAGAAATGCAACAGCTGTGAATCTCTGAAGTGTCTCCTAAGCAATGTCTGACTTTGGAAATTATCACTCCTTTTTCCCTTAAAACAGGATGGAGTTTCCCCTGTGGCTTCATGTTGCTGGAAGGGATTCTGGATAACCTCTGACTATTTAATCCCTGCAGATCTTGGGAGCAGTGCAAGTGTGGGTGGTGAATGAAGGGAAAGGTTTTCCTACTGAATTCTGAAAATTCTTACCCTTCGGGTGCTCCCTCTTTTCCAAGAGTGTCAGTGATCTGTTGTCAATGTTCAGGAGACATTTAAAGGAAAATATTTTTCCCTAGGCTGAGGTAAGACCATATCTCAAAGGTGCATAAACAAATCCAAAAAGGCTGGAGGAAGAAGGGAACCTTCATGCAAACCTTTTTAAATAAGAAATCGACTTCATTTATTAAATAAAGTTATTCTGAGGAATTGTTTATATCCTAAAAACATGCTAAGGGCATAGTGAGAAAGTGAGTTAAAATAAAATTTGGAGAGAATAAATACATTTCATAGAGCAGTTGAATCACAGAGTATTCTGAGTTTGATCACTGAGTCCAATACCCGGCCCTGCACAGTGCCATCCCCAACCCCATCACACCCTGTGCCAAAGAACTTCTTTAACTCTCTCAGGCTGGTGCTGTGACTGCTTCTCTGGGGAACCTGTTCCAGTGCACAAACATCCTCTGGAAAACCTCCTGCTATCCAGCCTAAACCTCCCCTGACTCGGCTTCATGTTGTTTCCTTCAGTCCTGTATCTGGTCTTATTTCAAGGCAATGCAAGTAAAAGTAATTAATTTGATAGCTTAAAATTCAAGAAATCAGATTTGAGTGAAGCTCTGGAAACAGTCATTAGCAATGAAATTTTACTGAAAGGATTACCCAAACCATAAACAGGACATTTGAATTGCTTCTCTTCTCTCAACCTTTAATCTTTGCCTTTTGAACACTAAGGAAAAGCAAAGATAGGTAATGTCTCCAGCTGAACTCTTTCCTTCTGACAGAACACAAATCAGAAATTCATGCTGAGAATTTGCTCAAAGCCAAGTGAGTTACATTCAAACCTGAGTGTCTATAACAGATTATATTTCATCTCGAAGACCTCAGCAGGCCAGGTTAAGTCTGGCCTTCAAAGGAAGGACTCATGTTGGCTTTTTACCATGTACAACCATACTGAATCACGAGGTGAAGACATCTGAACTCAAAAGCACTCTGCATTTCAGCCTTTAGGGTAAAATCCATCTTGAAATTTAAATCAAGAATATAAGGCAAATAGCTATGAAAACACTCATTATTATCTTTGAACCTGTACCAATGTGTATCTCACTTTATAAAAATTGCTTTTCATCTGTGACTTTCTGAACCATTGGCAAAACTTTTACTATTTAGATCCCTACTGAGATTATCCCTTGATCTTGAAAGTTCTGGCACTGATTTCTATGGTAATGTTTCCTTGTCCCTTGTCAGGGGAGAAGACTGAAGAAAAGGATAGGAGAGAGAGGATTAACTTTTAATTTAGGCATAGTTCAAGTGCAATTCCTGGCCATTATAGCAGGTAATTTTATACACACTAAGGACAAGTCCTAAGGTTTTTAATGATCATGTAACAAGTACAAAGTGAATTACTGCTCAAAGCAGTATCATTTGTTCTAAAGGTGAACTCAGGAATTCAACATTATGTCTTATATGTACAAATATTTTGGCTCTGTTTGTCTCACTTTTAGCTATACTGGCTTATGATTCTTTTAGCATGCAAATATCACTGTTGAATTCATATCACTGATTTTAACAGGATGAAGAAACTTCAATGATTCCTACCCATAACACATTTTCCAGAGAGTAGAAGGTACCATATTTTTGTTTAGACTCAGCTACCAACTATATTTGTTCCTGTTAGTTTCTGTTATTTCTCAAGAAATTTAAGACATGTCTAGGAAGAATAAAGCGATTCTATTTTTCCAAGACCTACCATCTGTGTTGGATTTAGGGAGCTTGTGAAAACCTAATGTCAAATGAAGTTGCATACTTTCAGTGCTGAAGTATGAAGAAAAATTACTTAGAGCAACATATTAGTTTATGTCAGTTTATTACTTCATAAAATATTCAGGCTATTTCCTTTTGCTTAATTGACATACTAGATGAAATAAGACACAGGCTGAATAGATAAGGTGTGACTACAGAAGAAAATTTCATGACAATACTAAAATACTAAATTAAAACAGATGTTGCAAAGTTTAAATGCAAAAGGTTCATAATTTTCAGGAACATGTGTATGGGATACTTGCAGCTCCATGGTTAGGTATCAATCTACAATCTACATAGCCTAATTTTCAAAGCTGTTGACTATTCAATTGCTCTGGGTGTGCTAGAGATTATATTTAGATACGAAGAAAGTTTTAAAATTATGCTAACTTCTAATATTTTTACCCACACTGCAAGATAGATGTTCCTTTACAAGAATTTTGAAAAGCCTTATTAGTACAAACTGTACATGCATGTTATCTACTTATTGATAGGAAACGGTATTGATTGTTCTTGCTGTCATAAGTCTGTTCTGCTCCTTCAGAGACTGTGGATCAAGTGAGATGAGGGCACAAGGGAAGCAGTTGCTTCTCCTCTACCAAAACACCAGCGTGGGACAGAATAGGAACACAAAAAAAAAAAATATCTATGACACGGGGCAAAATGGAGCAATGACCTTGAAACATACACAACATTCTATACAATACAGAAATAAAGTAATTGCATTGCAGGTGCCCTCAGTTAACAGATATAGGAAGTTAACTGGGTGTAAAATAAAGAAAGAAAACTTAGAGGGAGAAGTTCCTCTAAGTTAATGGCTTTGTAGTTCCAACAGTGACCAGGACTGTAAATCCTCAAAGTCTACTTTATTTCACAGTCATTTTAACTTTCCACTTTTCAATTGCTTTATTGAAGAGGGTTAGTGTCATATTTTTTCAACTGTGAAAGTGTAAACTAGTACCTGGGAATGTGCTTGTTTTCAATATTTCTGTTTAATGCAAGGAAGGAGATATAACAGGTTTTTATATGTTTTTCCTTGCAGATGTTTTGTTGCCTCATCTTTTACTGTTGAACCCTTTGCTTTATGAAACTTTAGGGTTTGTTCAGAGTAAAAGAACATTTTTATACAGATTTGAACTCTCAGCTCATGCTGTAAACTGTTCTTTATGCTGTCTGATCTGGTTCTCACTCACTTCACTTTTAAAATGATTTCATTATCCTTGGTGAATAGTAATGAGATTTAGAGCAGATGGCAGTCACCACATTATCATGGCTCACATTGTCCAGCCCTGAGTCTTTTCTCTTTCCATGTCCATACACATATCTGCATGGCATATCATGTAAGAAATGGATAGACCAGAAACAGGCTTTTACCATTTCTGGTTTTCATCCTGCAACTACACCTAATTCTGAGTCTCACCTGAACTGACATCAGAAAAGGAAAAACAAAACAAAACAAAACAAAACAACAAAAAACAACAAACAAACAAAAAAAAAACCTCAAAAAACCCCAGTAATGAGTCACTGATCTGTCTGTCTCCAGACTGCATCCTGTGCCATACTGAGCCAGGTATCTTCCCACCTCCCGCTCTCATGCAGTTCTGAGCCCTGCAGCAGGACAGCCTCACCTGGGACTGCTACAGGCTGTGAATCACCAGGATCACACCATCTAAATGACTGTGGATTTTGGCTGTCGTCATGCCGTCATGCCCGTATCCAACCTCTGTCCTGATCCACCCTAAAACCAATGCTGGAAAAGAGGCAAGAGCAGCCCACACAAGACAGATCAGATGATTGCTCTATAATAAATATTAACAAACTGCTCTAACTGGATCTAAAGCAGAGCACAGTTGTTGCAAAAGAAATCAAAAAAGCATAAATAATTGTTTGAAAATTACTGATGTGTTGGATTAAATCTCCTAGTCCTTATGAAGCAGGAAGGGGTTCACTTAGGACAATAACACAAAACTTCATTCTGGCAAAAATTGCATTCATTTTATCCAATCAGTTTAATTTTTCAGTTCAGGATAAGCATATTAAGTAATAGCAGCAGCCACAGAAACAACACCAAACATTATTTTCCTACATCTAATCAACATCCCTCCCTTTAAAAAATATTTGAAAACATATGTGACTTTACTGTAATAACAAACAGGCTAAATATCCACCTTTATATTGTCTAAAAGCAACTGTGTATATGAAAGCCCACATATTAAGCATGATAAATGAATGAAATTGTTTACCATTCCACCCAAAATTAAAGCATAAAGCCAGAGGCTAAGACAGAAAGAAAGGCAAAGGAATTCTTAAGGCATTTACAATCCCTCAGAATTAGGGTTTAACTGCAGTGTAAAACAATTTGGGATGAGAGCAAGGCAGATAAGGGAAAACTTTTGCTTTTAGCAGCTCTTTGGTTTTTGCTTCAATAAAAAGTTATCCCACAGACTAGGCCAGACCCCCATAGTAGTTTGTGAGACGGCTGTTGTTGAATATTCTTCACTCTGATGGTTGTGATGATGCCAGGAACCCCCACGGGAAAATTCCTTGTAGGAGGTGCAGCTCGAGGCCTTCAAGCAATATAATCTACTCTGGATTCCTTTAGGTTTTAAAGTATGCAAGTGACTTCACAATCACTAAATCTATGCTTTGGATGGTATTTTTTCAAGTACTCCTGCAACTTTGTATTTCAAACTGAAACACAAACATTCTTAGAGAGACGAGAAAATATTTGCCAAAAATGACAATGGCAAGTATTGAAACAGCTTTGAACAGATTAAATGCTTTTCTGCTTTATTCTTAGGCCACAGAAATTGCCCTAGTGCTTGACTTCCATCTTCCAGATAAAAAATTCACAGAAGAAAAATCAGACAAGACACTGAAACTTAAGGGAAGATTTGGGATCTCAGTACTGAAAGAAACCATGTTTATTAGATTTCTGAACTGTTCAAATTCCATCACATTTCTGTAAGCAGAGAACATGAAGAATTTATCCATCTATATCAAACTCGGCACAGTGCGGACTGTGAAGGAAAGATTTATCTGTATTCTTCTCAGCTTCACAAAGATCATTAAAAAGGCTCCCAAAAAGAGTCTTACTTGCAGTTGTAAGAAAAGTAAAAGCTTGAATCCATAAGAATTTACATCAGCACTTGCTGATGTAAACTTTTCTGATTTCCTACACTTCTGTGGCTCTATATGGCATATTCATGGGATGTAAGGATGGCACAGCTTTTTGGTAAAAAACAGAAAGCATAACTTTCACTTAAATATTTTTGTCAAATACTTCATAATAATAACAAGTATATACACTTGTATAAGTGTTTGAGTGGAGGAAATTAATTGTTTCAAATTGCTGAAAGATAAAAGTTACCTGTCAGAAACGAAGAGGCTGCCTTGGTAATGTCAATAATTCTCATTCCTTATGGATGGAGGCGACTCTTTTGGTCAATAATAAGAACAAACTCTTATGAAAATATATTGAGCTTTTATAATTGCTTTAGTAATTCCATTGATACCAAAAGAATAGCAACAATAATGTATTCTGCCTAAATACAAGGTGCCACACTTCCTCAACCCCCTGACTAAAGGCTATTTTAATAGGAAGGCAGTGTAACCTTCCTTGGCTGGTGGTCAAAAAGCTAACATGGTCCCTGTACAGCAGATGTTGTGTGTTGCAAACCAGCTACAGTACTGAATCCTTATAAGGATTCAATACAACATTGGTACATAAGGGAGCATCATTGGTTGGAGGTTGGTGGAGGAAGCACAGCAGGATGGGAACTGATTTATGGCCATGAATGGTGTCACACACCCCAAAACTGAACAATAAGTGAAGTCACAGCTTATGGAAGCATAATAGGAAGTATAATAAATAAAAAAGTATTGGTCTGTCCCTTATATGACATTTAATGAGTTCTGCCATGCCTACTCGTGCATTCAGAGGTCTGGACTCTGGCAAGCATTTTCCCATGTCCTAGCCAGTCTAGAATGAAGGTGGTTTAAAAACTGGTTACTAAAGCATGATTTGGAAACTTGGTTTCTCCTGGAATCCATAAATCTCCTCCTGACCCTGGCCAATAGCAACTCAATCGACATCCTGGCTTGAAACAGCCACGAAAGTCTTTTGCAAATTTTTCAGTAACAGTATATGGAAGCAAGAACTCCAAGGCCATCAGGTTATAGCACAGGTAACAGGACAGTCAGCCTGGTGCAGTTCAGAGTTTACACCTGGCAGTTAATAAAAGCAACTGACCATCTCTGGTAGAAGATGTTTCCTTAAGCGTACATGAACAAGCTTTTAGCAGAGTCATCCAGTTCAGCCCTGATTTCTTGCATGTGGCAAAACCAGATGTGACAAAAATAACATAGCAAATCACTCTTTCAGGAGCCCACATTGCCAATCTCTGTAGAATATAAATACTTATTTATCAATATAAAATTAGGAAAAAATCAGTGCATTTTAAATGTCACTTAAATGCATTTAAAATCAGAAAGGTCTCATTTTAATAAGTCCATTGTCAAAGGGCTTTTAGTTAGCTGTCATCCACTTAGACAGATTTGCCACTTAAACAAATGATAACTAGAAAATAGTTATTCTCACCTTATTGACTTCATTAATATTCCCTGAAATAATTAGGTTTAGTGGTGTTTCAAGAACAAACAGATACTTTCTGCATTAATCTCCTGCCAACACACATGTGAAGTCCTAGAATTCACATGAATTTACATCTCTACCAGCCTGAAGCTCTTACTTAAAACAACCCCAACCAACCAAGTACAAAAATTACCAAACTTACATGAGAACCTAAAGCCTGTGATTTGAATAACAAGGCACTTACTGTGATCATCTGAACACAAAACTTGCTTAGTATAATCGAAAAGTGTTTTTCAGTTTAAAGCCAAAACTTTCCATATTCTCTCTCGAAGATAATTTGTTAGAGAAAGCTCCTATTTAATTTTTACATTAAGTTTATGATAGATAATATATTTTTTCAGTAATCTGCAGTTAATAATAAGTATTTGACACTTGAAATTAAGAACCTTTTGATTAGAGGACTAGGAATTCCAGATGATTTCAGGATTATTTTTCAGGAACTCTTCAATAACGTGTCTTTCCAGCCTGCCTCAGATTTATCACTGCTTTCTGTAAGTCAAGAATGAATATATCAGCAGAATTTCCTCTTGAATCTTGGCACTTCGCCAAATTAAGTGGAATTGGGATTTCAGCTTCTTCAGAGCTTAGATATTTATTGCAAACGGTCTTGCATTACAAAAATATTTTGATAAATTCATCTTTTAATAATTATTACAGAAAAATACATCAAAGCCTGAAGAATTCCATATCTGTTTTTCTTACTTTGTAAAAACAAAAAACTTCAGCTGCCAGGGACATGTCTCATTTTATCCAGAAGTTTTTGATGTTGGAACAGTAAGCTCTAAAAAACTCCACTCAGTTGTTTGTTGATAACATCACTGACATTGCTAAAACGCATTCCAAACATTTCCAGCATTTGACAGAGGCATTTCAATGGCATGCATATGAGTGCTTCTAATGCATCAAAATTCTTCGGAATGGAAACTGTTGCACTTCAAATAGAAAGCCTGCAGAACTAAGGTCTACACTTCCATGTTTCCAATAATTTTAATCTGCCTCTAGACACAAAAGTAAAATATTATAACAGAGAACATTTTTTCTGGTTTTTTTTTTTTTTTAATATTTACCAATAACTTACTGTATTCCAAGGAGAAAATTATTCAAAGGCAAGAGAGAAAGAGACAAATACTGAAAAAACAGTACTATGCAAACCATCCAATCACTTCATTGTGAGGCATGTCTGAGCCATAGATGGTTTAAGGTACTCAGAATCAGTCAGGATTATCCATATGACTTTTTGGTCTTATTTTTTACAACTGCCTTAAAAATATTACTTTATTGTTGCTGAAAGAAATGGTGTAATATGAAATTTTATAAGATCAAATACATAACTTAAAATAACTAAAAACATATCTTTACCTTGATTTTTTCACTATACCTGTGCCAAAATGAAAGGCAAGTATTATGCCAAGTGTATACTTGCTGAGCACATATATATGATATCCTGTGTTATGATATTGTGTGATGTTTTTGTATTCTAGTGTAATTCCTCTCTCTCTCTCTCTCTCTCTCTCTATATATATATATATATATGTGTGTNCTCTCTCTCTCTCTCTCTCTCTCTCTCTCTGTGTGTGTGTGTGTGTGTGTGTGTGTGTGTGTGTGTGTGTTCTTTCTGTTACTACCATACAGTGATGAATAAATACAGACTTCAAATCCCTGGGGAAAGATGCAGTTTTTAAAACGATTGGTAAGTGAAAGTAAGTATTGGTAAGTCTTCATCCATCAATGCTAACTCATTTCTATATATACTGGGCTCCTTTGAGCACTTGCTAAGGATTCTGTACCAAAGAATGAAGACAAGATGAACCATTTTGACTGCTATTTTTAGAAACTTAAAAGGACTGCAGTTCTGCAATAGATAAAGCAGAGATAACCACAGCTTTTGGTATCCCACTCAACCAGGTATATGGCAGCTTGTCAGACTGCATCAGGTACTTCTAAATCTCTCAGTGCATTTAATCCTATGAGCACCGTGCTGTCTTATCTCTCCTCATCCACTCCCACACAGATACTCTCCAATTAGGTTTTCTATCACCAAGGAAAACCTAATCAGAGAGACTTGAGGGGAATATTTAGGACAATGCACTAATGTTGCTACAACAACCTGCATGAAGACAACCTGAGACATATTGACTGGTTCTCTGAGCATCATACACTGGCATAATCAACACAGATGAGGGAGAAAACAGCTCTCAGCCCTCCAGCAGTTCCTAATTCTGCTGAAGTTTTCCCAAATGGAAAGCATTTCCTTTTCAACAAAGCTTGTGGAAATATTTAGCTATGAAATAAAGTATCATCTGTTGAAGTATCATCTGTGTCTAACTTTGAACAGGGAGATGCTCTGCAGATAGGAAGTATTTATCTTTTTACTCTAATGAGTTTTGCAACACAGACAGAAAAAGAAAACAGACAATGTACCTTCTCTATAAAATAGTGTCAGGTATACGATTAAATTCACAATCTCAAATACTCTGCTTTTCCTGAAAATCCCATTAAGTGTGGAGCTGCTGCTTAAAATGTTCATCAGCAAGAATGAAGGACCATCTGGTTAATAAACTTTTATATCCTACCACTCTGAGTACGAAGTGGTTAACCTCGAAGTGGCAATCCTCCTAACTGGTTCTTGCTTTCACTAAGTTTTTATTTATAAGAACTGTTGCAGTTTATAAATGGTGTTCTCCAACTCACTGCCCCTGCTGAGACCCTCCCAAAGCACACACACTTTCTCACCCTCCCCTTTCCTGCTGGGGCAGGATGCAGTTGGAAACTGGAATGGAGGCACAGATGGTGAAGATCACAGGTTAAGATAAGAAATATTTACTGGAAACAGCAATTTGATACAAAAGCAAATGATAACAGTGACAATACTAGTTTTAAAAGTATACAAAAAAGAAGGTCATTCACATATAAAAATGGTCACCACAGACCCTGACATAATGAAAAATGGTGGACACCCTCTCACCTGCCTTATATGTTTTTCTCCTGGAAGTCTTACCCTTCCTCCCCAGAGCCAGAGAGCCCCTTTCCCTTGGCCCCAGCAATGATGTGAGGTGGTATAGAATGATATTACAGAATGATATCTGGGTCCTGGTCATGCACCCTCAGATGTGTCCCAGTCCCTGCTACTCTAAAAAATCAACCTCTAGGCCAAAACACACAAACATCCTATTTTTCAGTATTGCTTTATAGAGTGTGTTTTCAAGTCTCTGTATGCCTAAGAAGTCATATTACTCAAAATACTGAACTTTAATTCCTCCCTTCTGGAAAAAAACCAAACAAACAACACAAACAAAAACACCCCCAAACAAACAAACAAACAAAAAACCCTACACAAACCCAAAAAAGCTATGTGAAAATAAAATTTTGGCAAAAGTAAAGTCTGAATTCCATTTTTAAGTGCAAAATGTCCCTATTATTGCAATGCTGCTTATAGAGATTTTAGTGTAAAAATAAATGAGGTATTGGAAGGTACATCTATTTCTGTAGTAACTATGTTCAAACTTTTTGATGAGTCATGATGTCTTCATTTTATTTCATGCTCTATTTTTGTTAAAATATCTTCTTAATGACTCTTTCATAGGTGAATGTGAAGACCTTTGGTTTGTTGCAGAATTAACCTAGAAGAATCCTAAGCTTTGTCATGGTACTGTCACCTATTCCCCCTAAAAATGTCCATGCATATTTATAAATCATCTGCTCCCTGTCAAAAAAGAAAAATCCCAATGGTTCACCAACATACATGCAACTTGATCTGGTAAAATGGTGGCATGGTATAACTTTGTTTTGGTGTTATTCTCTACTACAGTGCTGCAGTACTTTCTAAATACACCAGTTCACATCCTCCTGGAACCTTCAGTCAAAACTTTGGAGTAAGGGCCAATAAACTCAACTATTACTTTATTTAATTATTAATTATTTTATTTAATAAAAATAAATAAATCTATTGTAAAGGAGGACAGATATTTTATCCAAATCATTGTTTACTTAGTCCCTCCTTAAAGTGACTTAAGATATTATTAGATACACAGATGGAATGAATGTCACATCAACAAGTACACTTACTTCTAAAAAAAAGAGGGTGCCAGCTATTGAAAAGGCTTAATGTTTTCCTAAGCTTACTTATCAGACATAATTTCTCATTACCTCTTGAATTTCTGTCCAAAATTCCCATAACCTGTCTTTGGTA